>JH720105.1:0-48602 GCA_000231845.2 Tetrahymena malaccensis 436 | reverse complement strand
ATTTATTTATTTATTTATTTATTTATTTATTTATTAATTTATTTATTTGTTTTTTTATTTATTTATTTAATAATTTATTTATTTGTTTTTTTATTTATTTATTTATTTATTTTAATTTATTTTTTATTTAAATTTTTAATAGGAGGAAATCAAAGTCAGCAGCAGAATCTCAATCACATCTTTTTTAAATTTCTTATTGCTAAATCTAAGTATGTTTAAAAAATAGCTTTTGTAATATATTTTAATGTATAATTGTTATAAAATTGGATTAAATAAAAAATAATTTGATTTTATGAGGCTTAAAAGTATTTATTTCATGCGATGGCGAGAGCGTAGCTTATTTAATAGCTAATTCATTTTTAATGGATTAAAGCCTGTATAACCATATGAATTAGCTATTAAGTATAAATGGGGATTTTTTTTTGAAAAACTTAACTGAAATAAATATTTTTAATGTATTTGTCTCATTTTTTATAGAGTAAATCATAATTATATATGAATAATCAGCTCTGATGAAATTCAGTTCATTTATATTGTTTGTTTGTACTTCAGAGAGCTTATATTAATATATTTATACTTTTACTTTTTCTTTTTAGGAAAAATCAAAATTTTAAATAATTATTAATTATTAACTTTTTTCCTTCATATCTAAAATCAAAACTAAAAAAATATCAATTTTAAAATTTGGGAGTGACAAAGTTTGTTTTGATTAAAATGAAAGTTTCAATTCAAAAGCTTGAATTTAAAATAGTAAATGCTATTTTACTTTTAAAGTTTACAATAATGATAATTATTTTAATTTTAATGGAAATAAATTTTTAAATCTACTTTAATTCGAGAAATAAAAATTAAAGTATTAAGATAAAAAATAATTTGAAGTTATATAAACATTGATAAATTTGTAAGGTATAGAAAAGATAATACTGGCTGATAAGGCCTACTTATGATAAAAATAGTTGCAATCAGAATGTATGATATCAAAAAAGATTTGTAAAGAGATACTTTAAAAATTTGTTATAGAAGAAGACTTTAAAATCTATCTTTGGTTTTACATAAAAAATGAATAAAAACTAGGAATTAGATTAAATAAACAGAATTTTAATTACAATTTCTAAATTTTAGAGATATATCAGAAATAATTAAAACTTACAAAATTAATTGATAAGATGGGATGCTTATTTTCTTCATAAAAATATCATGAAGAGCAACAACGTAGAATATTTAATGCCCAGATTTAATCAAGCTATTTATAGCAGCAATAAGGCATTGATTAAAACAATCAAAATCAAATATAGCCACTTTAAAATAACATGATGTAGTAAAATAAGTAGAACAACAAAAACTAATAGTAATTAAAGTAAAAGCAATAGAAGAACTTGAGGAATAAAGGGTTAAATTATATTGATTATTTAATTTATAACTTAAAATATGTTCAAAACAAATACTTTGCATTCAATAATATACAGAGCAAGCTATACCAATAGTTTATTGAGCAGGAATATGAACAGTTATTAATAGATGATAGTAGATGTAAAAATGACCTAAATGTGAAAGCAGGTATAGAAGCATCAAACTAAATTAGGAATAAATACAATTTACTTGGAGATATTAAAATTAATGAAAAGGAATAAGATTATTATTTACTTTTTAAAAATTTATTCAAAAATGGAAAATAAAATTATGCTAGCTCAATATTTTTTAAGATAAGCAGTGTTAAAGTTCATAGTGAAGATATATTGATATTAGAGGAGGCTGGAAATAATAGACCAAACAGTTTTATTTGGGTTCCTTTAGAAAACCCAAAAAATGAAAGATTGAGCAGAGAAGTCAATATTACAGAAGATGTTTAAGACATTTTATTTAACAAACAACTTTTTAATTTCTCTAAAGGTGTTGGGAGATTTATAATTCACAAATAAAGGTGGGGTTTCTTGCTAGATATTGAATGCTGTTCTTCTTTTTATGAGGGTGAAGTAAATTCTGCTTGGTAACAGTTATTGGAAACATTCTACTTCTAGGATATAATAAAAAGGTACGCTTAGTACGTTACTGATAAAGATGATGATGATAATAGACTCTAGTTAAGAGAAATACCTAGCTCCTATGATGATACTGCTGTAAATCCTTTGCTTGTTACATTTTACGATAATCTTTTTGAGCATTAGAAAAAGGAAGTAGGATGGATGAGCAGTTTAGAGTTCAATCCATTTTTAACATTTAATAATGATTTATAGTTCATACCTTTGCTAGATACAGGTTTCTTTTTCCATCCTTCTAATCCTAAGAAGCTACTAAAGAAGCATTAACTAAAGTCAAAGAAATACTACATGCCAGGTGGAATTTTAGCTAGTGAAATAGGCAGTGGTAAAACTATAACAGTTATTGCATTAACTACGATAGGATCATAACTTACTGATCCGTCCTTCAAAAAAGCTTGGGATTAAAATAATTAAATTAGCCAAGATGCTCTAATGAGCATGCCAGCAGGAGATCGCTTTGACATTTAATCGAAAGCAGAAATTTATAATAAGCTAAATATTGCTTATGATGGAGTCTATTTGCCTTCTTTAATTATTGTAACAAAAAATATTCTCTATTAGTGGTAAGAAGAGTATAAATAGTTTGCTCCTAATTTAAGAGTTTTGGTTGTTGAAGACTGGTCAGAGTTTTAAAATTTAAAAATAATAACTGTGAATGGAACCTTAACATAAAAGAGCTATAACATATATTCAGATTATGATATAATTTTAACTCATAGAACTGCAATATAAGTTGTGCAAATGGAAAATCCTAATTTGAAGACTCTTTTTAGCATTCATTTTAATAGAGTTGTTTATGATGAAATGCACGAAATTTCTTAGACATTAATTAATTAAAAATAGAATCAAAAATAAGAAGAAAGAAAAGAATAAGATTTAGATTAAATTGATATTTTTTTTAAGAAAAATATTGAAAGTTTCTTCCTTGCTATCTAAAATATAAAAAGGAGATTCAGCTGGGGAGTAACTGGTACACCTGATAACCTAAATTTTTCTAATGATTCATTTCCAATGGTTTTTCTCTTGAATTTGAGTGAGGAATACTACACTCTAAATTAGTATGACTAGTTACAAGATAGTTTTATCAAAAATAATATGAGATCTAATCCTAGGTCAGTGCCATTACCGAATTTAAAAAAAGCTATTGAATTAATTTACATGAAACAAATTCAAAATATTTTAGTTCAAGGAAAAATGAGATCTATTTGTAAAGATGAGGTGCAAGCGAGAGAAATATTAAGCTTTTTTTCTTAGTAATATGAATTTTTAGAAGATTTGGATGAAAAATCTTTTCCTCAAGCAATAAAAATGATTCGTGAGATGCAAGAACTGTAACTAAACAAAATAAATGATCAAATAAAAAAGGAATCAGATGCAAAAATTATAAATAATTTGAAAATAAGAGCAGAAATGCTTCTTAGTGAGGATAATTTCTACGATGATATTATCAAAATCATATAGAACTAGCAGTTTGAGTGCAACATATGTTATAATTAGTGTTATAGGGATAAGCTTGTAGTGACATAATGTCTTCATAACTTTTGTTTTGATTGCTTTGAGAGCTTATGTAAAAACCTCTCAGTGCCAGACTGCCCCTATTGTAATTAGTAAATTTCTAAGTAAACAGTAATAATTCATCCTGAATTTAACGAAAAAAATTAGAGCAAGTTAGAAAAATTTTTAGATGATTTCCATCAAATACCAGTTGAAGATAAAGTTATTGTATTTACTTAATTCCATGATTTAACCAAAAAGATTTCTTAAAAGTTACAGAAAATAGATATACCTCATGTAGTTTTACTAGGAGAGCCCTCTGAAATTAATATACGTTTAAACACATTTAAAAAGATACCAGAAGTTCGTATTTTAATTATGAGCATAGAATAAGCAGCAAGTGGTATAAACTTGATTGAAGCAAACCATGTAATATTTATGCATCCTATATTTGGAGTATCTTACGAAAAGTCTAGAAGTACATATGCCTAATGCATAGGAAGAGCGCTGAGAGTAGGGTAATCCAAACCTGTTCATGCAAAGCTGTATTGTACAAAAAACTCTATTGAGCAGACTCTTAGTAGCTAATTCACTTAAAATCTTAAATGAATTTAATAAAATTTTTAAAAAATTAATAATTTCATAATGAATATTATCTGAATATTTATAATTATATTATCAAATAGTAATATATGTTTAGGTTATTCAACTATAATCGTAGGTTTTAGTAGTAACTTTAAGTAATTTATATTTTAAATCCATTTTTTTTTTTGTAAAAATGGCAAATATTTTTTTATCTGCTAAGAGTAAACTTTACTAGATGCTACAAAAAAAAATGGTAAATAAGATGATTGTAATATTTTTTAAATCAATTTTAAGAGAAGTTATACATTTACTTTTTGGCGGAAGATAAAAAATTTTGTTGAAAAATTAAATTTCTGCAAAGTATTTTTAAAGTAGAAAATAAAAAATTGAATAGATATTTGAAAGATAATTTACCATCACATATTTGTTTATAAAAATTTTAAATTTACTCAAATTGATTTAAAAAATTAAAGAATTTTTGTTAATAAATGAATACTGATATGAAATAGAAAATTTAAAGCCCTACAAACAAGTTAACAAATAAATAGCAAGCTCAGGAATTGGCAAAATCCGAATAATAATTAAACTAGGGGATATAAGCTTCTGATAAGATTTAAAATTAGAATATGAATAATTCTAATAACTCTTAATAATTTAATTCAAACCATTTTGATGCTTTCCCATAATCTTTCCAAATTGAAGAAGTCTCCTCCATTTAAAACGATTATAATAGCTAGAATTTTATGACTAATCAAGTATCGCCTGATAAATTAAATAAGATTTTGAAATAAAATGAAGCATCTAATAAGAATGTCTTTTCTCCTCGTTTAAAAACTTAAGATGGTGTGGTTTTTATTGCAAATTTTGGTATTTGGTTAATAATTTAATTTTTTTAGGTAAAGAATCTAGTAGGCTTAACACTCAAACTAGTCAAAAAGAGGTGAAAATTTCATAACCAACTATAGCAAGTCAAGCTTCGAGTATTGAAAATAAGCTGAAAAAAAGTTTAGAGTTAGTTTAGAAAGAAAAATTATAGCTACAAGAAAATTTAATATAAGTATAACTTTAAAAAATGGCAAAATATTTAGTAATATATTTATTTAATTTTACATAGGTAAACGATTAGTAAACTACATATAAAATCGAAATATTTAACTTGAAGAAATAAATAAATAAATTAGAGCAGCAAGTTAAAGGACTAAACGTTGTAATTTCATAGTATTTACTTAGGATTTTATAAAATATTATAATTTAGTTGCTGATGAAGATTATTATTTTAAAATTAGGCTTAACGATACAATCAAAGAAAAAGAAGATTCATTAAAAAAATAAAATACATACGTTAAATAGCTAGAAAATTAAATATTAAAAGGATCAAACTCAAAAAATAGTATTGACATCCACAAGAAAAATGAAGAAAAAATAGAATAACTTAAAGTAACTTATAAAATAAAATAAAAAATTCTTAAATTTTAAATTGAATTAGAAAAAAAATGATGAACTTATGAAAGAATTGTTGCAATTTAAAAATTAAGATGTAATTAATAGTAAAGAGATAGAATTTCTTAAAACAAGCTTGGTAAAATAAATTCATTTTAAATTGTTCTGTTATATATTAAACATTCTAATATTTTAAAATTTATTATAGGAATAGCAGTAATAGCAATCTTAACATACTGAGTAAGCAGAAGAATCAAATGTTAAACAAGACTTTATGGAAGAGTTAATAGAATTAAAGCAAGAACTAAAACGAATGAAATCCGATGTATGAGATTTTTATTGATTATTTTATTTTCTAATTAAATTAAAAAGAAAGAAAAATTTATGCTTGAATTAGAAGATTGCGAAGCCATAAATTAGAGTTTGTATAAAGCTAATGAAGCACTTTAAATTCAATTACAAAATTTAAAAATGGAAGCTGAATAATACTAAGAAGCTCTTGATAAGGTGTAATAAGATAATAAAATTTTGATGTCAGAAAAAGATTAGTTTTTGCAAAGAAATGATGGCTTGATGGATGAAGTAATAAATTAAATTAAAATTAATATTTATTAAATATTTTAATTAAAAAAGAATTAGCAAATAAAAAAATTAATTGAAACTAATGCTTAATAGAAAGAAGAAGACTTGTAAAGAATCAGAGAATTAAATAAATATATAGTAGGTTTTTTAATTTTTAAAATATTTTTATTAAGAGTATATCAATGAATAAAAAGGATGAAATCAATGAGTAATTTCAAAACAGACAAGAGCAATGGCTTCTTGAATAATAAAATTATGAAAATTAAATAATTTCATACACAAAATATTAGGAGGTATTTTTTTATTTTATTTCTAACTATATTAAAAATGATATTAAGGAAAAAGATGACCAATTAAATTAATTGAGAAACTTAATTGAAAGAATGCAAAAAGAATTCTAAGATAAATACTAGGAAGTCTCTCTAAAATATGTAAAGATGTAAAAAATAAACACAAAGCTGTTTGAAGTAATGTTTTGTCAAATAAAATTTCAAATTAACCTTAATTTTTTAATTAAATTAAGATGCTAGATATGTGTGAAGGGCTTTTAGATGAGAATTTTGAAAAAGCTCTTGAAGAAACACTGGGTTCGATGCAATCTAAAAAACAAATGAAAAAAGATATTACACAGATAGTTGAGTCTTGTGCAAAAAATTTAGCTTAAAATAATAATAATAATCAATAAAATAAATGAAAACGTTTTTTCAATAATTTATTTAAATATTTTTTGTTTTTTTGTAAGCAAAAATGATAATTTATTTTAATCAATTTCAACAATTTCAAATCTAATTTGTTTTGTTATTTTTAGCTTTTTAGATAAAATGACGCAAATAGAATAAAAAATAAATTTGATTTAAGTTAATTTTAATTATAAGATTAGATTTCAATTTTTAGAAAATAAAAATAATAAATAATTAAATATTCGTCATCAAAAATAGAATCTTCTAATCTTTGTTGTTGAAAAATTTTTAATTTTATGACCGGGAAGATCAATTTTTTAAAAAGCTATTTATTCGTTAAATTTTAAAATACCAATTTAAAAATATAAAAATAGGCGATTAAACTTTAAAATATTGAGAGATATGTCTGATTTAATGTGTGAAATGCTAATTTTTTACTAAGAGAGTGTCATATCAACTCATATTTCTGATAAATTTAATAAATCTCAAATCCGCCAAAAAGTTAAAAATAAAGCCCTTCAAAAGGTATTTTATCAAAAGCGCGGGTCAAAAAAGTACTATCAAAAGTGGACCTTTAAAGATACGACCAATATCTCAATCTATAATTTTTTTTCTGAAAAAAGATTTTCTTTTGATTTGGAAAATATTAAATTTTATATAAACTACTCAAAGGAGTTCTCATTTTTCCTTAACTCGCGCTTACTGCCAAGCTTTAAGTCACTCTAAAGACTAATTAAATTAAACATATAAAACTATTACAAATGTCCAAATTACTTTCTTTCTTCTTAGTTGAAAACAAGGAGTCAAATATTGTATTTAAATAAAATATTTCATCAAAAACTACTAACTCAGCCTTACCAAGTTCAAAATAAATCAACTAATCCTCAGATGCAATTATCTAACCCTCTAACATCGGCAGCTTTCAAAATAAAAATAAAAAGATATAAAAATCTGAATGTAAAAGATAGCTAAAAATTACTTAACTTATGCAAAATACTAAGTAAAATCAACCTACTTAACCCTTTCAATAAATCAACAAAAGTAACTAAAATATTATTAGAAATAGAAACAAAGAATAATAATAATAAAAACTGAAATAAAACTCTATAATTATTTAAACTTTTTAATAAAATAAAACTGGGCTAAACCTATAAAATTCACCTCCTTACTGCGAATTTACTTAAGAGGAAAAGGGGGATCAACTAAATAATTTAAAATCCTATGTTGAGAAGTAGTAATTAAAATAGCTTAACCATAAACTAGGTCAAATAGATTAATTTTCCTCTTCATCATTATAAAATTAAGAGAGTGAGACTCAGATTACAAATGACTCACCTTGCTCTCCACCTTACTAAATACCATCTTCAATTAATCACAATTTAAAATAAAAGGTAATTATTTAATTAATTAACAAATAAATAAATTTAGTATTTAAATTTTTAATAATTTAAATATTTTAATCAAAAAAAGAATAAATAAAAATAAAAAAAATTTTTAAAACTGATTATTTCTGATAATTTATTTCATTCTTTTTTATTTTATTAATAGAAAACACAATTAAGAAGTTTTGAAAAAGAAGAAGATATTTTAGTTAGCGAATTTGAAATTAGCTTTTGTAAAAAAAAATGCTTGAACAATTCACAATTGTCCTTTGAAGCTTCTCCAGAGTTTATCTAAGAGACAAACTAGTAGTAGAATTTTGAATTTAGAAAAAAGCAAATTAGCTTTTTGTCTTAAAATGAGTCTACTTGCGACAACGATGAAAGCTTTTTTACATAATTTAATGATCATTTGTAAGGTGCTTAAGATCTTTTAACATGCACAGAAACTCTTTCTCCTAACTGTTTTGCTATAAATGAAAGCCCTAATTCTGATAACGACACACAAAAAGTTCAATTTAGCTCATAAAATAATAAATTATCTTTAAAAAATCGTCTTAAGATTATTGATTCTTCAAGTAAAAAGACTCATTAGAGTGAAATTGATGATTTTGAGAATAATTAGGAAAATAAAAATGCTACTGAGCAGGAGTTAAATTATCAGTAAGAATACATTGACAATTTGATGAAGTTAGAAAAAGATTACTTTTTTGAATGCAATATTTTTGAAAATTAAAATTGTCATATTGACAGAAAAATGAGATAGATAGTTATTAATTGGATATTTGAGCTTTGTTCAGATTACAATTTAAACCGTTAAACTTGCTAGACAGCTATTAATCTTTTTGATAGATATATTTCAAAAAAAATTAGTTAAATCAATAAATAAAACATTTAGCTAGTTGCTGCAACCTGTGTTTACATCTCTTCTAAAAAAGAGGTATTTTAAATATGATAGTTTTTATTTTTTTAATTTTAATAATTAATAATATTAGGAATAAGTAAGTCCAAAGCTTTAACATTTCATTGATTCTACAAAAAATGCTTTTACTATAAATTAGTTCCTCAGCCAAGAATTGGATATACTCAATGTAAATATATAATTTAATCCTTGTTAATATATTCATATTGTGATAATAAAAAATAGACTCTCAATTTTAAAATAAATGGAGTTTGTTTTGAAGAGTGGCTATAAAACATTTGCTAATATTGGGATGAATTTATAAATTAAACTTAGAATTCTTAATAGAATTAAAAAATCTACCTGAACAAGAAGACTGAAGAATCTAAAATGAGATATACCCAACTTTAAAAAGTTATTGATTTAATATAATTAGATGAGGAAAATAATAGCTACAATAAATCAAATATAGTTCTTGCTTTGATCTATTTGGTCTATGGTATTTACTCTTAAGATTTCCTACTTAATGATGTAGTGACTTACTTCTCTTAAATCAATATGTATTACCATAGAGATTATTTCTAGCAATATAATAATTTAATGCTTTCATTTAAGAAATTCGTTTTCATTAATGATGCTCACTTTTCAACTGCTTTGAAAGAAGAATCATTCATTCAAGCTATTTAATATGTATCTAAATTTTTCGGATACTTTTAAAAACCTCAACACACACAAAATGTAATTTATTTGAAATTTATTTTATATTAGTTATTTAATTGATTTTTTAAATATAAAAGCCTATAAAGAACAACAATACTGAGTAGATCTAAAAGCAACTACTAGTAGAAAGCGGATTAGAATTCATATTTGATATGAAATCAAAAAGATTTTGATTGAATATTTAATTATATCAAAGAAGAAGAAGAAAACAAAAAATCACTAAAAAACTATTTTGTACATCTACAATCAACCAATTAATTAATTAACTAATTACTTTATTTTGTAATTTACTAAAAAAATTAAATATGCATCATTAATTAATCAATTAACACTTTATACTTTTACAATTAATAATAAAATATTTTATCATTTATTTTATAACTTTTCTTTCATTCAGTTTCATCGAATCCTGAAAGGTCACCGCATGTGACAAATTTGTAATACTTTTGATCTTCCTTTGTTTATTTAGAAATCTACTCATTGACTTCTTATATCTTCTCTATTTCTGGTTAAAAGGTATATAAGCTTTTTGTAGTAGAGTTTTCAAATGATTGAGGAGGATCATATTATAAGCACACTAAGAAGTTTTCAACTGAAGAAGCTCTAGAGCTTTTAGGCTTAACAACATAGACGCTTTTAAAGAATAACTTAAACTATGAATACAAAAATTTAATGTCAGTTCCCTTAAAAATTTTTGCAACAAAATGTCCTCCCTTTTTTAAGGTTTCATTACAAATATTAAGTGCAGCAACCATCAATTATGATTACAAGTACTGATCAATATCATGGAAACCAGTAACATCTGGAGCACCGTCATCAATAACTAAGTTAGCTTTATTTCCTTAGAATTTATGTAAAATTTCATCTACAGTTTCTTTTTTAGTTATATCACCTTGCAATTATACTACATTATCTATGGGAGCCATTTCTTATAAATCTATTGATATGATACGTACATCTTCACCATTTGAATCCTTGCTATTATAAATAAATTTAAATTAAAATCTACTCTTTAAACTAGCTAAGGTATCTTATTGATACCACCATAATGTATTTATTTCTAAGTAATATTTTAGACATTGCTATTAAATAAATACTAAAATTTTGCTTTATTTTAAATTAAACTTTGTATAAAATTAAATAAAAATATGAAATGCTTGTATTTTATTTAAATCTAAAATGATTACAATAATCCTTTTTCAGTCAGTTTTTTTGATACAACCTAACTCCAACTACCTGGGGCTGCGCATAGATCTATAACTCTCTCTGCGTTTTCAAAAATGCCAAAAACTTCATCTATCTACAAAAGTTTGTAAGCAGATCTAGCTCTAAAACAATCTTCCTTGGCTTTTCTGTAATATATATCCTATTTAATATTAATAAGGAATTAGGCACTGAGAAGGAATTACGCTTTTGGAATATGATATATTTTTATGTACTCTCTTATCTTTAGTGAACTTTCCCATAATATATTTACTTAATTGAGTTGAGTATTTTGTGTTAATGATGGATTTATAGAAAGTCGGTCTTTTTCTTGTATCTCCTAATATTATTAATTTTATCAATAAGAGTGGCTATTAAAATCTTCTATTAATTCTTACTACGTAGAGATATTAGATCCTTAAAAGACTACTTCTTATCTAATTATTGATTGTCTCAGTAAAATTTTGATAAAATTTATCCACTAAGATACTCAATTTATATTTTTAACTTTTAAAAACTTTATAATTAAATATAATTTATATCAATTTTACCTCAATTATTCAATAAATGTTTTAATTAAAATATTTTTAAAACTTACTTCAAATAAATGCTCCAAAAATTAATTTTTAGTAAAAGTTGAAATTCAAATAAGATAGATGATAGATAGATGGAGTTTTTATTTAAAAAATTATTATTTAATTTTCAGTCATTATAATATTTTTTGTGTGTATATAAATATAATTTCTTTTTAATAATCGATGCATATTTTTTGAAGAAAAAAAAATTACTTTTACTAAATAAAAAGTATAATTGGCCCTTTTATTTGGTTTACGATACCAAGTATATGTATGTAATTGTGAACACCTCATTAATTAATACTGATTTATTTTCCTGCTAATTGTTTTATTTTTAAATATTAAGAATTAAATATATTATTAAAATAAAACTAATTTGATTTCTATGCATATAAATGTAAAAGATGAGAAACAATTATTTTATAATACAACTTTTTATCATATTAAAAATAAAAGTAAAGTTTGCAATCGATCAAGTAAACATAAAAGAAATTTTTTATGTGAATAATGTATTAATAAGGCTAAAAATTTTTAAAACTTAAATTTTCTTTAATTTTAAAAAATCAATTTTTAACTTTTTTTAAAGGGAAATTTAATATAAATTTTATGGTGGAAAAAACACTTTTTAACTCTATATAATATTAATTATCAAATATCAAGTTTATTTGTGGGGGAAAACGAATTAAATAGATTAAATATGTTATCAGTAATTTAAATTTTCTATTAATCTGATAAGTATATGTTTCAGTCTGTATATATGTGTGTCTGTCAATTTTTTTATCTAAGGTGATAGGTTAATTGATTCGAAATAAAAAGAGAGTGAATGTGTGAATGAATGAGTGATGAATAAATGATGAGCAAAAAGTTTCATATAACTAAAAAGTAAAAACAAACTCTCCTAAATCCTATGTTAGTTTAATTGATTAATAAAAAATTGATGGAATCAATAAATAAATGAATAATAGTATTATCAAATCAAAAAAGACTTCTAAAAAGATTATTTAATAACTATATATTACTAATTAAAAGGAAAAAAAGAAAAAATAATATAAAAATACAAAACCTAATAAAGAGTCTATTATCAATAGAGTAGATAGATATTTAAGAAGAACAACAATAGCGCAGTACACATCAGCAACACCAGATATTTTAAAAGCCCAAATATCATTGAATATCTAGTTAAATGAACTTTTAAGAGAGATTTAAAGGTAAAACATCATAGATTAGCAAAGATTTAATTGCATCTATTACTGATACTAATGATAAAATGAGAGTAGACTTTAATAATATGCAACGTTGTGATGTGTTTGATATTTCTCGTTCTTACACGCCAACTGTTAAATCAGAAATAGCAGTGCATGTAAGAAAGCCTTAAAGCTAGTTTAGCGTTACAGACAATGGTATGTTTTTTCTTTTTCCAATAATAATCTTAGTTTGTCATTTGATTTTTATCTATTACCTGTCTTTTTTTTATTTTTTTTAGAGCTCTCACAAAGTCTAGTTGAGTTTATTCTACTTTAATACAAAAAATTAATCAATCAAACTATGAATTTAATTTTTGAGTTAACGAAGTGAATTAGATCATTCATTTTATTGTTTAATAAATTTATTTAGGAGTATTTTCGAAGAAATCAGTAAGCTAAAAATTGATAACTCACCGTGACCAACTATATACTCCTACGAACGAGCGATAGTAATCTATATTTTCTGCATTGCAAAACAATTTCGATAAATCAGAAACAGTATCAGATACCTTCTCTCCAATAAATGCGAGAAAGTCGATAGTTGAAAAGAATATGGAGAAGAGTAAATTTTAAGAATCACCAAACATATTTAAGGTCAATAACTTTAAGCTTGGAGCAACTGATAATAATATTCATAATTCACCTCTAAAGCTAGACCATCAAGGTTTTTAGCAGAGCAGTGCTTCATAAATTCTTTAGGCAAGATTGGCAAAGGAAAGATCTCAAAGTAACAATTTTCAAAGAGTTGGGAGCTACTTGGCTAAAGGATTAAAACAGTAGACTGAGCCTTCTAATAGCTAGGATAATGGCATAGAAATTATTATCTTAAGAAATAACGCTCCTTAAATTACAGTCAAGGTGCAAATTTTTATATTAAGAACTTAGTTTGTCTTATGATTTAATTCCTATTTTCACTATTTTTTCTCTACCAATAAAACAAAAGAGAGAGAGAGAGAGAGAGATTTATTTTTTGCATCTCTTAATAAATCCTACTAAATAGAACATTTAAGGAATAAGAATTTCACATATAAATAAAGTTCGCTTATTTTCTTCCTTATTACCAAGCATAAATCCATCCATCCATCCATCCACATATTACTTCTCTCTTTAATTCATTCTCATTCATTTATTTTAACTTTAAAATATTTATCTTTTATTATAATTGATTAGAATTAAAAATCTATGTAAATTAAATTGACTTTATTTTAAATTATAAATAATCATAGTAAATAGATAAAGAAGATGGCGAAAAAATAATTAGTAAGTTAAATTAAATGGACTAAAATATCGTTAAAAATAAATTAAATAAGAGTTCTATGAGTAACTAGCGCTCAAAAAATATAGAAAAAAATCTAATTTCAACCAATAAAAGTGTGATGTAGTAAATGTCAGAACATGGGTATGGTTTTAATTAAGATGCCAGCAATGGTTTTTCGAATGAGAACGAAATGCATTTATAGAGATTACAATCAAACCACTTGATGGAGCAGTAAAATGTAGCCAAGCAAGAGGAATATTTTCCTTTAGAAACTTTTGCTAGCGAATTCTAATCTAGCAAATCACCAAACTTAAACTCTATGAATCCAAGCAACAGAAAAGCTTAATCCCATATAAATTTAAATGAATTAAAAAACTATAATCCCTAAGCTACAAAAGTATCACTACAATAAGATTTGTAATAATTTATTAGTGGTCTAGGAAAAAATAAATCAAGCGTATCATACTCCTCTCTTTAAAGTTTTTAAAATATTTACAACAATAATAATAATCATAATAAAAACGAAAAAAACTTTAACATCTAGCAAATGTTGATTAATAACTAGCTAAATCAAATCATCCCAAGCGATGTTATGCAAGATTAAATATACCAAATAAAGATGAAAAAAGAAGAAGAAGATTCACTTTTCTAATATAAAAATTCATTTAATTATAGATAAAAGAATTACCTCAAATAAAACACAGGAAGCGACTCTCCTGCCTATAATGGAAAGGGAGGAGTAGATTCACCCTCTGCCTAACATAAAAGGTAGATTGAAAACTAATAATAATTAGACGAAGAATTTTAAAATAATATGTATTTTGGATAAAATTAACCATACTAAAATAATAATCAAAGTAGTAACAATACTCCAATAAACTAATAATCAGCTCAGCGTTAAAAATCTTTCAGTTCACAAGCTTATCCCTTAAATTTTTCAAGAGTTTTAACCAATATAAAGTGAAATATCTATAATATATAAGTTATACTACTATCATTAACATTCCAATTACATAAATAAATAAATAAATAAAATAAAATAAAAGTGCTTAACGGCAAATATTATTTAGACTGTTTAAAAAGAATTTATAATTAAAATAATTTGATAATTATCAAATATTTTATATTTAAAATTTTAAAAAATACTTGAAATCTCAATTTTGAAATAAATAAATTACATTCATTTAAAATAGTAACTAATCAGTAAGATAATCAGCATAAAATATATTTATCATATTTCTTAGTTATGAATATCAATTTCTAACTATAATCAATAAATTAATCAATGAACCAATGAAAGAAATAAATAAACTAACAAATAAAATATTAACTTTTATATCAAACTTATTCTAGCCAATCAGCATAAGCAAATCTTAAGTAGAGGTAGAACTAAGTAACTAAATAACTAAATGTATTATATCCAAAATTATTATTTATATACAATATAAAATAATTGTGAAATATAAAACTTTCTTTCATTTATGCTTATTAACTGAAATAATTTACAAATATATTTATATCATAATTAGCAAGAACGTATGAACGAACGTAGAACTTTGATTCAATAAAATAAAAATTCATAGTATATTTTTGCAATGTATGTAATCACTACCTATTAACTTATTTTTGATTGATTTAAATTATTATTTTATACTTATTTATTTTTACTCTACTGGTTTAATCAATTCTCTGTCTTCGATCTTTTTTCTACTTCATCTCGTTATAAAAGAAAATATTTAAATATTTATATTATATTTTGAAGTAAATGATGTATATTAATTCGAATTATTTATTTTTTGATTTACTCACAAAAATGTTAATCCTTTAAGAAAATAACTATTTTTGATGTAAAAAGTTACCTTTGGTGAGCTCCTGATTTTAGCTGGTTTAAGAATAAATAGTGTCAAATATTTGTGGATTATTTCATATCTTTTACTTAAATCAAAGCAAATACTTAACTAATTAATAAAAATAATATTTAATCAAGGATATATAAATCCTTATATAGAATTTTTTCATTTCAATTTTTGATAAATAATACCTTGAGTTTGCTTAAATATTTTAGGAGTATGCATATATTGCTATATAAAATAGTCTTTTTGCTAGTTCTTATAAAAAAATAAAAAATAAAGTAAATATTTCAGCTATTTGCCTCTATTTTCTTAAAGTAAATACTATTTATTTGAATTTTTACAAATAATTGTGCAAAAATATTTTGTGAGGTCTATTAAATTAGTAGTGGAAATAAACAAATTTCTTTTATGGTAATAATACAAGTTAAGTATTTATAGGTAAATTTCTATTTATATACATAATTTAAATAATTACTTAGTATTTAAAATTGAGTAATTTGTAAACGAAATATATAATACCAAAATACTGTTTAATGTAGTTAAATTCTAAAAACAATCAAGATTAATTGCCAAAAACAGTAAGTAACAAAACAACCTTTTAAAAAGCCATTTCTTGTTTACTCTTATGAAACATTATCACTTTAATAGTGCAAGAAGTGGCATTTTTAGGTTTTTAAGCATTTTAAGAGGAATAAAATAAGTTATTTTGCTTTATTACAATAGATTTTATTCATATTTTTACTATGTTAGATAAAAAAAATTATTAAAATGTATTTGTTAATCTTGACACTAAATAAAAAAAATATTTCAGATGTAATATAAACTCTTATTTTTTATCAATGAAATTACAAAAACAATTTATTTGTATGTATGTTACTAAAGCAAATATGTTTTTACTATTTTATGTACACAATATTATAATGATTATAATTTTTTTCTAGATTTACAGTAATGTAAAATTGTTGTTTAATAAGTATATAGGTAGGTTATTTGAGTTTATAAAAAAATCATCAATTTTTGTGGTAGGGGTATCTAGAAAAAAATTAATTTAAAAAAAAATATTTGTGTTGAAATCTAAGATAGATTCAAATAAAAATTAATCTTTAGTTATTTGCACTTTTCTATGCACAAAATATTTTTATTTTTGCTATTTATTATATTATTTCAGAAGAACTTACAGGCATGCATGCAAATTGTTGTTTAATCAATATATTGATTTATTGATTGAATTTATAAATAATGGTTAATTATTGTATGTATGCATCTGTAGAAAAAAATTAATTAGATTTTTTATAAATATTTGTGTTGAAATTGTAAATAGATTAAAATAAAAACCATTATTAAAATATATTCTAAATGACAATATATATAATATACAATATTGATATTTCACTTAGATTACTTACTATATTTACCAATTAATCAAAGTCTGTATGTCTCTTTTTATTCTAATCAATTTACTTACTACATATATTCTTAAAAAACCACAATAATTTCAATTTTCTGAATTAGCTTCAGCTTGTGCTTATTTCATTTATTATAAGTAAACCTTACGAATCTCTTCATAAAGCTCGTTCTCACGATAGTCTTAGCAATCCATCCATTACTTTTTTAAAACGTTGCAAGACGAAATAGAATTTGCAAATGGAATTTTATAGACTATACCATTTTCAATTATCGAAGGATTTTGGCGAACACATATTAAATAATTCATGTACTAATCGACGCAAAAATCGCGGTAAGAATAGGGAACATCATAAATGTTCATCTATTCTTCAGAAAACTTAGTTGAGCCTCTATAATCCTTCTCCATGTTTTAATTTATTTGCTTAAATTATTTTTAAATGGAAGATTCTTCTTTTTCTTGTATAAAAAAATTGTAAGATCCTGATTTGATTTGTTTGTTTAATTTACAATAAGATAAATATATATATGTATCTATAACAATAATTTTTAGAAATCTTTATTAGATTTCAGCTCTTTTTCAAATACAATTAATATCTCTACTTACGATTTATATATTTTAATCTTTCAAGACTTTTCTATTTGGCATCCATTTTTATTACTATTTTTGTCATATTCTCTCATCTCTGCAATATTTCTTTTTTCTAAAATATTTTTGAGATTATCAAATAAATGAAATGAAAGAAATAACTCAGTAAATATTAATTTAGAAATTTATTATACAAAGGGGAATTTTTTGATCTTGTTGGTTGAGGTATGTGGTGAAAAGTTGATATTTCTCCCAATTTTAAAATAGCTAATTAAATATATTCTTAGAATTTGATAGATATGAAAAAACTCAAATAAAATATAATTAATATTTCAAAAGAAAAGTCAAAGATACTTGCGGTCAATTTTCAATCTTTTGCTTCAATTTTTTTCTATTCTGTATTTATACAAAAAAATTTAGTTTATAAAGTTTTTTTATGAATGAAAAATTAGAAATATACTAATATACAACATTATAAAAATCAATTTCAATCTTTCATTGTGACGAAATTTATAACCCACTAAATTTTATTTACATTTTGATTTAGACAAATAAATTCCCCTTATCTAGCAAGTTATAAAATAAGCCGATCTCCCTAACAATCAAACTAAAATAGAGAACCTAAAAATGCAAATATACTTTAAGCTAATATGGAAGTACAGTCCAAAATTTTGATTTTTAGATGATTTAATCATTCTATTTATCATCTAGCTCATCTTTAAAAACTCTTTATAGAATTGTTACTAATAGAATTATATTTAATTAAGATAAGGCATTATTTAAGATACCAAGGCATCACAATTATTAGATTAAATTAGATTTCTGAAAGAGTGCCTATTTGATTTATTTAGATTATGAATAGCAACTTCTAAATTGTGAATAAAACTTTGTGAATATTTAGCTTTTCGCATTTTTTACATAATTTATTAGTTTTTTAAAAAATAAATGAAATACTAAAGCTTTTTGGATAAATACTTGTTTTTATGAGAAAACAAGGCATTAAAAATATACTTCAAATTTATTTTGTTTGATCTGATAAAGGGCAATTAAACACTAAAATAATTTTCTCATTGTTATTTGACTTTCGTATTTAAATATTTATTTATGTATATATATAATGGATAATATCTTCAGAATGGATTTGAGTTTTTTTGCACAAAATTTATTAATAAACGAATATAAATAGATGAGATAAATAGTAAAGATGCTTGTAAAGGAATATATTTATTAATTTATTTAATTTAATGTTTATATTAGTTATAGTGTAATTTTTTATATTTGAAGAAGAAAGTAGGCAGATTGTTTGGTTGGTTGATTGATTGATTGATTGATTGATCGATCGATCGATCGATTTGAGTAATTTGTTGATATCTAAGTATGTAGGTAGGTATCTAGGCAGTTAAGAGAAATATCTTAGGATGAGATAATAATTTTTTATATTTTAAGGTGAGAAAAGTGGTTAGAGTGCATATATTTTAATTTGTAATTATTTGTGGGATATAAGGTGAGATTAATTAGTCTTTAAGAGGTATTTAACTGGTCATTCTCTAACAAATCTTCCTTTTATGCGAAGTCTACTCTTGGCGATATTTTTTCTCACTTCATATCTGAGTACATCCCACTTACGATTTTATTTTTTTTCTCTGTATTTTTATATTTTAAGTTTTCTAATTTCTCTCTTTCTTTCATTTATAGCTGATTCTTCTTTTCTCATCTAGTCTTGTGATTGCTAAGAATGAATTTAGGTAAGTATGTCAAAGAAAAGAGTAAGATTTTTCATTTCTTAATCTTCTATTTTTTAGTTAATTGAGAAATTCTTCTTAGTGACTTGCAATGGCTTGCTGGTTTGAAAGTTTGTCAAAATAATATTTGGAACAAACTTATTGTTTTTGGATGATCCAGTATTCTTTTGATGAAAGAATCTATCATCAGCATAAATTTGGTCAGTTGAAGAGCTCTATGAGAATGATGAATCAGAACGTTGTCGATTTTCATAAATGTATGGCTGAGGAGACTAGTAGGTAAATTATTACATTTTGTTTAATTTCTAAAGCAATTAATTTTTTTTTGTGCTTCAACAATTTTTTTTATAGTGTTGTATTTTATTTAACTCAATTATTAGTTGAGATTCTATCTTTTGATATTTTTTTTTAATTTAATTATTAACAACGCCAGATAATTAATCTTTATCCACTGTTTTAAAACTAATGAGATTATCTATCGGGTATGCAACTATCTACATCTAATTTCAAAATTAAATTTTCATACAATCAATCCTACCCTTAAAAAAAATCAAAATTTTTAAACTAATCTAAAAGAAAAAAATATTAAAGAATAACAAATAGATTGATTGAATTTAAAAAATAAATTTGCTGGGCTTGAAAAAAGTTTTTAAAATTAATTGAGAAACAATTGAATATATTTGTGATGATCGCGAAGGATCTAAAAGATCAATTAAATATTATAAAGATTTAAGCCTTTTTTAGAGGATACATTGCTAGGAAATAAATATGCACTTAAGCAAAAGTAGAAATGTAATATTTTATGAGTATCTTTGAGAATCACAATTAAGTATAAGATGATGGAAGAACATTAGTAAATTAAGAATTAATTGGAAGCGATAGATCGCATGAATTTAGCTCTATTGAATAAAGAAAGCAGCTTGCGATTTAAAATATAAATAAGTTAAGAAAGATGATTGAAGTACTAAATAAAAGCATTGTTGATAGAAAACAGTACTTACAATAATAATTGATATATTGAGAATTTTGGTGGTTTTTGATTAAGCATAAATTGATATTGAAGTATTTACTTTAAATGTTGGGTTTATATTATTTTAATAAGAACTACAAAATACTTCATGTAAAAAAAACTAGCTAGATAATTTCTATGCTTGTTTTATCTAGATAAAAGAGACAAAAATAATATTTTCTAGATTAAAATTTTATGCAATTTCTATTTTCATTTATATTGTGATTGTGATATTTATTTTTTTACAATGTTTATTTTTTAAGTCTTAAAAAGACATATCTATAATGAATAAAAAATGACTTAAATGCATAAATTTATTTTTGAGGGATGTAACTATAACACTGGTTAATCATTTATTTCTTTATTTTTTTGGTTTAAATATTAAAAAAAAAATTTGTAATTAATATTTTTAGCATTTCTTTTTCTCATAAACATCATTTTCATTACTATTCAATAGAATCAAAGTAAATTTGAAGAGAGTTAAATAGAGTTCTAAAAATATACACTGATATTTTACTCACATTTTAGAGGATAAAAAACATGTATAATATTAAATTATGAAAGAGTTGAATAGATAGCTTTTTATTAGACTACCATTAAACTATATTAGTAAATTTTATTTTTATTATTTTAAAAATAAAGATCTCCAACCAAATCCATATATATATATTATCCTATATTTTTTTAAATAATACATAAGAAACAATTGATTTTATTACCTTATAAATTATCACCACATTTTTCAAAATAAAAAATATCCCCAGATTTTAATATAAAAAAAAATACTCTGCATATCATATAATGTTAGATTAGAATTCATATCTTTATTAATAGTTATCATTCATCAATATCCAATAACTAACTATCTTTATTGTAGATCCATTTACACATTTAAAATTTAAATTCTAGGGATATTACATAAGAAGAGTCTATCCTTCATTAATGTCAAACATCATTAATTTATAGATATAAAAAGATAATAAAATTAAAAATGATAATTTTTGCATCTATAATCATAACTTTGAAAATACCTTGTTTATTATCCTATGTCATTTGCAATACATACTGATATTTTTAAAACTTGTTAGTGAATATTTGTATTAAACTCAGTTTAAAAAACTCTAATTTCTCTTTATTTAAAGAATGCAAAACAAATTTAAATTTTGATCACTCTTTTTAACACCTTTAAAGATTTAAATCTTCCAAATTTCATCAAATTTTATCTATCAGCTATTTGAATTAATAGTAATTAATAATTTCTTCAACAACATTTTTATTTTTAGATATTCTTTAGATTTTTAAGTGGGGAATAGAAAAAAAGAAGTTTTAAACAATAAAAGTATTATTATATTTTATTATTATTATTACTGCACTAACGCTTGTTTCAATAAAGTTTTCTTATTAATTCAACTCTGAAATTTAAATTTTATTGCAAATTTAAATTTTTGAAAAAACGAGTAAGAATATTTTATCTAAAATTGAGCAAATATCATTTATAATATTTTTTTTTCATTATAATCGTTTTTTTATGAATAACAGGGCAATCAAGTTGTCTCAGATTTATAAAAGTGATAATATTTTTTTAAAAAACAATATTGAAGGATGTAAAAGAATTTTTTTTAAATATCTAATTAAGGAAATATCAAATCTGTTTGTTTGAGGGCAGGAGTAAATTTTATTTAAATTGAAGAATCTGTGAACAGACAATAGATTAAATATATAATTGTTTTTGACCATTAGATAAAAACCATGAATTGAAAAAATTCTGAAAATAGATAACCTAACTAAGTTTTTTTTTAATATTTTGATCAACATAATTAATATACTAATAAGAATAGAAAGATACAAATCATTAGGATACATACAAAATGTTTACCCTAAAAAAACGCATAAATGAATTATAAATATGAAAGTTAATATAATATAATAGAGACTTAATAACAATATTGTTTTCATTGTCAAACTATGCTGTACTTTATTTTTATTCCCAATAAATTTAGTGATAAAATTAAAATGAAACCACAAAAATTATCATCAATAATAGCTTATTTTAATAAAAAGAAGCAATTATATGATAAATTAATTAATAAATAACATCTTTCCACATTAACTTAAGAGTTTTACTTTTTGAGGCTATTCATAGATATGGAATAATTATCAAGCAATAATTTAAAAAAAATCCTCATAATAGGAAATTTTTTTCAAATTTAATTTATTATCTGTAATACAAAACATAATAATAGGAATTAAAATTAGTATTTGATATTGGAAAAAATATTATGCATAGCAAATATACTAGCCAGCCAACGATTTTTCTCTTTAAGTTGCAATAAAAATAATTTTCTCAATTTTGATTAATAAATTTTTCTGTTTCAACAAAAAAAAATATCTCATTTTATCATTTCTAAAAAATAAATTTTAAAAGATTTTGAAATAAATTAAAATAAATATTATTAAATTAAATTATTTTAATTCCAAACAAAATTTATTTAAGAAATTTAATATTTATTGCCTATTTTACAAAGTAATCCAATCATTTAAAATTTCAAGTAGCAATTATCTTAAAAATTTGTGTTAATAGTAAATTAATTAGTGAGCAACAAATAAATTGTTTTTAAAATCACATTAATTAATTATCTTATTACAAACACTTAAAAAAATTTTTTTATTATTATTTTTTAACTAATTGTTTATAAATTTATGAAATTTTATTTTTGTTTTAAGCTAACTAAAAATTGTTTGAAATTAACAAAAGGCAACAAATTTTTCAAAAATATTCACTAGTTAATTTTAATGTGTAATTATATTTACTTTTAAATTCATCTGTTTTTAAAAAAGCAAATTCCTTATTTAAAAAAGTTACCAAAACTTGCGAACAAATAAAAAACCATCTTGATTGCACTTTACAGTATGGAAAGACTTAAAAATTTTATTAAGCCTTTTTATGGCGTAATTATGGAAAGTATGATTACTAGCAAAATAAATTTCTAAAAGTTATCTTCCTTCCTCATCTGGATTAACTTCATACAGGTAGTTTCTTTTAGCTTTTTACCTTTTTCTACTACAAACTTGCTAAATACTAGTCTAAAGTGGTATGAAGGTTATAGAACTATTTTCTTTATTGCAAGACCATGCCTACTTTTTATCTATATAGGACAGGTCTCAGCTGAATTACCTTTCTTTATAGTTTCTAGCATAGTAATATTAGCATTTTTTTTAGCTCTGTTAGGTTTGATAATTTTCACTTATTCCACAAAAAAAAATCAAATTGCTTCATAGAAATAAAATGGTGATCAAAAAATATTACTTTATTTAAAGAAAATAGCTAAATCTATTAGTTTATTTGGAGGATTATTTAATTATTGGATGTTTATTGTAGCAACAGAAAGTGTTTTGGTATTAGGTATAGCAGGAACGTATGATGTAGAATTATTATAAAGCAACAGTAATAAAATTTAGGGCACAGCAATTAGGTTATTATCAATAATATTTAGTGTAATTTCTTTAGGTTTGAGCCTTGTTTGTTCTTAATTATTTGAATAAAGCTTTTCAATTTTAGAAAAAAACTTGAACAGAACTCAAATTACTTCCATTTCTAGTTTTTAAAACGTTTTGAAATATCTACTAATACTTATCAATGCTTTTAGATTTAAACTTTTAGAACCTAATTCATATTAAGATAAAGCAAGTTCGCAAGCATTAACATTAGATATTGCAATTAACTTTATAGTAATATTATATTTCGTAATTATGTCTATTGATTTTTGGAGAGAATTACCATTTTCAAACATCCCTAAATGCAATTAATATGTATCTTCATTAGTGATCTGTGGAATTTCTTCAATTTTAGCAGCTCTTTCCTTCACTTTTAACCTAATAAGTTCTATTAGTTTAACTACGCTGTGCTTAATTATACTCCCAATAATTACTTAAACCTTTTAAGCATTTTGGTAGAGATTAGTTGCATATATATTATTTGAAGTGTTTTGTACAGAGGAAGTTTGTAAGTAAGAAGAAATGAGATTTTTACAAAAAAAAATATCTTTAATATATAATAACAAGTAATATTTGATGCAAAAATGTGTAGTATAAATAACAGGTTTAATATAAAAGCATTAAAAAGTATGCAGTGATTTATATTGCTTTTGTAAGAGGGGGAAAGGCTTATATAAAGGCTAAGATGAAACAAAATTTTTAATAGATGAAATGTAAATGGAAAGATATCTAAGGCATTTGTGCAGAATTGACTTAAACAGAAAAAAATCAGGTTCTTATTTTAGTTTTACTTATTTTTAATTAATTTGCCTAAAATTTAGAAATTACCCATGAAATTTCTTAATTATTTCGCTTTATTTTTCTTAAATTTCTTTTTACCCTTAATTTTAATTAATTTTTTCTATCTATTAATTTGAAAGAGAGCATGTATTAATGCATACTCTTACTTGAAATAATGCTTTTATAAATTTAATTACAAAATAAAATTATCTAATTTTACTAAAAAAAGTCAATTTTTTCTTAAAATTTGATTAAAAAAAATCTGTATTTATTGTTATTATCGCAATTCTATTTTCTTTTCTTTATTGATTTTAATTCAAAAACATATTTTTTGAATGAAGAAAGACCTTATGTATTATTTATAATTTACCATTATGATTTAGTTAATCTTTTATCATTATATTTAATTGACTTCAGAAATTATCAATAAAATTTTTATATATTTTTAAATACATTTTTTGAAATATTTCTAATTAATTAATCAAATATATGAGATTATAAAAGTGAGAAACTTTGGAGAAAATTGAGTTTGCGGCTACTGCATATTTTATTTCATCAATTAACATTTTTAATTTAAAAAAATAATTTATTTTATATATTAAAAGATCAATAAAAGTTTCACTATTAGTTCTTAAGGTATATGGACTTCTTCTGTCAATCGAACAAAGAAACATATTCTATTTAAAAAATAATTGATTTTTTAAATGAATAAAATAAAATGAGAAAAGAGATTGATATATTTAAAGAAGCTTCATTGCTTACTATGCTTGATGTGATCAAGGAACAAATGCAATATTAATTGCATTTACATTTAAATGATAATGATATTCAAAAAGCTATCTTACAAATCAATAATTATGTTTTATATGAAAAGGAGAAAGATGTGATTAATTAGCTGCTTTTAGAAAGTTTAGATCTTAAAATATAAACTTATGAAAAGATGAGAAAATAGTTTTAGAATACTACTGAGCTAGAGGAAGTTAATTTTAATACAAACGAAAATTTAAGGTCTCTAGAAAAAAAAATTGTTAATTTATATAACAAATTTCCAAATAAAAAAATTTAAAACTATCTCTGCTTTTATCTAACAGAAATTTAAAATAACTTTAAAAAAGCCATAGATGTGTCAAGGTAAGTTAGACTCAATGGTTATGAAGGTGATTTTACTATTTAACATAAAAATAACGTAATGGATATATTTGGATCTGACGTTGTTTCTGCCACTATAACTATGGGTAAAGTGTGGGGTCGTATTCAGAGAGTCTCTGATTAATTGCCTTCGGTTCTTGGATACAAAAAGCAAGAATTTTAGTATATTAATCATATTAAAGAAATAATGCCAATCACAATTGCCAAAATTCATGATGACCTTATAAAGTAATAATAATTAATTAGCTAAATTATTATTGATTCATTTGCATTTTATTTATTTCAATTCTAATTATAGATACTTGATGACTACAGGATAGGATAATATTATACATTCTCGAAGAGATTTATTTTTAAGAAACAAAAACAACTTTTTAGTAAGAGCATAAATATTTATTTCTCTGAATCTCCACTACAAGGAGGAGCTGCCATATGTGGCATTTGCTAAAATTATTCCAACCTATAGTGGATTTTTTGTGGTTAATAGCAATGGTATAATTGAAGGAATAGATTAAAATATTTTTGAAAAATTTGGGTTTGTTGGAGAGTATAAGATAAATTGTCTACCAGCTTATATAAGCTTTGATATTAGATAATTTTTTGCTAATTATGATAGTTTAATTAACTCTATTGATCCTTAGCTGAATTATCTTTAAAAAGAAAGGGTTTCTTTTATTTTTCCTAATAAAAATCACCCAATAATGGTTTCTTTAATTCAAAACTCAAGGGAATAATCAGAGGTTAAAAAAAATAAAAATGATATTCACACTTCTCAAATAGAAATGAATGCAGAAGATGAAATAATGAAGTTAAGCAAGTAAAGTAATAGCTACTTAAAAAAAACTTAGCAAGGATTTGGATCTAGTTTAAGTCCAGCAAAATAATATCACTAAAAGGAGTAAAATTTTACTAAATACCATATAGACATAAATATTGAAAAGAGAGATTTACATGTTTTAACAGGAAAATACAGTTATTATGTGATTGAGATAAAAAATGCGATCCTTGCTCAAGATGATAATAATTCATCTAAATATGAATCTTAATTCAGCAAGAAAGTGGTCTAGTTTTCAGAAAAATAAAACTCATTCAATGTAAAGTTCAATTAAAATGTAAAAAATAAGAATATTATAGAAGGGTAGTAAGCATCACAATAAAGCAAGCATAAAAGCTGTAATATTTATTTTTTAAAATTATCAAATTTGCAATTTATCAACAAACTTTATTTCAAAAATTTAATTTTAATTAAATTATTTTAATAAAAAATATTATAGAAAGCATCACAGACACATTTAGAGATAATGAATCATTAATATAAGAAGATATAGGCTTATCAAAAATAAATAGTACACGATAATTTAAAAATGGATAGTTTATGCAAATAACTGATGAGCTACCAAAAGATTAAAATAGAATTAATGATAGCGTAAATAATTAAATTTTTTAAATCAATTATCATTAAATTAGTTATATTGTTAAATAGTTTGATAACATAAAACCTACCCAGAATATTTCAAACAACTTATTACAGAGCAGTGCAGTAAAATAGAAAGAGCTAAGTGTTAACTAAGATCAGAGTTACATAGTTTAAAACTCCTCTTTTTAAAATGATTAACTTTTATCAAATCCTTCAAATCTATAATAAAATAACTACTAGTAGTCTTCAATATTATCAAATTCAAATTAATACTAAAATATACAAGATCAACACATTCAAGATGATATAAATGCTTTTTAAGCTAACTTATAAAAAGAAGAAAAAATAACTTTAACAGGATCTTCTTCCACCTTTTCTGATACTTAAGAGGAAAAGAAAATATAATTTAATCTTAAGGATAAAGCCTAAGGAGAGATGACATCTGTGGCATCTTCAAATAGCAGCATAAGCAAGTTTATTGATAAGTATGTTTACTATGAGCATTTTTTAAGTGGTCAAAATTCTGCTATTTCTATTAAATTAGTTGGATTTGTTAAAATAGTTGAATACCTTATTTTGATCGCTACTGTCATAATCTTACTATTTCTAATATTTGATTTATTTAATTTTTTGAGCTCTCTTTTAAGTTCATTAAATCTGAATTCTAATTCCTCCATTCACTATTATAATTTTCTAGCTCTTTCTAATAACTTTATAATAAATATTTAATCTAATTATTACTCTACTCAGTAATAAATAAATCAAGAGTTTACTCTTCTTACAAATAGATTAGGAACATAGTTTAGCAACTTTTCTAGTAGTTTTAGATAAGAATATTAATAAAGCTATGGATAAATATAGTTCACTTAAAACAGCATATTAACATTTTAGCCTTTTAGTCCTAATTCTAATTATCAATAATCTTTAATAACATTAAGTACTTTAGAGCAAATAGTGTATCACATGCAAATCATTTCAAGTAAATCTTATCAAAATTATCATTCTTATTATTTTTAATAAAATAAATTATTTATTCTAAACCAAAAAAAATGAACTGCAATTTCTAAATTTTCTTCAAGAAACTAAAAATTTCAAGCTAAATATTTTGGAATTAAATAAAATTTTTTTTGGATTACTGATTACTGTTTATAGCAGTGCTAATTTAGAAGGAAAGTTAGTATTTTCATTTTTTGCCAAAAAATATCTTGGTAGAGAATAAAATATATTTAAATTATGAATTATTTTTTCAGATACTTTTATAATATAATTAATTGACTAAAATTTTGCTTATTTTTATATTCTATTAACAATAAAGGAAGATCAGCTCCATAGGATTGGATTTAAAATTTAAATGATGATAGTTACAAATTTCTTTAATAAAATTTTTTATAATTTTTCAAAAGCTTAGATTAAACCTAAAAAAATTAGTTTACAGATGACAGCAAAGTAATTTATTGTTTTTTACTTAATTTAAATTAATATTATTATTGTAAAGTACCTAGAGGATAAATAAAAATCACTGCTAATTGTAACTATTTTGCTAAACTTAGCATTACTGTTGATATAATTAATTAATTTGGTAACTTTTCTAAAATTTGAGAAATCTGTTAGTACTATTTTAAATTTGATATAAAATGTTAGTCTTATTTAAGTTGAAAGTGAGCTTGAAAGAATGTAGAATATATATGAAATAGTCAAATAAACTGAATAACCCATGCTTACATACTAGTTTAATATTAAATAAAAAGAATACAGAATTATTGCAGAAGACTAAAAAAAAAGAAGGATTCTTTAAAATGAGAACAAATAAAAATAAATTTCTAATCACAGAGCAAGACAAAATGTTTAACTTTAAAGTGAGAGAATGAAATTATCGAAGTTTTTTGTTACCTCAATAATAGTTTATTTATTTTTTCTGGCTTATACAATATCGATCTATACTTTGACAAACTAATTTATAGAGAACTCTAATTAAGCCTTAAATTATTACAAAGACTTTTCTGACATGAATTTACAGCTTCCTCTTCTTACTAATATGCAATACTATCTACATCAATAAAAATTATCTCCAAACCAAAACTTAGTCTATATCAGCTCTGAAGATTTAAACTTTTTTAAAAATACACTATATAAATAAATAACTTAAATGATAGTATCATTTTAAGATGTAGTGTAGTCAGTCTACTCTCTATCCCTTTTTAATTAAGATTTTTAAACTTAATTATATAATTTTGTTAATTAAGATATTTGTTAATCTGGAAATCTTGATTTGGACTCTCAATTTTTATAAAATTGCTAATATATGTATAACGGATAGCTGACCAAAGGTTTAAAGTCCTTCATGAACTATTTATATAACAAATTCGATAGCAGCTATAATAATGATTTTAAAAATTAAATGGATGTTGATAAATATGATAATATAGCTCTTTCATCTTTAGTTTGTGGTTTGTAGATTGTTAAATCCAGGGATTATTTCGAGACAACTTTTTATAATTAGACTAATAATTATAGAAATTATTTTATCATCATCAGTGTTATTTTTTTATTCATTACTAGCTTTTAATTAATAAATTTGATGTCTAACGAGCTACCATTAGTTAAAAGAAGGCTTTAATATTCAAAGTGCATTTTACATATAATACCTTCTCATACTTTAATTATCGATGATACATTCTTTAAAATTTTAAAAGCAATATCAAGCAAATTAAATATTGGTAAATGAAAATATTTTAATTAGGTGTATAATACCTCACAGCAAATAAGAATGTGTTTAAAAATTATATAAATTTATGTTATGAATCTGTATCCCCTTATAATAATACTAATTATTTTAGCTTTCTTTTAAATAAAATTTAATTTTTTTTACCTTTTCTTTTTAGCCACTGCTTTGATCTTAATTATCAAGATTAATTGTTTTGTATTAAATAAAATTGTAAAAATTAATAAGATTTCAAATAAAACATTTGAGAATAATCATAATTATTTTAAAACTCATTTGATATTTTTTTTAATATTGTTAATCTATAAATTATCTCTGGTTTTGTTAGTTTAAATTTACCTAAATTGTTAAAAATTTTACAAAAATGTTTTTTATTTATTTGTGTTAAAAAATTCTTTTATAATTTGATATTCCTCATCATCTAATTTAAAGAGGAAACTCAAAATCTTTTTTAGAAAACTACTTTAAATAAAGTTTTTGAAGATGATATTAAAAATATCTGAAAAAAAATTATCAAATTTTATTTAAAATTAATCCAATCTATTATTATTTTTGCAAAAATATTTTTATTTCTTTGTATTAAATAATTCGTCAATAATAATTTGATATTCCTTATCGTTCGAATTTAAAAAAGGAAATTCAATTCCTTTTAGAAAAACTTGAAAAAGTTATTGTAGACAGGATCAAATATCTTTGATAAAAATTTATCAGATTTGAATCCAAATGATACACTGATTAGATCATCGAGTATTCTAAAGGAAATATAAATGCTTTGTTAATTTTGTAAGCAATAGTTTTGATGAAAAGTCGGTGGATTTAAAAGATTTAGAAAAAAAAACAAAAAATATTAAAAAAATAAAAATCACTAATTTTAGATCGCATAAAATGATTCACAAAGATTTTTCTTATTGTTTTAAATTTAACTAATATGAATGGTAGTAAGTATAAGAAGATCAATGTTATTCAGAGTTTCCATAAGAAAGAAACTTGAAAATTGGTACGTATAATGTCTTATTTGGAATGCCAAACAAAATTTTGAACATTTACAGTAGAAATTAAAAAAGATTCACTTACATAATTGAAAACATAATAGCCAAAACAGATCCAGATATACTCTCCCTAATGGAAGTTACTCAAGAATTTATGGATATTCTTTTATCAAATCCTTATATAAGATAAAACTATTATGTTAGTCATGTATCTAAAATGTATCAAAGACGTTTGTTTGAGGTAGTTATTATTTCTAAGTAACCCTTTTATACCATATATCTATAAGATGCTAGGTAAGGAAGGTATTAATTCAGTTTATTTCAAAACTTTGAAGTGTAGAAAAGCTTTATACTGATATCTACACATTTATGGGCTGGTGAGGGAGACTTTAAATCGAGGTAAAAACAGCTAAGTTTGATAAATTAAACTATTTTAGATAGAAATTTTCTAAACTCTAGACATATTAATCCTACTATAAAAAATAAAGCAAATATAGCCTTAGAGAACAATAATATTATCCTATAAGGAGATTTAAATCTTCATATGAGGCACGAAGATCAATATATCTATGAAAATGGATTCATAGATGCTTACAGAGAAATATATCCATTTGAAGCTGGTTATACTTGGGATTCAACTAAAAATAATTTTATCAACTCTGTTTTTAAATTTGATAACAGAAGAATGAGATTAGATAGAATATTAATTCGTTAAAATTGTAATCTATTTTAAGTTTAAGATGTTAAGATATTGGGCTAAGAAAAAATAGGAATAGGCCTTTGTGCAAGCGACCACTATCTTCTTCTTTCTGTTTTAAAAATGAATAAAAATCCACAAATATTAGTTTAGCAATATGATACATCAAATATAGTTTTAGAATAAAGTACTGGATTTCGAACCATACAGAATATTATTAAAATAAGAATAGCCGTTCTTTTTGGTATAATTTTCTTTATTATCTTGTTAGCTGTTGGAATACCACTTTTAGTCATATATAAATGAGATAACTTTGTAAAAACAGATAAGCAAACAGACAAATAAATTTATTAGTTTGTTAATTTCTATATTTAAATCTTTATTTTTATTTTAAATTAATTCATCAATAAAAGACTAAATTATTTTTATATTCAAATAAGCCTCTAAATAAGCACAAAGCGTAGATTTTTATTTAAATTATTTTAATTAATTTTTTTGCTTTTGAATAAGTAATTATTTTTAAAATAAGTATCCGAAATATATAAATTTTTAAAATATTTAGCATTCTAATAAATTAAATATGTTGTAAATTTTATAAAACTCAAAGATTTTTATAATTAAATTACATAATAGGATAATATATTTTTTATTTATCTGCATTTAATTTCTAGATATTTATTTTGATTTAATCTTTAGTTTTCTTATTTATGCATGATATTGTGTTTAAGAATTACATTAAACAAAAAAAAATTATTAGCATTAATTAAATTCAGTAATAATTAATAATATCAGAAATAATAAATTCTTATGGGTTTATAAAAAAATATTTCTATTGAAAGTAGAATTTATTAATTTAAAAGAAGTATAATCATAAAAAAATTAATATTTTCACTATAGAGTTATTTATTAATTTGGAAGTACTTATTTATATGGCTCGCTCTATCAAAATTAAGTGAGGGAAATTCCGCTAATTAAATTTTACAAGATTTAAAAAAGAAAAAATTGAATAAAAGTCAAATTATTACTGTTCCCAATATTAATATTAAAGAAAGTATTATATAATATAGAAAGTAGATTTTATTTAGAAAATTATTAAAGTAAAAGCATGAGTTTAAGGAATAAGAATTGCAATATTCATACCTCGGAGAAAGCAATATATTTTTGCTTAGATCATTCTTGTAATAAAAAAGGTCCAATATGTGAAAAGTGTGCAACTTAAATTCATTTAGAACATGAATCAATCTTTACTATAGATGATATCTGTGATTTTATTGAAGACTAAGTTGATGATAATATTTAATGCCCTGAAAAAGAAGATTAACATTTCGAATAGCTCAACCAAAGTATTTGCGAAAAGTTGGATTCCATTTACAGTCATATAGATTAGTTTGAAAAATATGTCATAACTAAAATGAACTTTTTAAAATAAAAGATTAGAAAAGAAAAGAAAAATTTATAGGATAAGTTGGAGGATATTTTTGAGTTTAGAGAGCTGTTTAAGAAAAATAATTAAGATTTGATTGTGAATGTCTTGTAAGGGATTGACATCGCTTCTCTTTAAAGTTCTGTTAAGGCAAAAAGAAAGAATATAATTGAATGTACTAAATTTTTGAATTCTAACAATCAAAAATTGCACATCAAGGATTTTAGAGTGAGTGAGCCTTCCTTTTTAAAAAGTTTGATCCTAAAAAAATTTACAATTTAAATGCAGAAAATAAATAATCATTGCTAGGTACTACTTGAAAGGATGCTAGAAGAGACTACCTGCTAATTTTCATAGAAGAATTAGTTTTAATTTAAGAAACTGCCAAATAAATACCAAGAAGATAAGTTCTTCTCTGAAAAGAATGGTTTAGATTTATTTAAAAAAGACAAATTCTAAAAGAGCAAAAGTGTTGAGAAAGATTACATGAGTTCATCCTCTTGTACTTAAAGCGATTGGAGAAATAATGAGAATTCATAAACTTCTTTAACTGATATTTTGAAATAAATTGAGAAAAGTAATGGGAATGAATATTCTGCTTTTACTTCATTTTAGGTAGATTAGAGATTTGTAGGAGATAAAATTGAAATATCTAATTAAGATAAAAATCTAGAATAAAAAGGCTTTGTATAACGCTTTGCATTTTTATTCCCACAGTTTAAAGATATAGATTAAAGTAAAAAAATCTATCATGTCAAAATTAGGATTCTAAATTATAAAACCTGGATAGCACTTGGTATAGCAAATAGAGAAGCTATTTATAAATAAAATTTAAAATATATAGAAGGACTGCAAGCGTATCTAATTTCTTTAAATGGATATGTTTATAATAGCAGAGAAGAGCCAGTAAAAGAGTTAGACAATTTAAATTTAGAATAAGGAGATATAATCTCATTAATATTCTATTACGATTCACCCTGCAAGTCTTAGTAATGTCTAGAAATATGGCTTAACAATTAAACGATGATTAAAACATTTAAAGGTAATCTGTTCGAGAAAAATGAGCTAAACAATCTTGCATTTTGTATTGGGCTTCTAAAAGGAGACTCTGTTGAGATCATTAAGGATTGATATAATAAAAAGCTATTTATCATCATCCTTAACATAAAACAATATCTAAAAATTAAAATGATCCTAATAATCCAAAAAATATTTTAAGTTAAACAGTGAAAATTCGAATAATTAAAAGAGAACATGTTGAAATCATCAAGGATTGAGATGGTAAAAGCTTGTACCCTAGTTTAAAAACAAACAAAACATATTCTAAAAAAAACTAATATTATTTAAATACAAAATAATATCTTAAAAATGCAAAAAACATATTAATTTAAAACAGTAAACATATAAATTTAGCTTTCTTAAAATGTAAAAATTACCATAAAAAAATATTCTTTGTTGATTTATTTTGTGGCCAAAAAAATAAAATAATTGTTTTATTATAAATTTAATTTTATTATTTATGTTTCTTTGAAAAAATATTATGAGGTAGGTTCAAATTATTAATTAACCAATTCTCAGATTAAAATTATTTCGAATGATTATTTAAAATATGATAATTAAAATAGAATAGTAATAATCAATTATGCTATTTTCCTATTCAATAATCAATTGCTTTTTGCTAGTATTTTTATTTTTAGTTCATTTTTTAAATCATTTTAATTTAATAAAAAACGATATCTTTTATACTGAGAAATCTATTTATTTATTTATTTAATTTTTTAATGAATGAAAAGAAATCTATAAATTCCTGAGCATGCTAACATTTCCTTTTTGGTTGATATATACATGCACATCTTATTTGTCTCTTCAATCACAATACAATAATAATAATTGCAATATGCATATGCAGTGAAATAAGAAATACAAGAGTTTGTATTGCCCTCATCAGAATAACTATGGATTGATCGATAATAAAGACATGCATACATACATAGATAGATAACTAACAAAATGGAAACAATTAACAAAAAGCATGAAGGAAAAAGAAAATTTGTGAAATAAAATAAAATACAAATAATATCTATCTAAAATAAAGAATAAAAGGTTGAGATTTCAAAAGAAAGATAATAAAAAGGAAAATAGCAAATTTTAGATAATTAAAATGGCAGCTAGAGATTTCGAATACAACAACTAAGATGTTAACTAATTAAATGGTGCTTTCATCTCATTAGTTGAAGATGAAAAAATTGGATTTTGGGTTGGTGTTGGTGGTTTCGCTTACTCCTAATTCATTATGAGAAAGTTTGTCAAATCCACAAATATCTTTGCATCAGTTACCTCTATTTTTGCAGGTGCTGCTTTAGCTAACTTGTATACTCATTAATCTAGAGCTTCTTATGCTAGAGTTGCTGCTAGAGCTAACAGAAACGCTTCCCTAACTCTTAACAAGCTTATGGAATACTGATAAAAAAGCTAATCATTTATAATTGAGTTAAACTTGGAATTATAGAGATATTAAAAATATCCATATTATCTTTGAATGTTTGTATTTCAAATAATTAGTAAGTATTTTTAATTCTCTAAAGTAGATTTCTCATTTAGTATTTTAGCATTATGAAAAGAATAGTTCAATAAACATGCATAGACAATTCAATTATTAATATATGTAGCAATATCTTAGCATTATTATTACCCTTTAATATGAATTTTCATGCTATCTTAATTAAATTTAAGCATTTTTGCTTTTTAATTATGCAATTAAGTGCTATTTTTATACAATAGATTTACTTTTAAAATTTATTAGCTTTCAAGTTTCATAAGCGAAATTCATACTAAATATGATTTTTTAAGTATCAAAAAGTAATAAATGTATAAATTCAAAAACTTTTAGCTCTCAAAACGTTAAAATTTTTGAAATATTTTATAAAAAGTAACAAATTTTCTACTTTTTAATACACAAAAATATTAATTTTCAAATATCTAAAAATCTAATGATGAAAATTATTAACAAATCTTTATAAAATTTATACATAAAATAAATTACAAGTTAAACTAAATTATTCATTCTATTGACACTCAACTCGTATAAATAAAATACTTTGCATTTTTTAAGCTAATTATTTTGAAATAAAAATATTTTTTTACAATAAAATATTAAGCATGAAGTTTAAATAAATATTAAATTAAATAATTTATTTTTTTTACTTTTTTGATAATAAACCAGAATTTATAATTTGTGTAATAACTTAGCTATGAGAAACAATATCAAAATTCACATAAAAATAAATATCCTTTAAGAAAATGTTTTCATTTTAAAATTGAATTTTTTCTTATTATGTTATGTATTATATTAAAAATTTAAATCATAAATATTTATTCTTGATTTTTCTGTTATCAAATTAAATGAATAGCACAATAATTCACTCTGCTTCTATTTATTCATACAGGGTGTGTAGCTTTTATCTTTGGGTTTATTATTTATTTATTGTATTCGGAATCTTGCTGAAAGAATTTTAATTTGAATGTTAAACACCTTAAACGTTGCTCATTTAATTTTAGATGCTACGAATTTAGGATAGATGCTAATTTTAGCTTTGAACTTTCTTTATCAGGCTCTATTAGATTTCAAGCTAATGCTTAATTGAAGGGTTAATTGCTAAGTTATAAAAGTTCTATTGTCTTAGAGTTGTAACCTTATTTTTTTACCAAAATTCAGTTGAATAATAAATTTATTTAGTTCTCATAATAGCTAAAAAGCTTGGGTCTGTATGCTCATTTTAAATAGTATCACTAAAAACATGTTATCGGTTTTAATATTCTTAATTAAACTCTTTGTTAAATTTATTAACTAAGTTTTTTCTTCTTTATAAAATTTGAACAACTTTTAGAAAATAATTTTTTAATACCTTTTAAGGTTTATTGCTTATATTCTTTCTTTCATTTTCAGCAGCATTCAAAAGGAATTTCAACTTCAAATAATTCTAAATTAACTAAAAATGCTAAATATTTGATTCTGATTTAAATCTATAATCAATAATTTAAGGTTAGCACTTTAATAAATAATAACATCTTTAAGGCAAAGGTGAATTTAATAGGTTTTTATTGTATTTATATTTATTATTATTTGATGAATAGGCACTCTTTATAAAAACAACTGAATCTGTAAAAACAGCATGAAATAGTAGGTAAGGCAATCCTAATATTATCCATTAAAGTAATTTAAAAACTAATATCAAGGACTGCTAAATAATGGAATAGGCTTTACTTTAAAAACAACTATTTTCAATATTTATTGTTTTTTTAATTAAAACCAAATTTAGGCGAATACTCTGATACTAATATATTATTATAGTGAATATCATTTTAAACCAAGTAAATGGAACTAAAACTATATTAATCGAAATAAATAGAGCATACACAACTAACAAAAGTAGAGTATATCCTATCTTCTAAAAAACTTAGTTTATATTTATAAGCTTTTAAAAGAATAAAACCCAAGAAAATAATAACTAAAAAAAGTTTATAGGAGGAGGAAAGGCTATGAGCAAAGAATAGTTTTTATCAAATTTCCCAATGTAATATTCTTCAAATAATATTAAGGCATATTCTACACTACTCATTTAAGTTATTTGGCTGTAAGTTGTAGTTAAAATTGCAATTAACAGATTTATCATGATAACATTAGATGTAAATAAAAACACAGTTTAAATGATTGATTCAGACAAGCTCATATTATTATAATCGAAAGTTCCAAGAGTTGTAGCAATTAGAGTTCTTATTGAATTTGGAAAACTATCATAAATACTTAAACGGTAGGAACTCAAAAGATAAAGCAGAGAAGCAAAAGCTAGAATATCTAATGAGAAGATGAATAAAACGGAAAATACTTATCTACAAGTAAGATTAATAATTTTTATTAAAATTCCAAGCTTTTCGTTTCTACTCAGAAATTAAATTACTTTTCCAAAGAGACAAACTAGTATCAATGTTAATACATAAACTAAGCTTTAAAGATTGTCAGATAATTTTTAAGCATTCATATAATCACAGGTTTTAGAGTTTTTTATTTGTTCTATACTGCTATTTGTAAAGTAGTGCTAAATACATAAATAAACTAAAAAGATATCTATATATTCTGTTATATCATATTTGTATCTCCTTTAAATTATATTTGAGTGTATCACTTTTAAAATAAAACCTATTTATTGAAATTAATAAATATTATTATACAAAATCAAGTAGGTATTTCTTTTTATTTAAAAATAATATTTTCTAATCTTCGCAATTTGGGATATATCTGATTATTAATAGCCGTAAAAAAAAATATGTATTTTACCTACTGGTATTAAGTATATAAAGTAAATAGATCTGTTAAAATTATCAGTTGTTGTTGATACATCGCTATTATTCTGTAAGAAAAGAACACAGTCATCTTACCAGTCATTCATGTATTTCTAAATATTTCCAGTTTTTAACTCTATAAGCTTGCTACAAAAAAGATTAATATTTGATGATTAATATTATTATATATCTTCAAAACTAAATTTTGGAACATAGGTTTGATAAGCTACTGCTATTTCTGCTTAAAGACTTTCAGATGGACATCCAAACATTAAATTAACAAACTCTGGATTCAATTACAAAAAGACATTTGAAAGGTTTAGAATTGAAAAGAAAGTTGTCAAACTGTAGTTAAAAATAGCAAAGTACATAATCATTTCTAAATATGATCTTACTTTTAAGCTTTTTATGTAAATATTATATTAATAAAAATGATTTATTTTAGAGACAAATTTAAAACTGACTGGAGTTATTTCTTTGAAAACATTCAATGTTTTTTTTGCATTGCTTTATATGTTTTATACATAGTTTTTTTATTCATATTTCGTAGATTTTTAATGATTGCTAACTTCTTTTTTATGAAATGCTGCTTTATACTATTTAACAATATCATTTTCATCTTGATTATTGCTTAAATTTTTTAGTTTTAATAATTCTTATTAATCTGCTTTTGCTTTTTACTATAAAAGATGACCAAAAAACTGTTTATCAGCCTAAAATTAATCTAATTCATTTTCATTTAAGTTAAATTTAATAATTGGAGCTGATGGCAATTTAGAGTTGACTTGTATTTTTTCAAATTTTTGTTAATAGTGTAAATATGGTATTTTCATTTTTTTAAAATTGAACAAGTAGTTAAAGCTTGTAGAACTAGAAAGTAGATTCATATCATAATGGTTTGAGCTCTCGTACTTCTCAAGTAATAATTTTAAAACCAAATCTTATTGCAAAAATTCGTTGTAATAAGTGTATATGATTTTACTTTTACAAATTTAAACCAAAGATTTATCTGAAGGAAATATTATCTTAAATAGGGTCATTTTCATTTATCTCTCATCAGTTATTTAATCCCTAAATTAGATTGCTAAATTTCTTTATCATTAAAATATTTTAATTATAAAAGTAAATTCCAATTAATTATTTTTACTTGAAGTGATCCGAGAGTCTGCTCAGTTGAATTTATAGAGGATTTTTGTTTAAACTTAATTTGTAGAGTATTTTAGAAATTATTATAGCTGAAATGACAGGGCTCAAAGTGTATATTTGGAGCATATAAAATTGAGATTGTTTCTAAGCAACCTATGGTATTTTTAAATAAATTTTTATGAGTTAAATTGAGAATATAAAATAATTAAAATATTAAATTTAATTACTTCTTCAAAAAGTTCTATAATATTTTCAGTATACCAGAGTGGAGCTGAAGACCTTTACTTCTTTTAAGATATTTTTTTCATCAAGTAAAGTCCTTCAGCGAATGTTTCGTTGCATCTTATGAGTTAGCAAATATGAAGAAAAATTTTTTCTGTTAAAAAGAGGGTTTTAACCCATTTTTGTCTAAATAAAAATGCCTTAGAGAACATAGCTATATTCATACTAATCAAAGATTGTTTTATTACTTTCTTAGTGATAAATAATTAAGGAGGAATCAGTTTTGTTTGAACATAATACATAAGCAGCTCGACAGAAATTTAATGGTATCCTTCACTAATAATAAATAACAGCAATTCATGCTCATTTTCAATAGAACCTTTTTACACATAATATGAAGTCACTTACTCCATAGCTTTTTTAATTTTTTGATTCCCAACAATTCTTTTACTTTTTTTTTTTGGCATTCTTTTTTTGTAGTTTCCGATAATAATCTCTAATGTGCTTAAGCTTTTCTTCGACATGGCAGATATGATCTGGTCTCTAATTATATTAATCCTCACTTAAAATACTAAAAGAAACATATTCAAAAGAGGTACAAATTCTTAAAATCTAAGTGCAAGTATGATTAATTCATTCAAATAAATGACACTATTTATATTTTTTTCAATAAATGAGTATATATCCATATCAAACATTTGGCTATCATTTGAAACTTGCATAATGTCTTTTTAAAATTTAAAGTGTAAGTTTTATGCTAGTTTATTCATGTTGAATTAAGTTAGAAGACATATAAGCATCAAATATACAGTTCCAAGCACTTTTAAATCAGAAATACCCTTTTCACACATTTATTATATGAGTTCCATGTTAGGGCTCGAGTCTTAATCTAACAAATTACCATATTTTTTAGCTGAATCTTCTATTTAGCCAGTTTTGTTCTAAAGATTTTCATCGATCACTTACTACTATTTTTTATTTTACTCTAAATTAAATTGTTCTTATTCTACTACCAAATTATTGATATTTTCATTTAAAATCTAATTTTGATTAGTTTAATATTGCAGCGATTATTTTTTATTAGCAAATGATAATTTACCATGTATGCCTACATTATCTATTAAGTCATCTTAATTTAGCTATTCTTTTATAGTGTTTTGATTATTATGAGTTAAATCATTTTCAAAAAAATTATGAACTCCTTCTTATTTTTTAAAGGCTTATTCTTAAATATTAGAAGCATTTTAATTTGGATTCTAAGTATATTATGACAATCCAAACATGAATATAGGAATTAAATATTACTTCTCCACATAATATTTTTTTTTTGTTTCATCATCTTTTTCATCTTATATGCCTAGTAGTTCCTTAGCAATTTTATATTCTTTTTATATCTCTATATCTTTTTTTTCATTTTTTTCAGAATTTAGATTATCAGGATTTATATTTTCTTACCTAAAAGTCTTTATATTTCTATATAATTACTTATTGCTCTCTTGATTAATGCATTCAATTTCATCTCCGCGAGGTTTTTATGAAAGAATGTTTTCTTAAGTTTGAAATTACCTGTGAGTTTACATCAACTTTTACTTCTATAGATAATATAATTATGATGTATTAATAGACTTTATTAATCAATAAATAATACTATTTATCTGCCTAAACCAGTCTAAATGTAATTAATTTGAATAAAGTTAATATTATAGAAACCAAGAGTTTTTAAATTATAAACTTTTTAATAAATATTGAATTAGCTAATCACTTTCATTTAAAATTAGAAAAATCAAATTTTAAATATCAAATATTTATCTATACCTTAGATACTAGAAATAGAAGATTTGCATCTTTTTAAATTGGGTAACTCTATTACTTTTTTTTAAATTAATAAATGCACTTGAAGAAACTCAACAAAATTAAGATTTAAGATTTACAAATAAGTAAAGTACATTTAAAATATTTATATTTGATTTTAAATCATCTATTTATTATTAATACAATACCATCTTTATTTTACTTGCTTCACCAAAAATAATTTGAAGTTAAAATTATTAAATTAATATTGAGATGAAAATTAATATTCATTTTACTAAAATTATTATAATAAACAATAAATTTTGAGGATTATTTTAATATTATTTAATATAGAATAATAAATACAAAATTAAATTTCTCCACCTTTACTCATAGAGATAAAGATAAAAAGAAGCCTATAAGCTTAATGATTTTGTTATTTTTTTAAACTTTTATTAGAAGTTGGTTAATTATAAATTGATTGTTATGACTTTATCACTCATAAAAGTATTCTTCTTATAATTAACCTATTATTTATTTGAAATTTTATTCGAATATTTATGGTTCCTATTATTTTTTTAGTTTAAAGAACTAATATAATTGTTTTAAATCCTCTTCATATTTACTTTTTTCTTCTAAAATTTATTGATATTCCTAATAATAATTTGATTTTGTAGGTTAATTAATTAATAGTTTATTTCAAATCTATAAAAAAAATATTTTACACTATAATTTATTTTAAAATGCTAAAGCTAGACTTAAATACTTAAAGTTGATTATTCTAGATCTTTAATATTATCCTACATTATTTGGATAATTTCTTTCATTTTTTTATTATCTTTTTCTATTTAGTATACTATAGAAAAAATAGAAACAGGTTTGGGCTAAATACTTTCCAGTCTCTAGCTTCTTTTTGAACGACTTGATTAATTACCGCTTAACAGCAACTCATCTTACGTTATGTATTTCAAAGGTGAATTTCTTCTAGAAGTTACACATGCAGAAGGTCTTGGTTTTTGGTAGTTCTTATTAGCATATTCTACATAAAAACTATAAAAATCTGATACCATTTATTTAGCTTTTCTTGATGACTCTAACTAATCCTAATTCTGTAATTTAATTTTCTTAAAAAAAATAAATTTTTAAATATAAAAATACTGCTCCATTCCTTGATAACTATACTTCTAGTTTAAAAATCTTTTATTACATAAAAATATGAAATTATTTCAAGAATAACATGGTATTATACAAATAATTATAACATCAAATTACTTTTTTGATTTTGCTCATTTACTTAGACATTTCAATTTGTTCCTTTAAGTATTATCTGTATTTAAAAATAAGTTTACAAATTCCATCTCAATATGATTTTTTTATACCTTATTCCTAATAATATCTAATTTTTTAATTATGTACTTATTTTGGAGTCACTAGATATAATATTCTTATATTATGTTATTATATTTTTAATATTTTTCTCATCTTGTAATTTGATATTTGAAAGAATCGCAGACTCATTATTTTTATTGAATGGCATATCCTAATATTTATAAAAATATCAAAATTTTAAATTTACATCAGTAATTTTTGTTAGCGTTTTTACTTTTTGTCTATCAGTAAGACAAGTATGGTCTTAATTGATTTGTTTTTTATAGCTTATTTATTAATGGTAAGATTATTATGGACTATTTTAATATGTTGATATCTTTGATAAATCCAATTTTTTTATTTATATTTTCATCTTTGCTAAAATAGAATATTTGACTTTGTAGATAAAAATTGATATTTAATACTTTTTTTGATTAATTTTAACTAATTAATTTCCAAGCTTTTTTAATTATAAAAATATATTTATTTTTTGATTGGCTGGTTTACGTTCTTTTTGCCAAATTAGTGATTTTTCAGTAAGATATTAGTTTTATTTGCTTGATATAAGATAGAAAAATGAATTAATGTTGAAAAAACCATACTATTTCAAAAAAAAAATAAATATTTTAAAAATTTTGATATTATTGAAAAAATAATTCACAAAAAATAAATTTTGAAAATACCTAGAAATTTTATTAACAATTATTTTTTAATAGTTTATTTCATGAAAAAAAATTATTCTTTTTGATATTAAATGGATGAGTAGAGTTTTTATTTTTTGTTGAGTTTGGCTATGCTAAAGCTAGCTACTCAATATAATTTGCATCTTCTTATTATTATTTATTTGATAATTAGTTTTCCTATCTAATTTATTACTAAGGACTTTTTGGGAAACTAGATAGACCTTCAATGTCTTATTTTTTTGTTTAGCTGCTGACACTATTTTTTTTTTAAGTGCTTTATTGCATAGGTGATATATTTTCATTCTGGTTATTTTAATGACTAGAATTTTCTTAATTTTACTATTCTATTTACTTTTATGAATTTTGAGAAAAAGCCTGACTTGAAAAACTTCCATTTTTTAAGATCGATTTATTTATTATATTTGCTATTTGCTCTTGGAAATTATTTAAATTTTTATTTTCTTTGTGTTGCTTTTACCCGTTTTCATTAAAATTTCTTTATGTGTGTTACTACTATTATATTTTTTAGTTTTTTGTATGATACTAATTAATTACTGGCTTAAATGTGCATCCTTCTTCTTAGGAAACCTTTTATTTTAATTTTTCATAGTTTTTTTCTTTTTGCTTTGGATTTACATAGAGTCTTTCATAAGCAGATTGTTAACTTGAAGAATAACTTTGCTAAAATATAATTTCAGATTTCTTATTTATCTGGGGATGACAATTTTTCAATTCTGATTTCAGCTAATCTTCTTTTTCTTTTTTCTTATCTTCCAATCTTTGCTAAAATATTTCTGCCTTATCATAAAGCCTTTAGTATAGCTCTTGCTAATTATCTTAATCTTCGAATTAATATTTTTCTCTGTATTTTTAAGTAAATATTTCTGGTTTAAAAGTTAATTCTTTCTTTTGCATAAAATTATTTTCAACTTCTTTGACAAGCTGATTATTCAACCTTTAGAAATGTAAATCGTAAAGTCTCTCATGAGCCTATTTATAATCACTTCCCTAACCTAGTTAGCTTTTATTTTCTTATTTATATTTTGAAATAGGAGAAGCACTTCTATATTAGCTTTTTTTTAAATAAAAAAAATCAATTTATTTTTAGTTATCTTAAAATTAAAAAATTATTTATCAAATTCGAAAATGATTATTTTAAATTTTGATATTTAATAAACTTTAAACTGGCTGTTAAAAAAAAGAAATTATATTTTTATTTAAAATTAATTGTTAGCGCTAATAAGATTTTTTTACTGAATTATTATTTATGAAAACTTGAAATAATAAATCATATAAAAGATTAAAAAAGTCGATGGAAATCTATCTTACTTTCCATATAATTTGACAGGAGTTATATTTCGAGAGTGGTTTTGCTATCTGTAGACATTTCTTGAGTCTATGTTAGAGTTATTTTGTAATAATGCATATTATTATTAATATTATGAAACTGAGTTTAAGCTATTTATATCAGAGTTATCTTCATTTTATTGGTTCCAGTTTTACCATTTCAAGAAATCTTTTTTGTTCTTCAGTTTTGCAGGTGTTATCATTTATTCCTCATCTAGCATATCTTTTTCTTTTTGTGTCATAATTTAGCTAGAACTTTTATCTACCATGTTCTTTTAGCTTTTTATCTATGTATTTTTACTTGTTTATATATTCTTTTAATTCTATTTTCCAAAATCACTATTAGTACCATACTTATTATACAATCTATCAAACACTTTATCTTGAGAGTTTTGTTTTAGAGGACCAGAGCCATTTATTTTTTGAGAGTTACTTTTTGTTTAGTTAATCTTTGGATGAAATGTACACTTTTATAACTCTATTTCTTCCCTTTTTTACCATGAAGAAAGTTAATCTTTCATATTTACAGACCTCTTCTAAGATAGTCTTGAAAAGACTTAATCATTATTCCCCTACTGACTTTACTAGCGTGATGGTGATTTTGATTTAAAGCTTGCAGAGATATTTGGAGAGAATGTACATTCTTTGATTTCTTATTCTCTTTTGATTTCACTCATCTAAATTTAAAATTCCTGCTTGTTAAACGCTTGCTAGTATAGTCTTTCATGTATCTAGCTAGATTAATCATATCTTTACCTATATTTAGAAGGACTTGAATTTTGTGATAATCTAGAATTAATCTGGTTAGTTCCTAATATTCTACTATAATTTTCCTGTTGTTCGGCATCTTAATTATTTATTTCTGATGGTTCATGATGCAAGTGATGAAACTACTCGTTTCTTTATTTTAAAGGAGATTAATTTGAAGTGCTAACCTACTGTTGGAGTGATTAAATTTTATCATCTTAATTATCATCGTTTTCATCTGTTATTTCTCCATATAATAAATAATTTTTATAAGATTCAAGTGTTTTTTCTGCATTTTCAAAATGTTCAGTATCCCCTAACCTCTCAAAATAATCGCTTAAATGATAAAGAGCATCATCTTCTGATTATACTTAATCCGAAAATTTATTTATCTCATCCATATCACTTTCATGCAATATAGAGACTTTGATTAAAAACCCAATGAAAGATTCTCTATCAAATTAAGGTGTTTTCATTTATTCTTAGAAATTTTTTTATTGCAGGCTATTGAATTTTTGTGAATCCATCTTTTTATAAATATTTATTAATAATTTTTATTAGTTTAACAAAATTAATTAGTTTTTAGATTTTTTTCTGTTTTAACGAAGGTAGAAGAATAATTAGGTTTTGATTAAATAATTAATGATATTATTTCAAATATTAAATAGTTAAAATTATAAACTCCACAATATTGCTAATTCTAATATTAAAATAGTTAATTGATTATTGCAAATATGATAAAAAAGTGTATGCATAATTAACTTAAATAAAATAATTTACAAATGACAAAACTTAATTTATTTATTTTTATTGTAATGTTAAAATCGCCCATCACTATTTTTATTCAAATTTAATCTAACATTTTTATGTCAAAATAGTTTAGCGTAGATATAATTTGAAAGGTAAAATTATAATATCAGTTATAACGTCTAGCGATTTAATTTTTTAAATTGTGTAATCTTGAATAATTATTTAATTAAGATGATTTATGTTAAAAGAAATGTTGAAAATTTTAATCAAACATTTTAACTAAAAAAATTGTTTTATTTTATTTTAAAAAATTAAATTAAAAAGTAAACTTAAATTAGTATTTTTTTAATTTAGAGTAGAAATTTTGGATGGATTAAAATTAATAGAAATAATATTTATAATATCTTTGATGTTTCTAATGCTTTTTAGATACCAAAATATTAATAAACCAAATACTAATAACAATTAAATGATAAATAAACAAAATCATAACAACTAATACCTCAAATTATTTTCATTTATTTAGTGAAAGATTTAAAGATAATATTTGATTTTAAGGAAAAATTCATTTTTCTATTTTCGTTTATTTTTTTAATTATTGATTGGATCTTTTTAATTATAAAATGACAATTAAATCTTAAAAAATTAATAGCTTTTTTAACATTTTATTCCATTTTATTTTTATTATTTTAATATATATTTACAATATGTTATAATAACCTAATTTAATTAAATTTAATGCATTCATTTTATTAATTCAATGCTTAGTAGGCATTTTAGGTGCTTTTTTAATTCCTTTTTTTAAAAAATTATTTCCTAAATCATCATCTTTCTTTTCAGTAAAAGATCTCTTTTCCCATTCACTTTTCATTAGTTTTACAGGTCTATTACCTACATATTTTCCATTCATTTCTTTCATAGCTTTAAGAAAATCTTATGGATCAAGGAAGCTTACAAAACCATAACCCTTTGTTTTCTAACTTCTTTTATCTCTAACTACTCTAGCTTTACAGAATGAAGGATATTTTTTGAAAGAATTAGCTAAAACATCGTCTGTAACTTCATTTCCTAGATTTCCACAAAATACACGATAATCATTTTCAGCCCATGATCCCATGTTAGGATCTACCCAAACATCACCAGCTGATTTTCTCATTATTTTTTACTTCAATCTCTCTTCTTCTTTTTCCTATTACAATTGTCTTTTTGTCTTCATCGAATCAGGTCTTTTTTGAGTTTTACTCGCCATAGCAATTCTAGACACTTTTTTTTTAATCAAATCATTATTAACAGATTGTATAGCAGCTTCTTAACCATCAACTATTTACCCTATAAATGGAATAACCTTATCTTCTTCATATTGATTGTCTCTAAATTCGTTGTTTTAATTATTTTCATCTTGAATCATTTCAATATCTGTAACTTGAAACTACTAATTTTGATCTTTTTGTCCATCTTAAAATTGCTACTATTAATCAAACTTTAAAGCTACTTGATTTTAGCTCTATTTGATTTATACTGATGAACTTTAACTATTAGTAGTTGAGCCTACTTTTTTTTTGAATAAAGCATTGATCTTATCAAGGGTAGAGTTAATCTAGCTCATATTTATTTTCTTTCTTTTTTCCCAAAAATAATAAATTTTTCAAAAATCAATTTTCAAAATTAATTATAAATCAATCCTTTGAATTTGATAACAAGTAAATTTATTGGGTTATTTTTATTATAAATTTTCAATCGCAAATAGTAGACATTATTTATAATATCTTTTTTTTCTAGAATCTTTTTAATTATAAGTAAAAATTAGAGGGGTTGGGGTTGGGGTTGGGGTTGGGGTTG
>JH720104.1:128491-178871 GCA_000231845.2 Tetrahymena malaccensis 436 | reverse complement strand
ATATATTAAATTTACTTGAGATTAATATGTAGATGAGTATGAGTTTAAAGAGAAGAGTTTAAAAACTTTTTTAATAGTAAAAATAAAATTAAAGAATAATTAATTACAAAATAAATACTTACATCTTCTAGCTCATTAAAATATTTATTCTATTATATCATTTATTTTATTTTTTTTTTAGATAGAAAAATTTTTATCGAAATTTAATTAATTAATTAATTAATTATTTATTGTTTAATAAAAATAAATTTTGATAGGATATAATAGATTCTTCAGGTGCTGAACTCAGCACCTACATCACTTTTTTTTCATTTTTGTAAAAATCTTTCAAAAATAATATAAATTTATTACATGTTGTATTATTAAGGGAGAATCTTAGGATTCAATTATATATATATATAATAAAATGAAATAATAAGAAATTATATTTTAAAAATTAAGCAAAATTCGAAAATTGAAAATCATTTAAATTAGATAATTTATATTCAGAAATCAGATTAAATAAATCAAATCAAATCTGTCTGTATGTTAAATAAAAATAATTTCTTTTTCTTTCATTTTTTTATAAAAAAATAAAGTATAACTTTTTCAACATTTAAGTAAATGTATTGCTTTTTTCGTTAGAAGATTAACATAACAGTGGAGAAAATATATGAAATAATCAAAACTAATATTGAAATTTAAAAATGAATCAAATTAAAAAATACACAAAAAATAATCAAAAATCAAATAAACCAAATAATAAGTTAATAAATAAACTATTTTAACCTTAAATAGAGTGTAAATTTAGAGATATTAGTGCAATTTGATAAAGCAGACCTAAGCCTGAGACTTTGCTTGCACCAATTAGATTGTAACTTTATAAATATTGAAGAAAATCTAATTAAAGTGTAAGAAAATTAGTAAAAAAATTTTAAAAAAATATGAAATAATAAGTAATTAATAAATAATTAAAGAAAAAATTGAGGTTAAAAGTTAGTTAAATTAAAAATAATAAATTTATTTGAGTCAAAAAGCAAATAAATATAAATCCAATAAATAAAATGAATTTGTTTTTAATTAAATTTTTTATTAAAAAATACCACAGTTTTAATCAAATAAACTATTTATAAGCTAGATTAAGTCTTAAAATTGAAAGATTAATGCATTTTGCTCGAGCAGGACCTAAGTCTGATATACCTTTACCATGTATTTCATTTTAACTTTTTAAGAAAAAGTAAATATTGAAAATTAAAAACAGTAAAAATATAAATAATAAAAGTTAATATAAAATGAAAATATACTTTAAAATAAAATTTAACTTGACATTAAATATGGTAAATATTATAAGATTAACAATAGTTACCTATAGTTGATATGGATAGCAGTATGAGATAAAAGTTGAGAGTTTAAAAATTTTTTTGATAATAAAAACAAAGTTAAATTATTAGTTATAAAGTAAATCATTACATTTTCCAAATTGTTGAAATAATTAATTATTTTATTCTATCATTTTTTTTTGAAAAACAGCAATATAAATATGATCATTTATTTTATAATAAGAAATTATGTAGATTAGGAGATCAAATTAAGTTTAGGAGATCAAATATAAATTTAGAAAATTTGTTCTGAAAATGTCTAAATACAAATTAGTTGATTAAAAAAGAAGCTAAAAATCCTTTTATCCTATCATAATTTAATTTAAATTGTGTGAAAGATTTTGTTGAAAATTGATCTATTTGAAAAATTTAGTTAAAATTAAATATTTATAATTAAAAGAAGTAAGCAAATTAGACTTAAAGAAAATGAGTTTTTTATTATAAAAAAAATGTTGCAGTATTTAAAAGTTGGTCTATTACTTAAATTTAACAAAGATAGTAAAAAGCGATTAAAATAATAAATTAGAAAGTTGCATGATTAATTTATAAATTGTCAATCTACTAAATAAATATCTAAATTTTCTCAAAAATTGTAAATATTAATAAGCTAATGGATTCTTTGTTGGAACCTCTTTTTTAAGCTAAAATTATTAAAATAGTTTAAATTAATCACCCAAGACGTAAACTTAATTTTTTGATTAAATTAGAATATTATTTTAAAATTGTTTATATTTTTATAAATTAAATTTTGAAAATATAAAAATATCTGTTTTTTATTAATAAATAAATTAGTTAAAGGAATTATTTTAATTATTTTTTTAAACAAAATTAATTAATCTACTTGTTTTTTAAGAAATTTGTCAACTTTCTAAAAAATGAAATAAAGTTATTTCCAATTAGTATTAATTATGTTATAAATATTTTGATATTATTTTTAATCAAATATTTGATTCATTATTTGGTAATAAATTTAGATATTTAAGTTAATTAAATTTGATTACTAATTTTTCAAAAGACTAAATTTAAAAAAGAAAGTTAAAATAGAATAATAATAAACTAGCAAATATGGACCAAGTTTAATAATTTAATTAATTAATATTTGAAATTAACTTTTTATCTTAAAAAAGATAGTGGAGAATCAAAGAACAAAATTACAATTAGAATTTAGGTATAAACTTTAATTTCTTTTTAGAATATTTCCTCTTTACTTAGTTTTAGATTTATATTTATTATTTTTAACACACAAATTTTATTTTTTAATTTCGTCATAATATTTTTCAAATCTCTATATTAAGAATTTGATTCCTAATTATTTTTTATCATTTTTATTAAAGCTCAACATTTAATGCAAATAATTTAGCTTCGAATTTATTAGGAATGAATAATCTCTAAGATTTAACTATTGATTTTAAGTAAGATTATTATACTTATTGAATTTTTTATAATTAAAAATTTTAATTTAAGAGAGAAAATTTATTTTAGTTTTTTCTTAAGTTTTTTATTAACTGATAACATAATGAATAAATTATATTTAATTGATATTTAAGAAGTAATAAATTAGGCCCAATAATAAAAATAATAATAATACATGGCATATAAATACATTTATTTATACACTTATATCTTATAATAGAATAATTTTATAAACATTTTATATTTATTTATTTGTTTAATTTACTTAAAATTTTTCTTTTAATTGTCTATTATTTTTTATAATTTTTCTTGAGTATTTTTTTGACAAAAAAATTAATAAAAATAGCAAAAACTTAAAAAAATTAGGCCCAAAAGGTGCATCTTGTCTAGGCCTTGGCTTAGTTAATTGTACAAAAATCACGAATTTAAAGGTTTTACTGAGGTAAATGATAAACTAAGTCTATTAAATAATTATATTGCCAACTCAATCAAAATTAATATTAATAAAAAAACATAATAAATTATTTCTGAACTAATTATTTTATTGACAAGTTATCACTAAATTGGGGTAAAAGGAGTTCATAATTTTATGTTAGGAGTGTCAAATTTAGTTAATATCTAATATCTATTTCTTGATTTAAGGTAATTAGATAAATTATATTTTTTAATTTAAAAAAAGCATCATATATTATTTTTTATAATTTAGTGTTTTAATTAATAAAAAATTATTGTTTTTTCTTTCAAAAAAAGAAATTTGTTTTTAAAATAAAAATTTATTAAAAAAGTCAAAACGGAATTGGTGATTCAGGATTATCTAAATTAAGTAGCTTCTTGAACAAGTTTTCAAGCCTATAGAGCTTATATTTAAACCTAAAGTATTTTAACAAAAAGCTATTCATTCTACTTTTAATGAAATATATTTTAACATTAATTTGCTAAAAGTTATAATCAAATCTCAAGCAAAAGCGTTTCTAGTTTATCGAGCGGATTAGAGCACTGCCCTGAACTTAAAGATCTTAGTCTCAGTTTAAGGTAATTAATAAAAATAATTAAAAGCTTTCATAATATTAGAATGCAATTTCTCAAGCACCTTCTTAAGATACAAGAAAATAAAAATAAAATATTTAATTAAATCATAAAACTTACTCCTTTATTTTTTTAAATTTAAAGTAATAACGAAATAAATGCAAAAGGTGGTGCTTATCTAGGCTCAGCTTTATCCAAACTGAAAAATTTAGAATAATTAACCCTCATTTTAGAGTAACTCTTTATTTGCTTATTAATTAATAATTTTTTAAAACTTTGAATGATTAAAAAAAGTAAATAAAAATTAATTTGATTGCTTTTATTTATAAGCTTATTAAATTAATCAATTGCTTTTAAAATAACAGTAAAAAAGCTTCATTTATTAATATGATTGTGTTCTTATTTTCATCATTTTTTTTAATAATATTTGAATTTAAAAAAATGATTATGAAAAAAAATCAAAATTTAAATTGGTATTTTTTCTATTTATTATATAGACAAAATCAAATTGGTAATGGTGGAATGCTTGATCTGTATAATGGCATCATTAGTTGTGGGAATGTATTAAGTTTAACCTAAAAGGGGTATTTTATTGGCCATTAATTTAATTTAATTTCTTTAATTAAATATAATATTTGAATCTACATTTTGTTTTTATTTTTTTTTAATAGCTAAAATTTCACAACTGAAGAAAATCTTGCTTAGAGGATTTTGATGTTACAGAAAATTCCAAATCTTTCAACATTAAACTTTGATATTTTCATGTAAATATGTTTTTACTAAAAAATAATTTTTATTAACATTTTTTTATTTGAAAATAATCAATAATAAATTATTTGTTTTAAATATTTTAATTGGTATTTACCTTTTTATTTTAAATTTAACAGCAGCAAAAAGACTAATTTAGTAGATTTAAATAATTCTTTCGTAAATCTTAAAAACTTAACAATCTTGAATTTAGAATCAAGGTAGTTTAAAAAAATCAACTGATTTTATTTTTAATACTTTTAACCTAAAATAATTAACTAGATTTGAAATGGTTAGTATTTGCAGCTTAATCTAAGTCATTGCTAACTGTGTTAATTTATAATAATTGACTCTTGACCTTATGTAAAATTATTTATTTAATTTATTATTTTTAAACAATTTAAAGTTTTTAAAAAATTACTAAATTTTAAATCAGAATTCTAAAATCCTTGTTAATTGAACTTAAAATTGTTAATTGAAATAATATATATAATTTTAATTTAAAAAGCAATTACTCTAGAATAACAACTGAAATACAGTGCTAAAGTTTAGATATGCTAAATAGTCTACATACTTTATTTATCAAACATCTGTATAATATATTATAAACTATTAAATTTATTGTTCTTTCTTAATAGAATAATTAATTGTTGATATCAATGTAAGATATCATTTTATTTTTTAAAAACTCAAGGAGTTATGATGAATAATTCCATTTGAACCGATTTTTGGCTTCATTTGCTGATTGTAGGAATCTGTCAAGCTTAACTATTTTTTTATAGTATAAACTTTTATTATTATTTTTCTTATTATTTATTATTAACAATATTTCTAAAAATTGTTATTATGATGTTTCTAATTCTTTAATAATATGATTTATTTGTTAAATTTTTTCTCATAAAATTAAATAATTAGACACACTTCTGTGGTACCTGAATTAGAACCAACTTTTTTTAGCGAAACCTTAGCAAAATATCAGAAACTTTCAAATTTATCACTCTCATTGAAGTAAAAGAAAGACAAAAACAAAATTTACAAATTATTTTTTAATGAAACCAAACATTTTATTAATAAAATTTAATTATAAGATATTATTAAATAATAATATCTAATTTCTTTCTTTTAAGTTAATTAATAAAATCATAATTAATTTCTAAGTTCCTTTTTTATTTTAAATTTTTAAAGCTACTATTAGGGAATTGATATCAAGAAATTTTCATAAGTCTTAGCAAACAACTCTAACCTTGAAAGATTAGCTCTTCATTTAAGGTTAAATTAAAGCAAATATAGATTTTTAAATCATTTTATTAATTTTATTACTAGATCTACCTAAATTACAGTTGAAGGCATTCATGAATTAGGAATAGCCTTATAAAAGTGCTTAACATCAAAAAAATTAATTCTTGATTTAAGGTAAATACTTTAGTTATTTTTTAAAGTATTTATTCTACTATTCTAATCTTATTTTAATATTTATATTTGATGAAATCAGCAGTTTTTTATATTTTAATCTAAAAATTTGAAGTATTTATTATTTATATTTATTAAAATAAAAGAGATAATCTTTTCCAATAATCATCTTATGAAAGCCTTAGCTCAATTTTTTAAGTTTTGCCTTAGCTCTCGTACTTCAATTTAATAGTAACAGAATTATACATAGTGTAAATTAACAAATATAAAACTTTAAATTTATTATTTACTTATTTATTTATTTACAACTAAAAGTTTGGTACCTTCAAGTGATAAATGTGTGAAAGATCTAATTTCTATCTTGCCAAAATGCAAAATTTTGACTTCTTTCAAATTCTAAATATGGTAAATCATTATTATTTAATTGGATAAAGAATAATAAATATTTGTTAAAATGAATTCATTAGTGCTATCACATTTAAAATTCTAATTATACAAAAAAAATTAGTTATTGTTTACTTTGTTTATTTTTCTTTTAAAAAGCTTAAATAAATAATTAAACTAATTATTAAAAAATATCTATAAAGCTTAGATTATTATCACCAAAAAGTAGAAGAAATGCAAATACGAAGAGTAGCATTAAAGATGAAAAAATTAGTGAAATTCACTATTAATAGTTTATAATTTTGACATATGCCATTCTTTCAATAATAGTTAAATTTATTTAGAATTGAAAATTAATTAAAAAATTAAAAAAAGTTTGTAAAAATATTTTTATTTTTCTTTAATAGTATTATCCATCCATATTTAAATTTTAAATTTATAACTTTTGTATTTTAATTATTCATTTTTGTTCAATTTATTATAATATTAATTATTATTTCAATTTTGATAATTACTGATGTTTTTTCTTTCTAGTTAAATCAAAATTTTATTTTATTCTTTATCAACATGAGATATTTCCTATATTTAAAAATTGCTTATTTCGTGTTACAGATTGAAATCATACATGTTTTATGTTTTAATACACTTTTTCATAAAATGGCTAAATAATATTAACTACAAATAGTGAATAAACCAAAAATTCTTTACTATATTAATTTTTAGAATCTTTACAATTCAAGCAATCTATTTATGCTTTCAATAGTATAACAGTATGAAAATTTAATAATTAATTATATTGACATTAAATATTTATTTATTAAACCATACATTTTCTAATTTTATTTGATCTTTAAAATTTATTTCTTATTTGTGTGGAAATAAACTCTTACTAAAATTAAATTAATAATATAATATTTTTTAATAAATTAAACTCACATAAAAATATTTTTCATAAAAAAATAAATATCTTTAAATCTCTGTGGATTAAGGAATATTCAATCAATTTTTTAATTTTTTATTAATCTTTTTATTTTTATATTTCTAATTAAAATATATTTTAATTCCTCCTTAATCTCATAATTATTTCTATTTTAAAATCAAATGTATTAAATTTATTAATATCAATATGTGATTAACTTATACGGGAACTTTTAGAAGTATATGCAGAGTATTTATGGTATTAGTAAATATCTTTATAATTTTGCTTCAATTTGATATTATTAATTTTTAAATAAAAAGGTTTTATATAACGCTCTAAAATAAAATTTACAAATATAACACAATATGTTATTAATAAAAATATTTATCCTAAAAATATTTTAAATTAATTTGTATTTTTTAAAAAGGGAAAAAATTATTTTTTATTTAATTATGCTTAACAAATCAAACCTTCAATTCTCTTAATAAAGATATTGAAATGGATTTTTACATTAGTGCAATACTGTCTTTAGAGATTTATTGAGTTAAACCTAATAAGAATTAAATATTATCAAGCAGATAAAGTTTGGAAGTTTATCATAAAAATTTGACGATAACAGTTATTTCGAACTTTAATTTTTCTTTAAAACCTAATTTCGAGCAAATTGTTTTTTAATAGTATAATTCGAGCAAATTTGCTTGAATGAAAAAATTATTGAAGGTATTTGTATTTTTAAATGATAAGAATTGGCTTAGTATTAAATAAAATAATTTTAACTTTTCACTATTTGGTATAGTATTACAATTTCCAATAAAATTGTAAGTAATTTATATATTTTAGCTTTTATTAAATAAATATTAGTTAATTAATATTATGGACTTTCTTTTAAGTAAAATTCCTATATCAAAGTAAATTAATATTTATTTGCTTATAGGTTTGTCAAGAATATTATTCAAAATCAGTTTATTTAATTTGAAATATTTTCAGCTACTAATATATATTTTCCTTCAAACCATCTTGAAAATTTTATTTTATTGCTTCTTAATACATTTTTATAAAATAAAATAAATTTCCTTTAAATATTAAAGAAAATAAAAAATCTAAATAAATAACTACTTAGAGCAAATCATATTTTAATTATATGTAAAAAAGTAAAATAAATAAATAAAAGCAATAAATAAGAATTAATAAGTCTAAACGGATTAAGTTTTTTCTATTTTTTAGTTCTTCTTTTATTAATTTTCAAAAATTAAATTTTTAAATGAATGGATGGATGTATCTTTAGAAATAGATTATTTTTAGTAAAGAATAGAGTGCGTTATTAATTTTAATTTAAAATTTGGCTTACATCTACATTATCAAAAATCTTAGGTATAATTTAATTAAATTGAAATAAAATGATAGACTCTCTATTGAATTAATAATATTTATTATTAAAAGAACCTTTAATCAAATAACCATCAAATTCGTTTTTTACTTTTTTTTAAAGCCATTTATCTATTCAAAATTCCACAATGAATAAAATCATAAGTTTTCTATTTTAAAATACATACTTATAGAACTACTGATTTCGATAATTTTTGTTAGATCTATTTGAATATTATTGTTACTTTATATAAATTATCATAATAAATAAGTTGTATATGTCTGGATAGGTTACAATTCGATAATTAATTCTGAATTAAAAATATAGATAAATTTCTTTCTCTTTTTTAACTATTATTTTTTAAGAAAGCGAACCTTCATATTAGCTGAACAGATATTTTAAATAAAACAGAATAAATTTAATAAAATTCCAATTATTGTTAGCTTGATTTACAAGATTTGATATTAGTCAATATGGAAGCGCCAAAGCTACTTAGCTATAATTTAAACCATAAAAACTCTTTATTTATTTAAACTTAAGATATAGCATTACTAGATTTTGAAGATAATATATTGAGAAATTTTACAGATAGAAATAAATTTAGTAATCCCAGCCTTATTAGTTCTCAAAATTTTGCATAATTATCTTAAACCATTGTGCATGATAATAAAATTCAAAAAAACGACAAAAATTATTACAATGAAGATTCAACATTAGTCTAAACAAACTAAAATATAAGTAGAATTATTGGAAGTAATCAGCATTTAAAAAAAATAAAAACTCAAGAAAAAGACCTGAGAGTTTGTTATGGTTTGCTAATATCTACTGAAGGAGTTATTAGGACTGATTATGCTAATGTTTAACTAAGCTTTGGATACTTGTATAAGGCTGTGATGGTAAATTACATAAAGTTGTCAAAAGTAGTAGAAGTTTAGTATGAGTCCATTTAACCAAGTATAGAAGTTTAGTTAGAAAACACTTAAAATTTTTTACTTCTCACGCCTTGTGCATAATTTTAAGAGTCTTTGAACGTTATATAAAATATATATCAAAAGAAAATAAATTAAAGAGCAGTGTTAGAATAGCTAAAAATAACGCATGAGCTTTAGAAATTGTATAATGATTAACTCTGTTTTTATCTTTAGCGTTGTGACAGCTACATAAAATAATATGCTTAGGAAAACGAGGGAGTTACTTTTTAGTATTTTATAAGAAAACAAAATCTAACCAAAAAAACAGAGGAAATATTTAAAATTGGTTACTCAAAATGTTTTTTAGACATAATAGGTACTACAGTTGATTAGTTTCGTTCAATTATTTTGAGAAATGATATGGTAGATTTAATTTAAGATTCATAAGAAATTCTTAAAGAATCTCTGAATGGAATCATAGGCTATTTTTCTAATTATCCTGTTTATTAAAGCCAAAGTAAATTAATTACCCTCGATGGTTTTGCCTTGCAATTTAATTATACTATGGAACATATTAATTTAAATGAAGAATCATTAATAAGTTCTTAAATACCATTTAAATAAACATTGGTTATTACTAAAATTAGAATATATCATGAAGACATTCAAAAACTTATCAATTTTAGAAAATAAAAATATATTTAAAATAAAAACCCTTAGAATACACAATTTGTTTAATTGAATCTCTCTTCTTTGTAATAAATGTTGACTTATTCTAATGAATCTTTAAAATTTATAGAAAAATATTATGGTTAAAATACAAACAGTTGATAAAAAGATAAAAATTATATATTAATACAAATAAATAAATAAACTGATAATTAACAATTGTGTGGTTTTTTAAAAATAACTTAAAATAAAGTATTATTTTAAAATATTAAATAATAATTTTAGACTTATATTTCAAAAATAAATATTATATAAAAAAAATATGTTAATAAACTAATACTTACTTAATTAAATATAAAAACAAAATAACAAAATAAATTATATGATTTCTATTTTATGTTTAAATTTTAAATTTTTATTAAATTATAATGCTTTCTAATTTAAAAAAAAAATTATAATTAATAATTGTTTAAAATATTTAAAAATAAATTCATTCAAATAGTTTAATTAAATTTAGAAATTTGTTTTTTTTAATAAAAAATATTGAATTTTTTAGTAATTAATTAGTTTAGTTAGGCAAATAATTCATTAATTTGTTTTAAAAACTCATTTTATGTTATTTTACAAAAAAGAAAAAAAAATGATTTTTTCTTTAAATATATTTTTGTTTTTGTACAATTATTTTTTCTTCTTAATATATTTAACCTTTAAAATTTCACATATTTAATAACAAATTTTTGTATTAAGATAGCAAATAAATTAAATTTGCTTTTTTTAGCTTTATTAAAAGTGTAAAACAATCTAATTGATTTGTATTAAAAATTTATATTAGAATTTTTTACAAAAAATAATGCTTTGAAATAATTTTTTCTTTAAATAAAAAATGTTGAATTTATTTATTAAGTAATTAGTTTATTTAGACAAATAATTAATTGATTTGTTTTAAAACTTTATTTACTATTTTTTTTTTAAAAAAGAATGATTTAAAATGATTTTTTCTTTAAATATATAAATTTTTGTTTTTGAGTAATTATTTTTTTTATTTTTATTTATCATTAACCATTACAAATTCACATATTTAATAACTACTTTTTTCACAAAAACTTTTTTGATTTTGATAGCTAATGAATAAAATTTGCTTTTTTTAGCTTTGTTCAAAGTGTAAAATAATCTAATTGATTTGTTTCAAAAATTTATTTTATAATTTTTACAAAAAGCAATGCTTTAAAATAATATTTTCTTTAAATAAATATTGTTATATTAAACCTTTGCTATTTCACAGACTTAATAAATCCTTTTTGGATTTCGATAGTGAATAAATTTGATTTGTTTTTTTTAGCTTTATTAAAAGAGTAAAACAATCTTTTATTGTTAAGTTAGAAAATTGAATAATAAATGAATTAAGATAAGTAATAGAGTAAAAGTATACAGTATTTTAATAGAATAATTTTTAATGTATAGTTAATTTTTATTAATTATAAAATAAAATGGATTTTTAATTAGTAGGATGCAAGTGTTTTTAATTATTATCGCTAATATATGTTGTATTTTTTTTTAGTGATTCATATAAAAACTCCTCTAAAACCACATTCTTTTGAGTTTTTTTCTTCATCATCATAAAATTAGGCACGCTGCTCTAATGATAATAGGCTTTTAAGGTTCTCTTTGTAGTACTTTTCTAAGAATTGCTAGGACTATATTGAATACTCAACATCTTCGAAGAAATAGGATAACTCTTTTCTTATGTATTCATCTATAGAGAACTTATTATAGTTTTACATTAGTTTTTGTCTATAATCTACTAAGCCTTACATTTGTTAAGGAGATAGAGTAGCATGTATTATAGAAAGTATGTATTCTCTCCCAAATTTATTATTTAATTTTTAAGATAATGTAACATTTCTCACTTAATAGTTCACTTGGAGAGGAAAACCATCAAAAGTGTTTATATTTGCAGTATAGTTATCACTTTGGTTGTATTTCATTTTTAAACCAATACCTTTTAAAGCTTAGAATATCACATCTGCTTTATCTTGAATTAAATCTATTTTCTGGTTTCTTAGTATCACTGTCTTGAAAGAAGCACAGTCTAAACCTAGCAAAGAAAGATAGCTTTTGGATAATCCAGTGTGGGCTAATTCTACTTCTTAGTCAATAAAATTGTATCTGCCAATATTAAAGATAAAAAATTTGTTATTCTCATTATTTTATGTTTGTTCTATATAATCAAAAGCGCATTAAATAAAGTCTTTGAATTCCTGCTCTTTGATGCTTCTCATTTGCTCAGGTGTTTTAGCTGAATAATAGATAGATTTTGTGAGTTAATCAAATACCTCCAATTAATTGCAAAGCTCTTATTTGTTTAGATTAGCTATATTTCTATTCATCATCAGATCAACACAATCTTCAACAGATTTTTTTGGCACAAGTCTATCTATCTAATGGTTGATATCAATTATACCCAGATTATGTCTTTCCTCTATTTTAACTATTCTTGTGGGGTAAAAACCAAAGCTAATTGGAGTGAGACAGTAGCAATATCTTAAAACTCCATCTAAAGTAACAAAAACTCCACAATTTAGTTTGAATAACTCTCTCGCAACACTATTTTATATCACAAATGTCATTTTATTCACTAAGCCATTTTCCTTTTTGATTTTTTTTTATATCCTTTTCTTCCTCTTCATTTCTTTCATGGCTTTTAAGGTAGCTAAGTCTATGGTTTCTTCTTTAGATTCCTGTTCATCGCTATCTAAATTCTCTTCGCTGCTATTTTTTTAGTCTGTGTTATTTTAAGAGCCAAAGGGAGAGTTATACTAGAAAGGAACCAAAAACATGTTATCATCATCATTTTCAAACTAATTTTAATTTTCTAAAATAATCTCTTAGCAATCAATTTCCATTTTTAACGAGCCTTTAATATCCTATTCTTTTATATTTATTTATATTTTGAAGCAAAATATGTAAGTTATTATCTAATTCAATATTGGTTAAAGTCTTTACAATTTGTATGAATTAATTAAAAAAGCATTACCTCGCTTCTATTATATTGGATTTTTGGCTATATAGAAAGTCTCTAGAAATAGTATTGTTTGTAATGAATTTTAGGATACTAATCAATACTTCTATTCATTTTTTTGATCCAAAGAATGAAATTTACAATATTACTTAGCAATTTACATAAATTTTTGTCAGAATTTACCAGTTACCATAGATATTATACTTAAAAGCATCATTCTAATAAAAATAATAATTTAATATCCAGCAAATATTAAAAAACATATTGGCTTACACATAAATTTTGCCTAAAAAGTAAGCCTATGATAGATACTTGTTAAATATCGATTTAAAATATATATTAAAGCAAATGAAAGCAATTTCTAAATAATTTAATTATAAAATTGAAAACACAGAAGCTTTTTTTATATTTAAGTTGCTTTAGTCCATAGTATTAAATTTTTCACTTATCCAGATTAAATTGATTTTTGTTTGAAAAAACATAATAAATAAAAGTACCAATCTAATAAAAAACAATAGTTTCATATCCATAAAAAATTAAAAACCAAGTAAATTTTGCCTAAAAAGTAAGACTATGATAGGTATTTTGTAAATCTAAATTTAAAATATAGATTAATGTAAAAAAAGCTATATTAATAATTTAATTAAAATTTTAAAAACTCACCTGTTTATTTTAAAGAACGAATTTATAATTTTAAAATTCGTTTCTTACATTTTATTTGCTCTAAACTTTAAATATTAAATTTTTTTTACTTATCTATAATAAATTAATTATTTATGTGAAAAAACTAACAAACAAGCTAAACTAGCTGACATTAAATATGCCTTATTAACCATATTTCGAAAAAATGAATAAAGTAAAAATAATAATTTTATTTATTTAAAATAATACTATTTTTTTAAATTACAATTATTTTTAAAAGAGAAATATTTGCTACAAAGAGCAACTTCTTAAAGCTAAAAAATGTATGATCTTATAGAATAAAATTTTATAGAGTTAATTTTTCTCTATAAATTTAGGTAAAAAAATCAAACCAAAATTTTTATTGGTATTTTTGGAAAAACTCTCAATTTTTGTATCCGAAAAATTTTTTTAAATTTATTTTTTTTAAAAAAAATGACATGTGATAACGTTATATTGTATGTATTATTTTAAATAATTAATTTATTGAATTTAAAGCTTTCTAAAAACACTAAAATGAAGATGTTTAAAGCTTATTTAGCTTTATTTAATATATAAATTATATTTATTACATTTGGTTTTTTGTAAATTAAAAAGGCATTTCACCCTAAAAACAAAGGATGGCAAATTCATATTTGCTCAAAAGCATTTTATAGTGAAGTATATCCTCTCGTTAGAGTAGAAAATGTATTAATAATATAGATAAAGGTTAGTTAAAGTTATGAAAAAAGAAGGAAAGCAAATAAATTATTGAAGATTGATTCATCATGCTAATAAATAAATTAGACATTATTTTATCTTGATAATATTGCTTAAAAAGGTTTATCTCTCAATCAGCTTGTTTATTATTTAATAATTTATTTTAAATTAACTAATAAAAATTATCCATTTCTTTAATGATAAACTAAAAGAACAGAGAATATTTAAAGTAAAAACATACTAAAAATAAAAACTATTTTCGTGTTTTTTAATAACATATTTTTATTAAATTTTTTATTATTCTTTTTCATGCTTTTTTCTAGTTAAAAAGATCAGAAGTACTAGAATTTTGCTATTCTTTTGTGTTTTGAGAAAATATTTTACGATATCCGCATTCCACAATTTAATTCGAATTTAAAAGATCTTGTATATTATCTTTATAGTATTTTTCTAGGAATTGTTATGATTATACTGAATATTCTACGTCTTCAAATAGATAAGATAATTCTTTTTATATATATTCATCTAGAGAAAGTATAGATGAGTTATCCATAATCTTTTTTCTGTATTCTATTAATCCTTAAATTTATTTTGGTATTGTATGAACTTAATTGATAAGAAGTATATATTCGTTGCCATATATGATATTGATATTTTAAGACATAGTAATATTTTTTATTACATACTGAATCTATAAGGGATATCCATCAAAGGTAGTAATATTAGAATTAAATGTATCTTCTGTATTTAATTTTACCTTTAAGAACATGCCTTTTAGAGTTTAATTTATAATATCAGCTTTATTTTATATCAAATCTATATTTTATTTTCTCAGAAAAATTGTTTTAAATTATTCACTATTTAACCCTAGAAGTTATAGATATAGTTTTGACATTCCTGTATGAGATATTTCTACTTATTTTTATATAAAGTTGTATCTTCCAATAACATAGCTAAATGGAATATTTTTTTATTACTTCTGCCTATCCTCAATGTATTAATAGCAACATTTAATGAAGCCTTAGTATTCTTACTCTTTTAAAATTTTCAAATCAAGAGGAACAACATTATTACTGTATAAATTCGTTGTAAACATATTGATACTCATTAATTATTCTTACAAATCTTATTTATTTTAATGAGATAAGTTTTTTTACATCATAAGATTCACACAATCTTCTATTGAAATCATTTATACAGAAGTATCTAATAACTGGTGAATATCTATAACTCCTATGCCATTCATATCCTCTAATTTTAAGCACTTATAAGGACAAAATCCAAAGCTTACAGGGCTTAAAGAATATGTAAATCTAAGTACTCCATCAAAAGTAATGTATATTCCAGAATCGAGCTTAAAAATCTCTGCTGAATAAGCATCTTAAATAATACATTTTTTTAGACTAATTGGTTTTTTAATCTTTTTAATTTTTTTTCTTTATAGCTATGTCATTTTACAAACATGCAATTTGTTTGTTTCTTCTTTAGAATCTTCATATTCTTTATCATAAAATTGTTAGATGTATCTCTCTTAGTTGCAAGAATTAATTTGATTTTATTCATTTTAAAAGCTATATTCAAATGGTGCTAACGTCATACCAATGTTAAGTTCATATGTTTTTGAATTAATTACTTAAATTTATTCAAAACTTTCGATTTCCATAATTTCTTCTACTTTTATTAGAATATTTGTCGGATAAACAAATATTAATTAATTTTTTTTGAAAATTCTGTAATTAAAAATTTTTTTATCTTTGATCACTCACTGATTAAATAAAAAAGAAAATTAAGAGAAAATTGATTAGATAGAAATACATAATAAAAAATTCTAATCGAACATGCAAGGAATATTTAATTCGACTTACTTATTTCTAGATAAAAAATAAATACTTATTTTAAAAATAATTATTGTTGCAAAATAAAATTGGCTTACTTAATTTTTAATTCACATAATAATATAATAACTTTGTAAAAGTAAAAGTTATAAATTTAGTCAAATATTAATTTATAATTTTTAAAAATGTTGATAAAAAAATTTGTGAATGTTTTGGCTAATCAGCAATGTTTTAAATTTTGTTTGACTTTTTTAATAAATATTAATTGTATATCATAATCATTATTAATTAGAAGTTATCAAATATAAATAAATATTTTAAAACTTATTCCATTTTTATATGAAAACAAATAAAATACTTAAAAATTAGAAAAACAAGAAAAAGGAACTTGAATTTTTATATAAAAGTTAAAATTGATTTGTTTTTAATTAATTAGTAGGTTAATAGTAGAAGTCAAAATTAAGATTATTTTATTGATTATTTATATTTTGGCTTATTTCACTGCCAATTTTTTGTATTTAGATTCTCAATTTGCATTTCTGGTCTTTAGTTTTAGCTTTAAATACAGCGATATCCACATTATATATTGTTTCTTTATTTTAGCAATCCATCTAAATTATCTTTGTAGTATCTCTCTATGAATTGCTGAGACTAAACAGAATATTCTACATCTTCAAACAAATAAGACAATTCTTTATTAATATATTCATCAATAGAAAGAGCATCAGAGTTAAGCATTAGTTTTTATCTGTAGTCAATTAATCCTTGCATTTATTTGGGTGGTACATTAATTTTAGTAATTACAAGGATATATTCATCTCCAAATAAATCGTTAAGCTTCTAAGATATAGTGACATTTTTTGTATTATAATTAATTTTTAAAGGATATCCATCGAATGTAATTATATCAGCAGAAAATGTATCTTCACTATTGAATTAGGACTTTAAATTTATTCCATTTAAAGCTGATAAGATTATATCAGCTTTATTTTGAATGAGATCTACCTTTTAATTCCTTAATACGATTGATCTAAAAGTGTTATAATCTAATCCCAATAGTGCTAAATAGCTTTTTGACATTCCTGTATGGCATATTTCTACATCTTTATCTATATAATTGTATCTCCCAATAACAAAACTAAATAATTGATTCTATTCTTTATTTTATAGCTATTCTATATATTTGTAAGCGTGCTGAATGAAACTTTAAAATTCATTTTCTTTAAAAATTCTCAACTACTTAGGGAGCGCATTGAAATTATATATTTTTCTAACCATTTAATCGAAATTTTCTAACTATGTAAAAATATCTTGTTTATTTAAGCTAGCTAAATTTTTATGCATCATCAGGTTAACACAATCTTCAATTGATCTCTTTGGAACAAAGCTATCTAAAGTTTAAGTTATATCTACGATATCAAGATTATGCTTTTCTTCTATTTTTACAAACTTTGACGGGCAAAACCCAAAGCTTACTGGATTTAAAGAGTAGCAGAATCTAAGAACTCCATCTAATGTGATATAAACTCCTGAATTTAGCTTGAATAACTCTCTACAAGGAATGCTTTAAATGATAAATTGCTTTAAATTTATTTAGCATTTCTCTTTTTAAATTTTTTTTTTAATTCTTCTCATCCTCTTTAATTATTTTTCATTTTCTATAGAATCTTCCTCAACTTTTGAATCATAATCATTATTATTTTAATAACTATCATCATCATTATACTTTTTATTGTTTACTTGATTATAAGACCCGAGTGGAGATGAATATTCAAATGGTACTATGAAAATGTTGTTACTAAGTTCGCTAGAGCTCTAACTAAAAATTGGAGTACTAAATCCTTATATTTCCATACTTATTAAGTGCTAATTCAGTCTAACTAATATTCCTTTTAATTTTTTTATAAAAAAAAATCTCTTTAATCTAAACTTTTTAATTTTTGATAGCTTTTAGATAATTAATTTAAGTAAAGTAAATTCAATAATAAAGTGTTCATTATTTGTATTGCAACTATCTTAATATGGAATGGATCAAAAAGATTCTTTCATTATATTAAACCTTTACAATTTTTTCAAGGTGTATTACATAATTTTTGCCAGAATTTATCAGAATAAAATCTATGTATTAAATATAAATGACTAATAAATAATATTCACAATCACTTATTAAATTATTAATGGACTTTTGTCTTATTTAATAAATAAAAATATTTATTAATTAATTATCATCGATAAATGTTTCCTTATTTCAAATTTAATTAAAGTTGATAATATAAAATTTTAACATCACTTTGTTTATTGATCAATTACAACCAGCTATAACACCATAAAACCCTCTTAATTTATTGTTTATACTGAAAATTAAATATTTGAGTAATTTAATATTTTTATCTATGTTTCCAAAACCTCAAACATAACTAAATTTATTTTTTTTCAAAGAAGGAATACAATACTTAAAATTAAGGATACATGTTTTCTTAGTAATGCTTAATGTTTAGTTATCTTAAAAATATAATAGAATAATGTGTTATTGCTTAAAAAAAATAAATTGTTTTCTTCATATTTTCTTAAATTAAAAAAAAAATACTTTCTTTTTAATAGTAATGTAGAAAATTATGGAATTTCAAATTAACTATCTCAAAGTTTTTAAAATCCAAAATTAATGAAAAAAACAAGGAAAATTAATTAATATTTGAAGTTGAATTTAATAACAAAAAAAATAAATGAAATCTAATATTGTAAATACAAAGATAAGGATTATAAAAAATTATAAAATCATTAAAGATTAAATTATTAATTTGAACTATTTCTCTTATAAAATTTAATGATGAAATTAGAATTATAATTACTTAATTAATAGAGAAATTGATTTAAAAAATTAGCTTATCATCATTTTATGTTCTAGGGATTTAGCTTTTCCAACTATTTCTTAGCATTTTGATGATATTAATTAATTTCTAAGCATTTTTTATAGTTTAAAATGGATTCTGCTTTTTTATTAATTTTTTTAAATGCAGAACCTAAATTATAATAACTACTTTATAGGCATTATTTATAAAGTTAGGAAATTTCATCAGAATATTCAATTTATTAAAAACTTTAATCTAACTTTTAGCATTCTTAATATGCTCTTATTGCTTCCTAATATCTGCCTTATTTATAATATATGTTACCTAAATTATATTAGCAAATAAAGCTGCTTTGATCATTAGGTTTTAAATTTAAACATTTATTATAATATGTTATTGCCTCATCCATATTTCCTATTTTGTAATAAGCAGAACCTAAATTTAAATTACAATTATAATGTTATGAATCCAATTATAAAAATTGTAGATAAATTTATATTGCCTCTTAAAACATTTGTTTGCTGTAGTAAGCGTTTGCAAGATACTATTTATATAGGAAATCTTGTGGATTCAATTATAGCCATAGTTTATAAAATTCTTTTGCTTTATCAAATAAACCTACTTCTCCATATGCAACTCCTAAATTAAAGTAGCAAACATATTATCTAGGATTTATTTTTAAACAGGCTTAATATGATTTTATAGCTGCTTCAAACATCTTTAAATGGCTTTAAATATACCCTTACTAAAATAAGAAAGTATCATTCTATTCTGATATTTGACAGCAAAGAGTTATGAAGTAGAAAGCAATCTATAGTTAATTAGAATTCTTTTATTCTAAATATTTTTTATACAAAATATCTGCTTATTCAAGTGTCCAGATTTCTTTTTTTATACTTTCAAATTATCTTTGTAACTCATTTATGCTTTTAATCCTCTTATCTTGATCATAATTTAATATTTATAAAAGAATTGTATTCAAATCGCTATCTAGCTTTTGTTTATCTTTTATCAAAAAATCTTCTAGTGAATAATATTTCATTAAATTAATATCTCCACCACTTAATAGTTGGAAACAAACACCAAATGCCCAAATATCTCCATTAAAATCTTAAATTATAATTTCTTTATTTTCTACCACTTATTTATATACTTCTGGAGGATAATAACGATAGGCTCCTTTAGCCTAAGATTAATGAAAAGCTTTGGAGTTCATTTCTTCTTTAATTTATTTTACTAAACCAAAATCGCAGAGCTTAATTTAATTGAAACTGTCTACTAAAATATTTTTTAAAGTTAAATCTCTAAGCATACACTTTTATTTATGCAAGTAATCTATAGCAGAAAGTATTTAGCAAGCATAGCTAACTAACTACTCTTTTGAAATAAACGAATTATTTTTTTTAAACTCATCAACTACTTATTATAAGTTTTTTTCGCACTTTTCCATCACTATGTAGTAGGTAATTCCTATTTAAAATTAGTCTACGTACTTGACAATATTGGGATGATCTTAATTCTTTAAAAAATCTGCTTCTTCTTTTGCTATTTTTAATTTTGTCTAACAAATTTCTTCAAAATCATTATCAATTTTTATCATTTTAATAGCAAATTGTGTTTTTTTTATTATATCCTCTGCAATGACTACTTAACCAAAAGATCCTTACCCTGCATCACAGTTAATGATCTTTAAATTTTTTTTTTACTGCAGCAGCTTATTTATTTTTTTTGGTATTTATTTCACTTCCTTTTGATTAAGTTTATTGCTCATCTTAAAAATATAAAACAGTTAATGTATTTCTACTTTGTTTAATTAATAAAATAAATAAATCAATTTGCAAAAGATGTTTTTATTAAATATTATCAATTATTTTTTAGAGTTTTCAAATATTCTAATAAACTTAACTATTTGTTTTTCATCTCATTCATTTGTTAATGATACAAATTGCTTTTAATTAATTAATAAAATTATAAATAATTCAAAATATTATTCTTTAGATATTTGACATATTTATTAATTTTCCTAGGAGGATTATAATTAATATTAAATAAAAATATTTTTAATAATTTTTAAATTTATAAATATAAATAACTAATATATTAATTATTATTTTTTAATCAAACTACCTTTAAAATTAATAGTTTTATTATCAAATCTGTTTTGATTTTTTTATAATTCCTTTTTGGTAATTTAAAATTTCACTTTGATAAAATGATTGTATTTTAATTTAAGAAAAATAAATAAAAAAATTTAATCAGAATTTTTGTTAAATAAAATTTGATTTTACAAAAATATTTTTTTTTAGTAGATAGTGAAGAGGGAGTATTATTCTTTTTTATCTTCTTATGTTATAACTGTTTGAATATGCTTGAATTATTTATCTTACTTTTGCAAATTTGAAGAACATAATTTCATTTTTTTAAAATTGTAAATAGAGTACTGGTAAAATTATACACAAATATGATTATCTTATCATAGTTAATTACTTGTTTCAATTATTTTATAGATACAAATTTCTTTTTATCATAAGATTTTTAAATAAATTAAAGTGAATTAATTTGTAAATAGATTAAGGAGAATCAATTAAAAATAAATAAGTAATTGTCAAAATTTAGATAGATTATTTTGTTTGTATTCGCATAATATTTGATTGCATGCAAAATATGATTTTGTCAATATTATTCCTTTTTTTTCTTCATTCTGATTATTTAAAAGCTTAAATCAATCAATGTGATTCAGGGTATTATTTTAATGGAAATGATTGTTAGCAATGCTAATCCCCTTGCTTGACTTGTTAGAGTAGTTCGTAATGTCTTTCATGTATTGATAACATTAATTACTTTTATAATTAATAAAATTTGTCATGCTAAGTAATTTGTGACAAAACATGCGATTAGTGCTCTAGACCAAATGATCCTTATGGTTGTATTAGCTGCCAGTAAGGATCATATTTAAGCGCTTAAAACTAATGCCTTTCCTGTGATTCATCTTGCTTAACATGTTAAAATTCAAGTACTTTTTGTACTGCATGTTAAAACGGATATTAACTTGACAATAACAATAATTGTGTTATTCCATAATGTTCTTAGGGATGCCAAACATGCAAATTATAAAATAACAACTTTGTTTGCATTTCTTGCTATGATTAATATTACTTAGATCAAAATTAAAATTGTTAAAAATGTCAGTTTCCATGCTAAACTTGTGTTGGAACTGCGAATTCTTGCACAAGTTGTTAAGATTAAAATTATTATTTTTTAAACACTAGCAATAATACTTGTCTATTAAAATGTTAAAGTAATTGCTCAAGTTGCAATTATAATAATGGGCAGATTTCTTGTACTTTGTGTAATCCTGGGTATTATATAGATAGCACTGGTAATTGCTAACAATGTGTTTCGCCTTGTTCTTCATGCCAAAATACTGCATCTACATGCCTTTCTTGTATTAATAATTATATTTTTGTTGAATCCAATAATTCCTGTTCTCCTATTTGTGATTCATCTTGCAAAACATGTAGCAGCCCTTAAAATAGCTACTCATGCTTATCTTGCTTTGATGGAGCTTTTTTAGATAATAATAATTAGTGTTAAAAATGTATTTCTCCTTGTTAAAATTGTGATTAAAGCGGTTCATACTGTCTTTCTTGCATATAAAATTATACATTTAATGCTACCTAAAATACTTGTTTACCAATATGCGATGCTTCTTGCAATACATGCAGTCTCCCTATGAGTAATTAATCGTGTTTATCTTGTTTTGATGGGTTTTATCTTATTAATAATTAATGCCTACCATGCTAATCTCCTTGCTCTACCTGCTAAGCATCTTCAAATTACTGCTTAACATGCTAAAAGGATTATATTTTTTAACAATAGACTAATAGCTGCTCACCAATTTGCGATAGTTCTTGCAAAACATGTAACCTGCCTTTTAATAGTTCTTCTTGTCTATAATGTTATGATGGATTTTACTTAAATAGTAACAATGAATGTTAAATTTGCTAATAGCCTTGCTAAAATTGCTCCATAAATGCAAATAATTGTTTATCATGCATATAAAATTTTTCCTTAAATTCTTCTTAAAATACTTGTTCCCCAATATGTGATTAGTCATGTATGACATGTAATTAACCTAAAAACAACTAAGCTTGTTTGAGTTGCTTTGATGGTTTTTACCTGTTAAATAATTAATGCTTAAATTGCTAATCTCCTTGTGCAACTTGTATAAATTCCTCATCGAATTGTCTATCTTGCAAGGAAAATTATACTTTTAATGAGCCTTAAAATTTTTGTACTCCAAATTGTGATCCTTCTTGTAAAACTTGTAGCTCTCCAAATAACAACTAATCTTGCTTATCTTGCAACGATGGGTTCTATTTGATGAATAACTAATGCATTCAGTGCTAATCTCCATGTTTAACATGTATTAATTAGCAGGATAACTGCTTATCTTGTCCTGTAAATTATAACTTAGATACTCACTATAATAAGTGTTCACCAATTTGTGATCAGACTTGCAAAGCATGCTTACTACCTATAAATAATGCTTCATGTTTATCTTGCTATGATGGATTTTTCTTAAACAATAATAAGTGTTTGCCTTGCATCCCTCCATGCTAAACTTGTTTTAATTCTCAAAAAAATTGCTTATCCTGCGAGGTAGGCTATAATTATAATTCACTAACAAACTATTGTGATCCAATTTGTGACTAAACTTGTTAATCATGCAGCCTACCATACAATAAAAATGCTTGTCTATCTTGTTTCAATAATTACTTCCTTCTAAATAATTAATGCATTCCTTGTTAGCCTCCTTGCGTTACTTGCTCTAATTTAAGTACATGTTTATCTTGTTAAGATAACTACATCTACAACTCAGACACAAATTCATGTACTTTAATTTGTCCAGCTCTATGTACTTCTTGCTAAATGAGCGAATAAAAAGTAATACAATGTTTAACATGCTAAGATGGGTTTTATATGAGCTAATATTAATGTCTGCCTTGTTAGTAACCTTGCAAAATGTGTTAAGGGAAATAAACTAGCTGTTTATCTTGCATTGATAACTACAACTATGATTCTTCTTTAAATATTTGCAATCCCATATGCGATCCTTCATGTAAATCGTGCTCTTCTCCTTACAACACCTAATCGTGTCTAACATGTTTTGATGGAGACTATTTATATAATAATTAATGCCTTCCATGCTAATTGCCTTGCAAGACTTGTCAAAATTCCTCATAAAATTGCTTATCATGTATAAATAATTACACATTTAACTAATCAACATTTGATTGCTCTCCTGTCTGTGATTAATCATGCTACACATGTAGTTAACCGTTAGATAGCTCTTCATGCTTATCTTGCTTTAATGGTTTCTACTTAAGTAATAAATAATGCCTTCCATGCGATTCTGAATGCTCTAGTTGTTAACTCACAGCAAAAAACTGCACAAAATGTTCAGATAATTATGTTTTTGATGAAGTTCAGGAAATTTGCTTGCCTATTTGTGCATCAACATGCAAAACTTGTATTTTACCTCTAATGAATAACCAATGCTCTTCTTGTTATGATGGTTTCTATTTAAATGACTTTTCGTGTATTTAATGCTAACCACCTTGCTAAAATTGTATAGATTAAAATAACTGTCTATCTTGTTAGGAGAATTACTTATATAATTAATAAACTAACTAATGCACTTTGATATGTCCTGATTTATGCTAGCAATGTTAATTAAATGAAGACAATTCTATATAGTGCATATAATGCAAAGATGGATTTTATTTAAGTAATCAGAGCTGCTTGTAATGTTCATCTCCTTGTTTAACCTGCTAATTAAGTGATAACAACTGTTTATCATGTGTTTCTAATTACACTTTCAAAAATGGATTATGCTTCCCTGATTGTGACTAAACATGCAAAACATGTACTTTGCCAAACTTAAACTCTGCTTGCTTAACTTGTTAAGATGGATACTATTTAAATAATAATTATTGCCTTCCTTGCTAATAGCCATGTTAGAATTGCTAATAATCTCCTAATAACTGCCTTTCATGTATTACAAATTATGTTTTTAATACTTCTACTTATAGTTGTTCCCCAATATGTGATGTGACTTGCTAAACTTGTAGTTCACCAAATAATAATCTTGCTTGCTTATCCTGCTTTGACGGCTACTTTTTAAGTAATAACTAGTGTCTGCCTTGTGATTCTTCATGCGCTAAATGCCAAATTACCCCAACACAATGTATCTCATGCTCTAAGAATTATTTAGCTGACAACTAAAATAAAATATGTTTACCGATATGCGACCCTTTGTGCAAAACATGTGTTAAGCCTTTAAATAAAAATTCATGCTTGTCTTGCTTTGATTAGTACTATTTATTTAATGATGAGTGCTTAGAATGTTCTCCTCCATGTTTAACTTGCACGAATACAAACTCAAACTGTCTGTCTTGTATCAATAACTATATTTATAATTCTTCAACTAACTTGTGTTTACCAAATTGTCCTCAGAATTGTTAGGATTGTACTCCAAATAATGACTTTTCTAATAATTCAAATTTTTTCATATGCATTAAATGTAAGGATGGATATTTTTTAGATTAAAACAAAAACTGCTAAAATTGTTAGCTACCTTGTTTAAATTGCTAAACTAATGCAACTAACTGCACAAATTGTATTTAAAATTACCAATTAAATACTTAAAATAATTAATGCTTTCCTTAATGTGATCAATCATGTTCCACTTGCTCTCTTCCCTTAGATGAAAACTCATGTTTAAGTTGTTTTGATGGTTTTTATTTGAAATCAGGAAAATGCCTATAATGTACTTAACCTTGTAAAAATTGTTAATTTAATGATACTTATTGCACTTCTTGCATTTAATATTATGGATTAGATTCTTCTACAAATTAATGTCTCCTCTTATGTCCTATCGGCTGCAAGGAATGTAGTAATCAGAATGGCTTTTCATCTTGTTCATCATGCATTGATGGATATTATCTGACAAATGGTTAGTGCTTGCTTTGCTAAAACCCTTGTTTAACTTGCTAAAATGATGCTTAAAACTGCTTATCTTGTATTAAACAATACAAACTTATTACAAACACTTAATCTAATTATTGTTCTCCAGTTTGCGACATTTCTTGTAAAACTTGCACAGCTCCAAACGATTACAGCAAATGCACATCTTGTACAACAGGATATTATTTGTAATAAAATTCTTGTCTTTCCTGCGATTTCCCATGCTAATCTTGTGAGGGTACTTCAACTAATTGTCTCTCTTGTGTTTAATGGCATCAGTTAGACCCAACAAATAATACTTGTAAACTTATTTGTCCAAACGAATGTACTTCTTGTTTTGATACTTCTAGCTAAACAATATGTAACGGATGTATTGATGGTTACTACCTAAGCGAAGGAGTATGTAAAAGCTGTTAATTTCCATGCAAAACCTGCTTGAACCTCACAGATTGTTTAAGTTGTTCAGAAAATTATAATTTGAATGAGCAAAATTAAACTTGTGATCCAATTTGCCATAATACTTGCAAGACCTGCTCTTTTCCCAGTAAATCTAATGCCTGCTTAGAATGTAATGATGGATATTTTCTTAGCAAAAAAAGATGCATTCCATGTTCAAGTTCTTGTGCTACTTGCGATACAACAGGTAAAAATTGTTTAACATGTGCAGAGGGATACATTTATTCGCATGTTTATAATTCTTGCTAATTCATATGTAATCCTTCTTGCAAGACTTGCTTGCCAGAAAGTCCTAATTCCTGCCTGACTTGCAAATCAGGTTATTATTAAATGGAAAATATGTGCATTAAATGCGAACCTCCTTGTTCCACATGTGAAATTCAATCAACTAACTGCTTGTCTTGCATCAAAAATTATGTTTATGATGAAATTACAAGAACCTGTTCTCCTTAATGTTATCCAACCTGCTCTTCTTGCACTTCTCCTAACAGTAATTTTTCCTGCACTAAATGCAAAGACGGGTATTACCTTAGTGCCTTCAATCAATGTCTGCCTTGTTCTCCTCCATGTCTCACGTGCAGTATAAATGCAAATAAATGTCTCTCTTGCATAGATACTTATAAATTTGACAGCTTATTTAAAATATGTATGATAATATGTGATAGCACTTGTGCAACATGCACTTAACCATTAAATAGTACTTCTTGCAGTTCGTGTGACGACTAGCATGTATTAATTAATAATTAATGTCTTCCATGCTAACAACCTTGTGCCAGCTGTTCTATAACAACTACAAATTGTACTTCTTGTTAAAAAAACTATACTTTAAATCCATAAACCAACTAATGCAAATCGTTATGTCACCAAAGTTGCAAGACTTGTCTTTATCCTTATTCAGACACTTCTTGTTCCAGCTGTAATGAAGGGTATTACTTAAATAATAACAATTAATGTTTATAATGCCAAATCCCTTGTTAAAATTGCTATCAAGCTGCTACTTAATGCAAAAGTTGTATTGAAGGTTATATTTTAGATTAAAACACTTTAGAGTGCGTTTTAAATTGTGATAAATCCTGCAAAACTTGTTTTTCTCCATAGAATTCTAATTCATGCACATCTTGTCCAGATGGCTTTTATTTAATCAACAATTAATGTTAAAAATGTGATTTTCCTTGCTAAACCTGTTAAAAATCACCTACAATATGTTTAAGCTGTGTTAGTAAATATAATCTAGACAATATCTTAAATTAATGCACTCCAATTTGCGATATTTCTTGCTAAACATGTCATCAACCTTATGATTCTTCTTAATGCATAGAGTGTGCTTTTGGGTATTTTTCAAATAATCTAAATTAGTGCTAAATCTGTGAAAGTCCATGCGCTAGCTGCATTGATAATCCCTCAAATTGTCTAAGCTGTTTAGAAACATACTATGAAAATCCATTAAATGGTAAATGTACTAAAATGAATTGTGATGAAACTTGCTTTACTTGCTCAATTGATTATGATAGAACTGCTTGTATTAAATGTAGAGAAGGATATGTTAAAATAGGAAATATATGTGAAAAGTGTGAATCACCATGTTAAACTTGCATCGAAAGCTAAACACATTGTACTTCTTGTATTGAAAATTACACATTAAAAATAAATAAGTGTAATTTTAATTGTCATAGTTCTTGCAATACCTGTACTAATTTATCTTTTGAGGATAATTAATGTACAACATGTTTCCAGGGTTATTTTTTAGATGGTGATTAAGTTGGAAGATGCGTTTAATGCAATTAAAACTGTGCAGTATGCAATAATTAGCAGAAGTGTTTGGTTTGCATAGAAGGATATATATAGATTTAAGGAGAGTGTTAAATAGATTGTCATTAATCATGTAAAACATGTAGAAAGCCTTAAAGCAATCTTGATTGCTTGAGTTGTGATTCTTCAAAAATTTTAATTTAAAACTCATGTTAAATGTGTCCTTAAGGTTAATTTCCTAGTTAGAATAATATATGTGTAAATTGTGTACAAAATTGTTAAATTTGTTCTAGTTTAAATAGCTGTTCTTAATGCCATGCTGGATATTTTCTAGATTAAAAAATGCAATGCGAAAAAATAGAATGCCATAGCTCATGTTAGCTTTGTACAGGTAAATCTTATTCTGAGTGTATTTAATGCAACGAAACAAGAAAATTAGTACCACATGATCCATCTTCAGAACTTCATTTATGTGAATGCAGAGAAGGTTATAGTGAGAATAACTAGCTGAAATGTCAGCATAGCTAAATTCAATAAAACCTTTAGCATGCATTTGGGATATCTGCGATAGTAGTATACTCTCTAACTACTTTATTAAGTATTTTTTTTAATTCAAAGAAATTTTATTTTTTCATAATTTTAAAAGCTTTCAATTTATTTAAAAAACCAACAAAATTCATTTTTAAAAATATTTTGTTGAAAATTGAGATGTAAATCGTAAAATAAATTTTAATATTTTATCTTTATAGGTATTGTTGACTTGAATCCTGTCATTTTGTTTGGTTTAGTAGAATTAAACTAGAGTTTAAGCTATATGAGTTACATCAATGACCTCCCAGCATTAGGATTTGACCAAATGATGAATGCTTTATCTTTTAACCAACTTACTAATCTATTTGATTTTTCATATTTTAGTGAACCAAATATTAGCAATTATAATATTAGAATTTTAGAAAACAATTAGCAAGTAAAATTAAATACAAGTAATAGCACATAATATAATAATATTTCTGATTCAATAAAAAATTCAAATATCAACATTAATCCTAAGTTAATTATTTTTTCAAATCTGAGTTTAACATCTTTGAGCTCTTTGATTTTAATTATTCTGAATGCTTCTTCTTTGATTTTAGCTTGGCTATTTTCGTATTTGAAAACTAATGATTAATATCAGGGACTTATTAGAATAAAATAAATCTTTAGCATTTCTTTACCTGTGTTAATTTTATACTTTACATGCTAAGACTTAGCTTTGCTGGTTTTTAAATAATTTTAATTATTTTCATTTAGCAGCAAATTAGATGCAACAGACTCAATTCTCTCTTTAATTATTTTTATTTACCTTGTTGCCTTTATTTCTTATTTATTTTATTAGCTTGAGTATTAAAAAATACTTAAGAATACTTAAAATTAATAGCAAAACTAAATTGAATTAGCTATTAAAAATGGTAGCAATAACTGTGATAAAAATACCTCATAGCCAGCAAATTAAGAAATTTTACCTCAAGCAAAAAATGAATTTTTCGAGACTAAAAAAGAAACTAATTAAGAAAATCTTGAAAATATTTTTGCTGATTAGGACGTTTTGACTGCAAAAAATGAGAATCTTGGAGAAATAAACTAAAATAAATTAAAAAAAAGCGACTCGATTTTTATTTAAACCGAAAATTAACCTTTGAAAGAATTACCTTAAAAAATCAAAAAATATGCAATATTCAGCCACAAGGATTTTTAAACGTTTCAGACTCAGAAATTTCAAGAATAAAATAATGATTAAATTTTTAAAAGTGAAATTCAATTTTCTAAGAACGAATCAATTTGCTAGAAAGAGAAAGGCGAAAGCTAAAGAAATCATTTGAATATTCCAAATTTATTAAAAACTGTTAGCATAGATAGTGCATAAGAAGATCCCTGCTAATATGCTACGATACAAAATATGGTTGACTTAGACAACTAATACACAGCAACTGCTTCCAAACTTAATAAATCAGATATAAAAATGAACAAAAATTAGATCAAATATTTTATTGTTGTCAAAATGATAAAACAAGAAACATTTGGGTGTAGAAATTTTATCTAACACAGTGTAATAAAAAAGATAATTGTGTCAGTGATAACAGCACTAACATGGAAAATAGATGTAGAATAAACTTGCTTACTTTTATCTGTTTATGTTGGATATTTAATATACTTCATCCTCTCTAAACCATTTATAAACTCTAAGTTTAACTACTTTTGCATATTTATTAATTCAGTAGTTTCTATGCTGCATGTGTTTTACCTTATTATGATCAGTTCTACATAACAAGATAGATCATAGTAAATTTCTCTCCTTATGGCAATCATAATAATCTCTCTTTTCTTTTTCCAATCAGTGCTAGCCTTTGTATTTTTTGTTCTAACAATCTTGCATAAAATTAAGAGGAAATCTAATACCAAACTACCCCCAACAGATTTAAAAAAAGAATCCCTACCAGTTTCTCAAAGTGAGCAAAATAAAGAAACATTTTCTCTAACAAGAGAAGATATTTAAATTAAAAAGCAATCAAACTTAAACCAGCATACTTAATGCAACTAACACTCAGAGTCTAATTTAATACAAATGAGGGTATTCCACTAAAAAAAATAATGAATAGCATGATAATAATCAACACGTCTAAAATGTCCTAAATAATTGATAAATCAAATGATAGAAATTATGAGGAACTAACTCAAATAATTAAATATAAGCTTTTTATTAACTTATATCTATAGTTAAAATAAAATTATTTTTGAAAATAAGATTTTTAAAATCTTCAAAAATAACTTAAATAAATAAATTAATTAAACTCTATTAGTTTTTAAGATATCTTCAAATTTACTTTCAGAAAATCCTTTAAATAGTTGATGTGAACTTCTACTTTTAAATCATAAATATTTAACGAGCGATCTACTTACTGCAAACTAAATATCTTTATTATCAAATCATTTTTTAATAAACTGAATATTATCAAAGTTATCTTTCAGAGAATCTTTTAAGTAATTGATAATAATCTCTAATTTTAAAGCAACAATATATAATAAATGATTTGCTTTAAAGTAAAATTATCTATTTAATCTAATAATTTTTAATGAACTAAAACACATTGTTATTCTTTAGTTAAAATTTAGTTATAATAATTCAAAGATTTCAGCTTTTTAAGTATTTTAATGAAGAATACTCTTAACATTTACATCTTTTATACAAGTAATCAATATATCGACTTTTCAACAAATAATATAAAATATATTGAAATTAAATTAATTTAATAATTAAAAAATGAATTATTATGAAGTTTTATTTGTTTTCATGAATTTTATTTAATGAATAATTTCCTAAAAGTTTAAAACAAATTAATATGTAAAATAATAAATTTATTACTCGAAATTTAAATAAAAAATGAATAATTTTATATTCTTTTAAACATTTTCTCAGACTAAAATTGCTAATGAAATTTATTTAATTAAATTAAGACAAAAACAAGCAAATAAAAATAGGTTGCAGCAATAAAAAACATATTAAAAATTTTACTTATTAATTTTTAAGTTAAAATAATATACTTGGTTGAAAGGTTTCTTAATAAATATGTTAACATTTTTAATTATGGTTCAATTCGAATATAGTTGTAATAAAATTAATCTTTTCATCTTTTTTAAGTTATGAATTTTATCCATAACTCTAACATTATCATATGTATAATTATATAATTGACTTTTTCATATTTATTTAAAATAAAAGAAATTAAAATTAATTATCATGTTAAATAATTTATTATTTACATTAAATTGAAATTCAAAAAAATTATACTTTCACTCTTTCTCAAGCATTTTCCTAAGATGCTGATTACTTCTGGAATTCTATCCATTTAACTTTTTAATTTCATTTTTATAATTTAAAAAAGAAAAAATTTAAGATATTAAACAAAGTTAAATAATTTAAAATTAATTAATAATGAATATAAATTAAATGTTTGTTTAATTTTATAAATTACCTTAAGTCATAAATTAACGAAGTCATTTTTTAACATTTTTATAAGGAATTTCCTATATATTATTAGCCTTCTTAGCCAATATTATTATCTCTGTTATTAGGTAATTAGTCGTTTTTTGCTTATTAAAATTTATATTATAAAAATTACTTTAAGCTTATGTCCAAAGTAACAAGATTTTAAAATTTTTCTAAGCTTGCTCCAATATTTTGAGCTCCTATTGGACCTAAATTATTGGTGCTATAAAAATTAATCAATAAAAAAATTAATTAACTAAAAAAAAATTACTCTAAGTTTAGCTTCAAAGAGGATATTTTTTGGCACTTTTCTATGCTCATACCAATGTATTTGACACCATCAGGTCCTATTTTTGTTTTTCTTTTAAATAAAGATATAAGGTTTCATGTTTGTTATTTAAATCAATATTATATATAAAGCTACTCTAGATTCAGGTTTAAAAAAGTAATATTTTGACATTTTTCTAAGCTAATACCTATATTTTTTGCACCATCCTCCCCAAGGTTATTTACTCTAAATAAAATATTAAAATGTTAGCTGAAAATCCAATGTGATAAATTTACTTTAAGTTTAAATCTAAAAAAGTAATGTTTTGACACTTTTCCAAGCTCAAGCCTATGTTTTTAATAATTTCTGCATCAATTTTGCTGTATCTAGAAAGTATGAATTTTCATTTATTAAAGAAGGAAAATTTAATATAATTAATATTAAAGCTTAAAAACTCTCTTCATTTTAAAGTAATCTGAATAATAGAAATGTGATTAAATTACTGTAAATCAAGAATCAAATAACTTATATTTTAGCATTTTTCTAAATTAATTCCAATACTTTTTGCCCCTTCTACCCCAAGCTCATTATTGATATTAAAAACGCTAAAATTTTATAAATGAAAATGAATGGCTTTAATTATTTCTAAAAATTAAACTAAAAATAAAATAAATAGGAAATCATCTAAATTTCAAAAACTTTCAGTTTAAATTGAAGGAAAATATATTTTATTATCAATAATTTTTTAAAAGAAAATAAATTTAATGTGATTTAATAAATATTTGTTATTTATTTGGAATATTTTCAACTTTATATTTAAATTTGTTTTATTTTTCCTCTTAAGAGAAATAATTTGATTAAAAATTTTTATTAAAATTTACTTTCAATTTATTAAAATAAATTAGTATATTTTTCTAATAATTTGATATATTTTCTTTTCAATCTATTGAATGCCTTAAAAATTTATTTTTTCTATAAATTATTACAAACTTATGCTTTTTATTTCCAGAAACTATTAAAATTAGTTTAATAAAGTCTATTTATTTAGTATAAATTAATATACACTTGTTTAATTAGTTTTAAAGTATATTTTTAATTATTTTTTATATTGATTTTATCAGCTTCCTTTTAAATGTGTTAGACAACTTTTAAAGAACTTTGTTTTCTATTAATTATTAATTATTAAAACTGACTTAAGAATGAAATATCTTTTTATTTAATATCAATAAATAGATGCGTTTATTTAATTAGTTTAAAGTATTCTATGTTAAAACTATGATTAAAAAAATATTTTACTTAAGATCAATTTCTAATATATCGTAATGAACTGCTTTAATAACATCTTCGACATTTTTAACATAGAGCTTTCGAAGCTATTTTTTTAGTTTAAAGCGAGATAAATAATTATCTTAAACATCAAATGCATTTAAGCTCTAAAGCAAATCCTTAGGTAGTAGTCCTGTATCTGGATTTATCATTTTTTAAAGTACATTCTCTATAAATCTAATGTTTTCATAGATTTTTAAAAAAGAGAACACTGTAAATAAACTTTATGTTTTCAAATCCTTCTACTCTTTTGGTGTCAATTGCCTCTAAATAAAAGCTTCAGTTAAAATTAACCCTAAAGAAAATACATCTGCCTATTTAATATTTATTTCATAAAGATTCAATTTTTTAGCTTAAGAAAAAAGCAAATTTTATTAATACTTGTTAATTCTTTAGTTTTTATTAATTAGCAATTTCTGATTACATTTCACAAAGATTATCATTAAGAATCTTTTATTAATTAATTTACAAATAATTATAAAATCTATGATAAATTCACCTTACAGTATAATTTTTTTAAGAGTAAGAGTTCTTTAAAGTCTTAAAAAATCCATAGTGAGCTTTTTTATATCATTAATGTTAGAACAAATGTTTTTATTACAAATCAATTAAACCTATTAAAAATGAGTTCTTAGTTTTGCTAAAAAGAATGTTACTAGGTTGAATTTGACTATAAATCAAACCATATTCTTAATAAATTTTCAAGCCGTATAATAGTTAGTACGTCATAGCATATATTTGTTTGATACTAAAGGTATTCAAAGAAAAGATAGTGGATAAATTACCTATTTTACCATTAATTAATAATATCAATTTCAAGATAATTTATTACTTTCACAAAGCTCCATAACAATTGCAAACAATCCTAGTCTATAATCTTCGATTTTTTCAATTATCTGTAAGACATATTTTTCATTAAGTAAATTTTTGAGAATCTCGCTTTCCTTATCAAGTTGTTAAAGATTGACTTAATTTATTCCATTACGAATCTTTATTATCTTTACAGCAACTTAGCAATTAAGTTTTTAAGAAAATGCTACTACCACAAGGCTAGAATCTCCTTTTTCTAATATTTTTAGATATTCATAGTTGTATTCTCTTAAGAAATCCTTAAAAATATCTTCATCTTAGTTTTATTTCTTAATTTAGAGTTTTTTATTATTTTTAAAGCTCATTTTTATCTACTTTCTTTGTTTTTTACTAAAAATTTTGCAACTCTTTTTTTGATCAAGTATTATGATTTTTAGATTATCCTAAGAAATAATTAGAACATAAATCTGATCAGAGTAGATTTTTTACATAATGATATAGTTTATCAATAAGATTAAAATCTTTTCTAAAGTAGAGTATTTCCAAGAATAAATCCCTAATAGATGCTTAGACGCTAAACATCAACTCCTAAAAAATAATAAATTAGATTAATTTATTAATTAATATTTTATTTTTAAAATTAGGATTTTCAAGCCTAATAAATTTATAATTTTTTTTGAACTGTGGGGTACATTTTAAATAAATTTTATTTCATATTTAATTTTAAAATATTAAAATTAAAAAATAAAAAGATTTTTAATATAAATTTGAATTTTTTTCAATCATTTTAAATATTGAACAAAGAAAGTTTCAAAAATCTATTTGCAGATATATTTTTTTGATTAAAATATTTCCTAAAACTTTAGTAAATCTGCTTTTAACTAACAAAATTATTTTTATTTTTATTATAAGAAAGTTAATTTTTAATCAAATTAGCTATCTAATATATTACTTGAAAAAATCATTTTCTATAATAATTTTTTCTTTTTTTAAATCAATACTTATCACTGTCTAAGTTTATTGATGACTCTTTTATTATAATTTAAATTGTATAAAAATGTTTGTCTACTGTGTTGGATGGATATAGTGAAAAATATTATTGTAAATTAATATGTAATTTAAATTTTTATTAATTTTGTTGTTTAGTAATAAATTTTGCATATATGCTTGGTTTCTCCAAATCACATTTAAAATATGATTTAACTTTGTTTTTAATTGTATTTATAGCAAAACAAAAAAAAGGGTTGATTAAAAAATAATAATTGAAAATTTACTATCACACAAAGATATTCTCAACTAAACTACTAACATTTTAAAACATAAAACATAAATTTAATTTTATATTTATTTAAAAATATTTTTCTTAGAATTGTCCTTTCTATCTTTCTATGAGTATATTTTAGTGTTATCATATAAATATTTTTTTCATGACTAATCTTTTAGATTTAATTAATTTTCTCCTTAGATTTTACTTTAAAGAAATTTAGACTTTATTTTAACTACAAAAATTTATTAGAGAAAGAAAAAAAATGATTAAAAAAGATGTTTAAATTATTTTTAAATAATGAAGTAAAAATATTAAAAATTCAATAATTTTAAAATGAAAATTATTTTAAATAAAATTTAATAATATTTGAAAATGTTTTATTAATAATTTTTAAAATAAAAAATAATAATATCCAAAAGAATTAAGCTATTAATTAATACGAGAGAACAAATGCGAAACTTGAGAGACGAGGAATCCTTGTTAAAAATAAAATTAAGCTTGAAGCACCTTCATCTCCAATTACATTGTTACTTTTTAGATATTGAAGAAAATATAATTTATTACTTGCTAGATAGTTGATTGATTGATTAGCTAGATGAGAATGAAAATAAGAAATTAATTCATAATCAAACAAAATTTAGAAAGATAAAAATGAAAAAATACAAAATGAACCAAAAATTAAATTAAGAAAAAATAAATAAATAAATAAAAAATGTTTTGTTTGAATTTCATTTTGATATTAAAAAACAAATATCTCAATCAAAAATAAATAAACTATATTTACTAGAGGCAAAGTGTCAAATTTGAGAGTTTAGAGCACCTTGCTAAACCACGTCCTAAGGCTGATGTTCCTTAATCGCCAATTTTATTATTACTTTTTGATATTTTATATAAATTTATAAAAAACACTACAAATAAATAAGTTAATTAAAAATTTAGTTCATAAAAAATATTTTTTTTAAAAAAAAGCAAATATGAATGTCAAAGAAAAATATTGTTTTTGTTCTGATTTATTTTTACATTAAAACATATTATAATCCTAAAGAAAAATTATTTTACGCTAAATTTATGGTTAAATTTTGTAGATTAGTGCAATTTACTAAAAAAGAACCTAAGGCTGATGTATCTTCATCACCAATTTAATCATTACTTTTTAGATAATCAAGAGAATATAATTTATTATTTATTTATTTAGTTAGTTAATTAGTTCTAAGGAAATCAATCAAAAGATAAGAAATACTTTAACAGTAATTTTAAAAATTTATAATTAAAACCATTTTTTATTAATAAAAATAGGCTAAGTAAAAAAAGCTCAAAAAATGTACCCAATAAAAATTGATGAATATAAAGAGTTTTTTAATTTTAAATTCATTTTAATTTACAACTATCTTTATCAAAATCAAATAAATTCTTTTACTTTAATTCTAGTGTCAAAGTTGAGATATTAGTGCATTTTGCTATAGTAGACCAGAGATAAAGGCATCTTGCTTTAATAATAGGACAATACCCTCGTACAATATAGTCACTAGGTCTTTTTTACCTTTTAAATTTTTCAAAAAAAAAATTAATTAGTTAGTTAGATAGATAGAATGTAAAGCGAAAAATTTATATGAAATAATAGTAAGAAAGTAAATAAATAAATAAGCGAAGAGAAGATTTAAGCAAAAGTTGTAAAAGAAACGACACAATAGCATTAAAAGCAAGTAAATTTAATTAAAATCTTATAAAAAAAAGTTTTTTAAAATTAAATCCATTTTTATATTAGAAAAAATACCATAATGAAAAAATAAACAATTTTTACCATAAAGAACAGCTAAAATCAGAGAGTTTAGAGCATTTTGATAAAGCTGTACCTAAAATGAATATATCTTGACCATCAATTTGCTTATCACTCAATTTTAAATGGAATAAAATTATAAAGAAATAATAAATATGAATGTATATAAACAAGTTAATAATTTATGAAATAAAATTTTAAAATAATTAATAAGGTAAATTAACAAAAATCAAAATGAAATATGTCTTAATTTCTTTATTTATTAATGATTATGTGAGTAGAAAAGAAAAAACTATATTATTATTTACTCTAAACCAAGTGTCAAATTTGATAGAGTAGTGCAGCTTTAAAAAGCAGAACCTAAGTTTTAAAGACAATTTGCAGTAATTTAATTGTATCTTTTTAATATTAAAGAAATTATAACAGTTATAATATTAAAAACAAATAAATAAAGAAAATGAGTCTTGTTATATGAATATAATCAATCACACTCCTAATGAAAAAGAATGATTTTTACTAGATAAAAAGTATCAAAGTTTAGAGATTAGTGCACTATGTTAAAGCAGAAGCTAATTATGAGATACCTACATCACCAACTTCATTTTTACTTTTAAATTTTTAAGAAAATAAAAATAGGTAATAAGAAGGAAAAATGGTGAAAAAATATGAATTAATAAAATAAATAAATTAATAAATTAATAATTAAAGCAATATTTGAAAATAATTTAAAATAAAAGAAATTCGAATAGAGGTGTAGATAAAAAGAATTCGCTTTGTTTTAATAATAATAAAATTTAACATAATAAGCAAAGAAGAAAAATCAAATAAAATTAGATTTACCTTAAATCGATTTCAATGTCAATATGAGATTCAAATGAAGATTTTAAAAACTTTTTTAACGATAAAAATAAAGTTAAAGAGTAATTAATTAAAAAATAAATAATTACATCTTATAGGTTACTAAAGTATTTATTCTATTATATCATTTATTTTTATTGAGGTTTATTTATATAATTTTACTAAAAAACAAATAAATTTTTTAAGATCAATTAAATATTAATTTACAAACAACTTTCTTATGATTAATAAGAGATACATAAATAGTTAAAAATTTATTTTTTTTACTCAATAAATCAAAAGAGATAGATACTTAATAATTTATCGTAAATCATCAAAATTTTAAAATATAAATAATTTTAAAAATTTATGCTTAATGAGACATATAAATTTTAAAGATAGAAATTAATCTTAAAAATAATTTTGATAAAATCGAACTACGTACAATATATAAAAATATATTCTAAAATTACTATTAAACAGTTTGACATTTTTTCATATTTTAAATTTATGTTAACTTTATTTTTAAAAAAATAGCTTATTTTATTTATTCTCTGCTCAGCTTTAATTTTCAAACTTCTACTTTGAGAGTATTTAATCTTTTCATTTTTTTTAGATTGAGATTTATATTTTATTGAATAACTGATCTAATCTAATTCCATCTATTTTTATAAAAACAGTAGATTTATTTTTATTATTATTATTAAATTTCTAATTATTTAAATATAAATAAATAGACTTTTAAATAGCATTTTATAAAAAATTTTCATTTATTGTTTTAAAAAATACCTTAGATCAAGATATAATTAAATTAAGAATTAACAGTTTCTAAAACTCTTTCCAATATCATTTGCTCCCTCTCCAATTGAATTTTCCCTAAAAAGTTATTATATTTATTTGTAGTTTTTAAGCAAATTAAAAATGTTATATTAAATAATAAATAAAAAAGACGATTTGATTGATTGGTTGGCTGTTAAAAAGTTTAATCTTTTTTGTTTATTTATTTTAGATTAAATAATAAGCCTTAAATTTATTATTAATGAGGAACTTATTTTTATAGTATTAATAAATAGAAAACAATCTATTTATCTCCAAATTAATTGTATTTTACTAAGTAGGGTTAAAAAATGTTTATAGCAGAATAAATTATCTACCATTTTTTATTTATTGATTTATGAGAGAAATAATAATAAAAGTATTTATTTGATATTTTTATGGTAGTAATTATTAATACAAATAAAAGCCATTTTATTTTTAATTTAAGTTTTTTTTAGTCAACTAGAGTTAATTAATAGCTTTTATTGATAGATTAAATTATAATTACCCTAAATTGAGTTTTAAAGTTGATATGTTTTAGCACTTGACCAAACTATTTACAATAGTTAAAGCTCCTTCAGAGCCTAATTTGTTCCAACTAAGATATATTTTTTAATTTTTTAATGTCAATATTGTGAATTGTAAATAAAAATACAAAATACATTCTTTAAAAATAAAAAATTAAACTTTTCTAATTTTTTGTTGCAAATTTATCTCTTCTCCATTAATTTAAAAGAAAATAAGTTTAAATAGTTACTGTAAATTTAGATCCAAAAATTTTAAATTATGGCACTTTTCTAAGCTTCTTCCTAGATTTTATGTTCCTTCAATCCCAAATTAATTTTAACTTTTAAATTGATGATTTAAATAAACAAATTATTTATCATTTTTAAAAGAAACTAGAATTCAATAAAATATAAATAAACAAAAAGAGGGTTTAATAAAATTACTCTAAATGCAGACTTATATATTCAGCATTCAAACAATTTTCTAAGCAAGTTCCTAATTTATTTATTCCTTCTGTACCAATTTAATTAGACCTAAAAAACATTTAAAAATATGTTTTAAGAAAGAAAAAAAATCTATTAAAAATTCTATAAAGCAAAAAGTGGTTGCTGAAGGTGGATGTGCTAACATCTTTAAATAAATTTCTTATTTAATCATAAAAATAATTAAAAAATTACTTAAGATATAAAGTTAAAGAAGTTATGTTTTAGCACTTTTCAAGGCTTGCTGCAAGATGCTTTACTCCTTCTGAATAAATTTTGTTATATCTAAAAAAATATAAAATTTACTTCTAAATTTTTTTCAAATTAAATAAAAACTATTAAATTAAATAAAGTTTAAAACAAATTTTTATGATTTTTTATTTACTTAATTAAAAGTAATTAAATTAATATCTTTTAATTTACGCTAAGTCCAGACTTAAACAGTTTATGTTTTGACACTTTTCTAGACTCTTTGCTATATATTTTACACCTTCTGAAGAAATCTCACTCCAGCTTTTAAAGTTAAAATGATTTAATTGTTTATAAATAAATTTTAATTAGCAAAATTTATGGTATTGCATTTTTATTATGGGTTTGTTTTTTTTAATCTAAACAATATTTGGTTTACAACTTTTTATTTATTTATTAAAGGATGTTAAAAATCTTTTAGAAATAGTTAAAGAAATCATTCTAAAATATAACAGCTCTAACTTAAATAATAGAATATAATTTTATTGGCTATCATTTTGTGAAAAAACATTAAAAAAGTATGCTCATGTACAATAAATATACCCGATATCTAGATAAATTTTTTTAATATTCTGACATTTTTCTAGACTCATAGCAATATATTTTACACCTTCATCACCAATATGATTTTAGCTGTTAGATTATGGAATTAATAATTTGATAATTTTTAAATAAAATAAATAATTGATAATTAATTAAATAAAAAAAATAATTTTTAATAAACAGCAATTAAATTTAAACAATAAATTAAATTTTTCTTAAAAATTGTTGAAAAAGTTGTTAGAAAAAAGCTTATTTACCCAAGATAGAGATTTAAACAGGAAATATTTTAACAATTTTCTAAAGTTTGCCCAATGCTTTTTACTCCTTCTGCATAAATTGAATTTTAACTTTAAAAATAATTATTATAAAATTTTATTATCCATAATAAAATTAAAATGAATGAATACTGTAAATTGAGATTCAATTAAGTAATATTTTAACATTGTTGTAAACCTAATCCAATTGACTTAATACCTTCTTAACAAATTTAATTATACCTATTTAGTTAATATTATTTTTTTAAATAAATAATTTCAAACATATTAAAAAACATAATGATTCTCATAACAAAAAGTGTAAAAAAACATACTTTTTTATACTATCATAATGTACTAAATTATATTTTAATCTTAATTAAAAAGAATAAAATTCATCTAAAAAACAATTTTAAATTTGGAGAGAAATTACCCTAAATTAAGAAACAAAGATGTTAAATTTTAACAATTTGCTAATGTTTGTCCTATTTGAATAGCTTTTCTATCATCAATACTTTACAACCTGCAAATTAATGTTTATTCAAAACATAATTACAATAAATTCAAAAATAATCAAAATTTTTTTATCTAAATTTATTTCAAAAAAATAATAAAGAAGACCAACAATATTATTTTCAAAAAGATATACTTAATATCAATATGCAATATTTCATAATCAATTCCTTTGCTGATTTCATCAAAATTAAATATTTGTAATCTTCTAAGCTCCTTTTCTAACTTAAGCTATTTCAGTTCTTCTTCATTAATTCCAAAGGCTTCTAAGTTTTAAATAACAGATACAAGTTAACCTCCTTTATCTTTACTAATGTCAACTAATTAACAAATTATTTTATGAATAAACTCAAGCTCTAATTAATTATATTATGAGGGAAAAACAGATATGAAACTTTAAACCTATAATTATTCTTATTCCTCTTACGTTATTTTTCTCTATAAAAAAGCTTATATTATTAATACTCCGATTGAGGATACATCACTCTTTTATAAAAAAAAATATGAAATATTTATCTTCACTTTATTAAAAAATAATAAAATATATGAGTTTATATATATTTAATAACTAAATAAAAATTTATTTGATACAATAAAATCATCTTTAGATGAGCTATTGCTAAGATCCTCAATCAATTTATCTATTTATATTTTGATATAATAATAAGATTATATTTTGTTGAAATTAATAAGATATTAATAATACTTATCAAAAGTTCATTTTTTTATTTGCTGTATAAAACTTGGCTTGTTTTAATATTACTATTGTTAAAAATGCCATTTTATTATTACAAAAGTAAGCCTTTCAATAATTAATAGGTCATGGCATATATTTGTTTCAGATTCAATTTATTAAGCTCTAAAATTGTCTATAAATTACCTTTTATACGTTTCATTAATGTTAATATTTATTAATATCAATTAAGTTATTTACTCTCACAAAATTCCATCACAATACCAAGCAATCCTCGCTCTTCATCCTGAATCCTTTCAATTACATTTAAAACATATTTTTCATAATTAATCTGCTAAAGAGCCTTCATTCTCTTTTCTAAAATTTGTATACTTTCTTAATCATATTCATTAAATTTAAAAATAATCTTGATTGCAACTTAACATCTTAATTTCAAAGAAAATGCTGCTGCTACAATTGACAAATTTCCTTTTTTGAGTAATTTTAAATAATTGTAATTATTTTGTCTAAGTAATTCCTTTGTAATTTCTTCCTCCTTTTAGTTTATTTGATTTTAATTCTTGGCTTTTAGAATATCTTATTGATCCATTTTTCTATCTTTGCTGCTTTAAATAAATAGATTATCTTTTATCTGATTAGAAGATTTTGTTTAACAATCAATGTGATTTAATTATTATTCGTAAAAAATAATAATTTATATGAATATTTGTATTTTTTTATAATAAATTCGCTTGCTAAATTAAATAAAGAAATTATTGATAAATTTTACTTCTACTTAATTATTTACTATCTGATTACCTCAATCATCAGAATTATTTTTAAATAATATTTTTTAATGAAAATTATTATTAACTTTTATTAAACTTTAACATGATTAAAATGTAAAATTAAAAAATTATTTTTAAAATTAAATATAAAAAATTTAGTCATATCCATGTATCAATTTAATTATGATCTTATAAGAGTTTAATCAATCATTTGTTAAATAATAGAAAAATAAATAAACAAAAATTAAAAAATTAGCAAAGAAAATTTATAATTTAATAAAATTTAAACCCATAAAAAATTATAAGTAGCAAAAATAATTAATAAAAAACTAAAACAATTGATGTTGTTTTGTATCCACAAACATTTAAAATATAATTTTTACAAATAAAACTTTATTATATTCAAAAGATTAAAAAATCTATGAATTCTTCAATTGTTGTGATTTCTGAATTTGATCTTTGTAAGTCAGCAATTATTTCTTTTGCTTTTATTTCGTTTACTTTATTTCTTTTAATTAAGTTAACTATTGAGTTTATTATTTCCTCTTTCATTTTTTGATTCTGATTTAATGATTTATGATAGCTATTGCTGCTCAAAAATTTACATTATGTTCTCTAATGCTTTTCCATCTTAAGTGTGTTTAATTCTTCTTCTGATGTGCCTCTCTTACGATTTTTTTCTTCATCATCTTCATTTCCTTAGGCTATTAGAGTTTCTGCAATTTATTCTAAAGTTTATAAAATCATTTGAATTATATTGTTTTTTTCTTTATCTGCTTCTAGTAATTCTTTTACATTTTGGTCTACTTTAGACTATTTTATTTATTTTTTTATTTCATTCAAATTTTTACTATTCTCTTAAAATTATTTTTGTATTTCAATTATTATCTTCTAATTGTCAAATTACTCTTTTTTTTAAAAATCTTTTCAATTTATGTTTTCTCCTATTCTTCTAAAGATTTTTATTTTAGTTATTCCTTTTCTCTCCCTTATTTCGTTTAATTCAGTGTTGACGAATACACAAAAAGTCTATAAATTAATTCATTAATAATCATTATTTATCGATTTAATTAATTGCTTGTTTGTTATTCATTTATAAATACATTTATATTCATGAATTTGTAAAGCGTATGAAAATCAAATGCTATTTTATAAAAATTTTACTTGAAAATAAATTAATAATTGAATATCTTACTCTAAACTAAAACAAGTGACTATTTGATAGATTAATGGATGGAGGATTTAATTGAATTAAAATATTTTTGATCTTAAAATAAATAATATCTAGGTTTTACAAACAATTAAATTATTTATTGAAAAATATTAAATTAAAACCTTGTTGATTTATATAAATTTATTATGCTAAATATGAAAAATAAAATAATGAAATTAGCTTTATAAAAAATTATAAATATAATAAAAACTTGATTTCTTTATAATATTGTTAAATTTTATTTTTTTACCATGTTACATATCAAAACGATGGAAATGTATTTATTAAAAAATTTGCATAAAAATATTATAAAAAAGCATTGTCCTTGTTTATAATGTGAACAATAAAGAATAAAGGCATTATAAAACAAATAAAAGAAAAATAAACCTTATTTGAATAGAGTTCTTTATAAAATATAAGTTTTTTAATATATAGAAAAGAAATTAGTTAAAGGTAAATCTTGATAATATCTTATTAGAATATATATTTTTCTTAAATCTTCAATTACTCGACTTTGAATGCAGGGCTATAGATCTAAATATTAAGCTAATTAGATTACGATTTAAAATGCTGATTTGATAAGCAAGGAATTCAATTAGAATATTAAAGATATACTTAAATAAGATAAAAAATCAATATTTTTTCATTTAAATATTACTTTGATTTTAAAAAATTTGATTATTTTAATTATTTAGATATTTGTTAATTAATTTGTTTTTGTTCGTTGAAAAAAAAAGCATTAAAAGCAATATGGATAGCGTCAATTAAAATAAAAAGGTTAAGGAAGGATTACTTTCCCATATTAACAATAGGATTTCAGTCAGAAAGCTGTACGAGGATAGAGGTATTGCCATGCTTGGTAAAGCATAGGATATAAGTATAAATTCATTAAATTTTGCATTTAAATAATAAAAAGCATGCGATTAATGATTTATTAGCAATTAATACATTTTTTTACTCAAAAATGATATTTTTGGCAAATAAATGCTACTATTAATTATAAAATGAGAATCTTTCTTCTTATTGGATTTGAGTGCTTGATTAAATTCTAACAAAAAGTATTTCATCTTTAAACAAACAGTGTCCAACATGGTAGATTCTCAATTGGATCCTAATACAGAAAAAACTTATGAAGAAATGAAGAAGGAATTATCAGAAAAAGGTTATGAAGACTTCAAGTATTTAGGAAAAGGAGCCTAAGGATTAGTTTTATTAGCAAAGAAAGGCAATAGAAGATACGCAATTAAAGGAGTTTTGGTCAAATTTTTGAATGGAATGGTTGATTAGGTCAGTTTACAGCAAGTAGAATCAGAAATTAAATTGCTAAATACTTGTAAGGGTTCACCCTACGTTTTGAATCTTTTAGATTCATTCGAAGGGAAATAGATGAAGTATCTCGTTCTTTCTGAATGCTAAGGTATAAAAGACCTTGATTAAAAAATGCATAGCGATCCTTTAATTCTTTTCTGTTTAAATTTAACAGGAACCCTCTCAGAGTTAATGGAAAAAGCTTAAGGCAAAAAGTTAAATGAATTATCTGCAATCAAATATGCTAAAGACATAGCAGAGGGTCTCTCATTTATTCATTCCAAGAGCTGCATTGTTAACGATTTAAAAATGGATAACATTTTAATCGATTATAATGGAAACGCTGTTGTTTGTAAACATTTAAGCCCTAATTAAACATAGACATTGCTTTACTTTTTAATCCAATACATACATAAAAATTAAATGCATAAATAAACAAAAAAGTAATTAAATAAATAATAAATAACAAATAGCCGATTTTGGATATGCAGATAGTTTGCCAAAAATGTCTGGATATGGTGTAAATGAATTCGTAAGATGCTATTTTTTTAAAGGAGCAAAATCACAATAACTAATTTTATTCTTTATTTGTTTTTAGGTGGGTAATTTTTACTTCATGGCTCCTGAATGTTATGACCCAAATAAGTTTGATGCATATGCCATAGAGTACCAGAATTAAGGTATCCCCACTAAAACTACACCGAGTTAAAGAGTACTTATTTAATTAGCTAAAAATGAAGTTATTATCTAAATTGTTATTATGAAAAATATAAATTATCTTAGAGTGAAGCTTGCTCATTAGGTTGAGAAATTTATTACATTGATTTAAGTTTAAGATGTAATTGATTTTTTTAAATCAGGCTACTTGCTATACACTATGATTTCAGGAATGAATTTTGAGCTACCTTTCAGAAAACACTTGCCCTTAGTTTATAATAACAATTTTTCACAATTTACTTACTATAAATAGTTGAAAGATATCATTGAGGGTTTAACTAAATTCAATCCAAGAGAAAGATTATCAGTAAAGGATGCTATGCTAATGCTAAAAGGAATAATCTCTCTAGAATTAAATTTGGAGGAAAGATTCACTGAGCTGGTGAATGAAGAAGCACGTTAAGCTTTAAATAAATCTTACAATTAAATTGAGTTTGTTTAATGCTTTTCAAATCACTACTATCCAATCATGTTATTTATTACTTTTTTTGATAAATATTTATTTATTTAATTTATTACTTTTTTTAGTAAAAATGAAGGAAATCTCGCTAAGGAAATCCAAAAAGCTATTGATGAGGAGGAATCTAAAAAGATTAAAGATCTACAGATTTAAATCAATTAACTTAACGAAACAATATTTTTATTAAAAAAATAGAAATCAGATTTAGAAGAAAAGTTACAGGCAAATTAAAATAAACAAATAGGACAAAATATTTTTTAGAATTAGGGTCAATCAAATAATCAAATCCAACCAAATTTAAATGCTTAAAAAATGGTTTAGTAAAAACCAAGCGTAAAATATACACACTTACCTTTATTAATTCATAACTAATTGTAAAAAATTGCTTCAAATTATAAATTCATGATAAAAAATAAAAACGAAATAATTAATTATTCATAGATAAGCAAATTCATTTACATCAAATTTAACTCAATAGTAAAATAAAATTAATAAATGGATTTTAGTTGATGGTTTTTTACAAATATGAAGAGGCTTTAATGGTCAATATTTATTTTTCCTAAATTTCTTTATAGAATTTATACATATTTAAACAATCAAAAATTAGAATTTATGTTAAATATTTATTTATAGGATGCTTTTTATATTATTTTTTGAAGCTATTTTTTACAAATAAAAATGTATTTATCAATTATAAATCATTTAATAATAATTTATATTTTAATAAATAGCTAATCTCTAAACCGCAATAGATGAGTGTAAAATTAATTATTTGTCAAAAAAAAAAATCCAAATGCTTTAAAACTAAAAACATAAAACAAGCAACCAGTAATTAATTAATATTTCTAAAGAGAATTATCAACAAAACTTTTTAATTTAGAAGGTAAAGTAAACTTTGTATATGAACCATTAATAGCAATTTTTAAATCTTCTTTAGATTGTGCAAGTAATTTTTATAATTTAGCTTCTTAAATTTATTTATTTATTTAATTTCTTAGTAGGTATTAGTTATTTAATTCAACAGTAGAATAAGCCTAAAATTAAATTTAATAAAAGATTGTAAAGATTCAGTTAGAAATTATTATACCAAGCATATTGAGATTACTTTTAAAATAGCAAGTAAGAAAATGAAAAATATTTACTATTAAACTTATTAGTAAAGCATACAATAATTTACTATTGATTAAAGATATTTAATTTTTATACTAAACTAATCTCAAAATATAAATTCCTTGTATCTATCTATCTAACTCAAAATAATCCTATTTAAAAAAAAGCAAGTACCTTATAAAGCATCAGATTAATATTAATATTTATTTTAAATAAATAGCAAGTAAATTTTATTATAATTTCTTATTTCAATAATTATATTTAAATAAAAATAAAAAGAATCAAGTTCCTCAAATGACTATGAATATTTAGAAGAAACAAAAAGTATCATTTTAAATAACATAAAAATAATTATGGAAATAAATTTTGCTGAATATTAAAGTGCGTAAGATGATAAAATTTGCCTAATAACAGCTTTAATCAATAATTAATTACTTAATTAATTATTTAAAATAGCAAGTAAAATTTAATTTGAATTTCAGGAAATAAATTAAAGCTTTTAACAAATAAAAATGTAATGCTTAGTGTGTAATGAATGATTATATAAAAATAAATTAATCTACTAGTTAAACTATTCATATAGGAAGTAATCTTTTTGATAAATTTATTAAATAATACTTAAACTATTATTTTTTTAAAATAGACCGTAATAATTTAGCAAAACAAAAATAAAGATAATTATTTAATTCATTTTAAATAATAGAAAGTAATTCAATATTTCATCTTTAAGCAGCTCATAAATTAAATTTATAATAGGGAGTAATTCATGTTTTTGATCAGTCATTTCTCAACAATTAAATTTTATAATCATAATTTCAGAAAGTAAATATTCTTTAAAATGAAGAACATAAAATTTGAAGTGCTTATTTAAATTTATTCAATAGTGTGTAAAATATTTTTATTTTATTTTTATTAATTTTTTTATTAATTTCTTATTTTTTAAATAGCAAGTAAACTCTAAATTAGCTAAATACTTCAGCCAATAACTTAATACTTAATATTTTAATTACTGTAGAAGGAAGTATTCATTATATCATTTTATTAAACAATTTTAAGAAAAATTCGCTCTATAAATAGGCTGTAATTAATTTATTTTGTTAGGAAATAGATTTAAACATATTATCCATATTAAAACATCAAGATTGTAAACATATTTTGTGATTATTCTAGCTAAAATGATTTTATTTGATAAATATCTAGAAAGTATCAACTATTGATTAGTTTTATTCACTAATCTTATTCTTCAAATAGTGTTCAGTATGATTTACTCATTGAATTATTAACTAATTAATAGCTCACTCTATATGATTCTTAAACTTTTATTCTTTTATTAAAAGAAAGTATTAAAGCTTATGATATATAAAATATCTATTAAATCTGGATTTTATTTAATAATTAATAGTGTGTAAAATTTTAATATTTATGATTAACATAGGCAAATCTAAAAAAATAAAATTGTTATTTAAAAAGGGAGTAACAAACATTTTTATAAATATAAAATATGCTCTTCTTAAAACTACTATTTTTTAAAAAAAGCATGTAATTGAGTTTCTTAATTTAAACCATGTTTTTAAATATGTTTTCTTTATTAACAGAAAGTAATCTACTCACCTACAAAATAAATTATAATACCTTATCCTCAACAATAGTTTGTAATACTTTTTATTGCCTTTTGCAAACTTTATTAAGAACATTTTGCTAAATCAGTGTGTAACATTTATCAACCAATTCTCATCTCAAGATTCTTTTTTTGCTATTTTCTTATTATAGCGAGTAAAATATTTTCTATATATATTATTAAAATCTTTTATTTTTAATTTATTCTTAAAAATATATTTAGGCAGTAATAAATATTATGAATTATTATTGATTTAGAAGTTGTTGAAATAAATAAATAACTTTATTCTTAAAAATAGTA
>JH720104.1:80937-125715 GCA_000231845.2 Tetrahymena malaccensis 436 | reverse complement strand
TTTTGAATTATTTTTGATAAGAAGATGCTGAAATAATAAATAAATAACTTTATTCTTAAAAATATATTAGGCAGTAATAAATATTTAGAATTATTTTTGAAATTAATTTGGTTTAATTATTTTATTTTAAAAAAAGTGTGTAAGAAACAAATAGTTAACTTTATAAGAATAAAATAAGTTAATAATATAAAATAGTGTGTAAGTGAAATTTTTAGGATAGAATTTAAGAAATGTTATATAATAATAGAAAGTAAAATAGAAATTATCTATTAAATTTATAGATATTAATTTAAATTAATTTAAAAATGAAGTGCGTAATATTAATTATTTTTAGAAAATAAGATTTGAAAATAAATTTATTATAAAAAATAGAAAGGAGTATATTAGATAATATTTTCTTGAGTTTTTTTTGAGATAATTTATTGATAAAATTAGTTTGTAATTTATTTAAAATTTGAATTACGATTTAGATATGTTAAATAAAAATAGCTAGTAAATTTTACAATAGTATTAAAATTTTAATATAAAGTAGAGAGAAGTAATTTAATTAGAAGATTAGATAAAAAATATGAAACTATTTAAAACAGATCGTAATAGCTTAAATATTTTTGGGATATTGTTTATCACAAAGAAATATTATTATTTAATAGGAAACAGTAAGTAGCTTTTTTAATAAAAATACAAAAAAACTTATTATTTTATAAAAACAGTGCGTATTAATAAAATGAATTTAGCAAAAGATAGAATTAATTCATATATAAAAATAGGAAGTACTTTTTTGAATAAAAAGAATGATAAGGAAAATAAGAAAAATTGAATGAATATAATTAGTTTGTAAAATTTGATAAAAAAGAGAATTGTAAATGAATTAATTAATCATTGATTGATTTATAAATAGGATGTATAATTTTTATTATATATTTGAATATCTAAAATAGCTCTTTTTAATAAAAAAGTGTGTAAACAACTTAATATTGAAGATTTAACTACAATAAATATTTGCTTAAAATAGGACGTAATCAATCATATATGATAAATATAAACAATAAAATACTTTGTTTATAAACAGTGTGTAAACTATGAGTTCGACTTTGAAATAGAATTAACTGAATTATTTATACTAAAATAGGAAGTAAATATTCTTAAAGTGATGAAAAAATTAAGATTTAATTTAAAAAACTAGTTTGTAAGATATGAATTAAAATTGAAGAAATATTTGCTAAAAAACGTAATATTTACTCTAAATAAGTGCAAAGTAAATAAAAAATAATTTAGAAGATAAAAAGGCATTTAAAAATAAATATTTCTAAACTATTTAATCAAAGCATTTAAAATATTTAAACAAATTATTTAAAATACAAATTAAAAACTCTTTATAAAAGAACAAGAAATGAAGAGATGAGCATGAAGACATCTGAAGAATCTTAAAATAATACATTTCCTTAATAAGTTTTAAGAATAAAATAATCATATTAAATAATATGTTTGTAGTTTTTTTTGTGATTTTTGTTTATGTAGCTGAAATTAATTAAATAATTTTTTTTTTTTTTGAATATAAAATAAAATTTATTTCTTTCTTAATTTTGATATATTAAAAGAATACTTTTAACCATATAACTGAAATAGCAATTAAACACTTTTTTGTAAATAAATAGTATGAATATGACTAATTTCAAGTATTAAAAACTTTAATTTGAGTCAAAATAATGCATCCATTTTTATTTTTTGAGTTTTTATTTTTCTTCTAATTAATTTATTATTTATATAATAATATTTATCAATTCATATTGAGAATAAAATTTAATTTTTATTTAGTCTTAGAAGATCAATTTAAAATGGATATATATGGAAGTAGTTTATACTTGGACATTTGTCTTGCGCCAGATGTCTTGTTTTACTATATATTAAAAATAAGAAAATGGGCAATTAACAAAAATAAAAAGTAACAGAAAAGAAAGAAGTCTACACTGATCTATCAGAAGTGAAAAAAACATTTTAATTTGATCAATTATTCAATATTTTTAAATTAATAGTTTATAATATCTCCTCTATCTTCTCATACTAAGATCCATATTCATCTTTCAAATATTAAAAATATAAAACTAAATGATTCCAAAGTGATTTTTTTTTTCTTTATAAAATAAAATTAAATATTTAAAGCAACCTCTTAAAAGTGATTTTTATATATATTAATTCTAAAATAATTAAACAATATAAAATTGTATCAGATGAATTAAAATGGAATTTCAAATCTAAGTTCTTCTTTTGGAAAGTGTATTAATCTGTAAAATTTGATGCTTACTCTTATGTATAAACTATCTCTTAAATTTAATGCTTTTAAATAAATTTTGCCATTATATTTTCTCTTTTTTGCTAAAATCTTCATTTTTATTTTTACTTTTAATAATTAAATTAATATTTTTCATGAAATATTCTCTTTTTTTTAATAGTAATAATGAAATTGATGCACACGATGTGACATAATTAGGCTATGCAATTATTAAATGCAGTCAACTCTCTACTCTAAGTCTGAATTTTTCGTAAATGCATGAAATCGAATTTAAGTTTAAATTTAAAAATAAAATTTCTAATAATTTTTAACTAAGATTTTGTTTTTTTAAAATATTTTATTTAAAAAAAACATTATTATAGATATCAATTATTTATTTTATAACAGATAAAATAAAATTGACGATGAAGGCATATAAAGTTTACTCTCTCTTTTGTCTGGTTGCTAAGTTTTATCTTGTTTGACTTTATATCTTTAGTAAGTTTTTATTAATTAAATAGTGTGTTTAAAAAAGTTATAAGCTAGTTATAAATCTATCCCGCAGATAACTAAATAAAAATTTAGTTAAAAAGAGGTTAATTTATTTATAATTTTATAGAGACAATAAAATTAGATCAATAGGTGCATCAGGTATAGGTTCTGCTTAAGTGAACTTTAAAAAACTTACTAATTTGTCAGTTGATTTAAGCATGAATACTATTGGACAAGAAGGGGCTTAAGGAATAGGTTCTAATCTATCAAAATGTGCCTATATTTCTACTATGAGATTAGATTTTAGGTAAATTATTTTAAAATAAAAAAATTGCAAACAATTATGCATTTAATTTATTATTATATTCTATTAAAATATTTTGAATAAAATAGATAATGCGATATTAGATCTGAAGGGGCATACCTATTATGTTCTTCTTTATAAACTTGTACAAATTTATCAAATTTAATTTTAGATATTAGGTAAAATGCTTAATTATTTTTATGTTATTTATTTATTTATTTATTTGGAGCGAAAGATTATTTTAGTTAATTACAAAGGAAATAAAATTATCAAAATGATTAAAATTTTTAGGAGGGTTATGAAGAAACAAAATTTTTGTTTTGATTCAATAAAAAAATTTCTAAAATTTCACTGAAAAAATCAAAAAAAAAATTATTTTTGATTAAAAACCTCCTTAATCTTTTAAATATTTTTTTAATTAACACAAATAAATAAATTGTGCCTTTCAAAAATTAAAATGGCATTTTCACTCTATATACCATTAAAAAAAATATATTATAGAGGAAATAATATTGGAAGTAAGGGCATGTAAGAATTCGCTTCTGCTTTATCTAAGTGCTAAAGTATATAAGTTTTGTAGCTGTTACTTGCGTAAAATATATTTTTTCATTTTAATTTTATTTTATATTTGAAATTCAGCTTAAAAGAGAAATATTTTAATTATGTTTGAAATGCATTTAAATATATTGATCCAGTAAATCTAAAATAAATAAAATTGCTGTTATTTATTTATTTCTAAATTTTAAGTTAATTAATTTGCTTTAATAAATAATTTGTTAGATGTAATGATATTTAAGATGAAGGTCTATTACAACTAGGAGTTGCTCTATCAAATATATAAAATCTCTATGATTGTTCCATATTAGTAAAGTAATTTTATCAAATAATAAATAAATAAACTTTTATTTTCATCTCATTAACTTAATGTTTTATGCATTAACTTAGGATTGCATCTCAAAAAATCTTAATTTGAAATAATATTTAATTATAAAATATTATCTATCTTAAAATATAAATTAAGTTTTATTTATTAATAGCTAAAGGGATAACATTGGAATTTAGGGTTGGATAAATTTTTGTAACACCTTATAATGCAGTTTTAAGCTATTCGCTTTGGTACTATATGCTGAGTAAGTTTGCTTTTATGAGATTGTTTTATCTTAAAAAAATAAAATTAAAATAAAGAGAAATAATTTCTAAAAAATTAAAGATTTTTTAAATTCTTTGTTTTGAAAAAATCAAATTATTTTATTTTAAATAATTTAATAAAAGTGCTATTAGATTTGGTAGAAAATTTATATTGGAAAAAGAGCTTAGAAAAGTCAAAAGATTAGTTAAGTTTTAAGTTTTTTGAAGTCAGTTTGTATAATAGCCATCGACATATAATAAAATTAAATCATAACTTTGCCTTTCTTGAAAAAAAATTGAATAATATATTTTTAAGATTGTCTGTAGTTATTTAAGATTTTGTAAATATTTTGATTTTATATTTGCATTTACTCTATAATTTGTTCAAATTAAAAACAAAAAATTTGAAAACATGATATATTTTCATATTATTTTATAAAGCAATCTTAGATTATTTAGATACTATAAAACCCTTTAATATTTCTAGAAATCTCTATTTATAGATATTTCTTGAATTTATTTGACTTTTCATATAATTTAAAAACTATTTACAAAATATGCTTGGAATTATTAGTTTTTAAGCTATTTGTTAAATAAAAGAAATTTATTTGTAATTGCATTAATATATCTTTTTATGGATAGAGGCTTTAATAATAGCTACTAAAATTTAGTATTTATTCTTTCATTTTTAGTTGAACTATTTTATAAATAAATTCAATTAGAAAAAAATTGTTAAAATGAAATAAATATTGAGCTTGTTAAAAAATAGATGTATTTTCAAATATTAGTTTTCTACTAAAAAGACTAATATCCTTCAAACCATAGAAATCAGAAATTATCAGGTTGATGCTTAAAAGAAAATTTAGCTTAATTAAGATATGAGAGAATAAGAAAATGCAAAAGAGATCTATCATAAAATTTTATAGGAAAATCCCAGAGATGCTGATTCTTATTTTAATTTAGGATAGCTTTATCAAGTTTCTAATTAGATGGAAGAAGCTAGAGAATGTTTCTTAAAAACTTTGAGTTTGAATCCTTAAAACAGCAATGCGCTTTATTGCTTAGGATTAATTCATTCCAGCTAAAATATGATTGAAGAAGCAAAAGAGTATTATTTGAAAGCTTTGTAGGTTAATCCATAGTATGGCGAAGCTCTAAATAACTTGGGGTGTTTATACTAAAAAATGAATAAGATAAAAGATGCAAAAGAATGCTACTTAAAATGTTTGGAAATAAATCCTTAGCATCTTGAAGCTCGCAATAATTTAGGGCTACTTTACTAAAGCATTAATATGATTGAAGAGTCAAAATAATAATTCTTAAAAGTTTTAGATATTAATCCATAATATCTTGAGACACTTAATAATCTTGCATTAATATATTAAAGTATGGATATGGTGCAAGAGGCCAAAGATTGTTTTTTAAAAGCTTTAAACATAAGCCCAGAACATGTTCAAATTCATAATAATTTAGGCTAGCTTTACCAAAAGATGAAAAACTATGAATAGGCGAAATAATGCTACTTAAATGCTATGTAGATAAATCCCCAATATGCTTACAGCTATTCTAATTTGGGATCACTCTATTTAGAGATGAATATGTTAGAGGAAGCTAAAGAATAATTTATGATATCTTTGAAAATAGACCCATCAAATAGCGATATTCTTAACAATTTTGGTTTGTTTTTTTAAAACATTAAATAGGTAGATGAGGCGAAAGAATGCTACTTAAAGTCATTGATGGTTAATCCTAATAACACTAAAACTCTTATTAATCTGGGAATACTTTATTCAGAAATAAATATGGTTGAAGAAGCCAAAGCTTGCTATTTTAAATTATTGAAAATCAATCCTTAAGATGAGATTGCTCTTAATTTATTAGGCTAACTTCATAGTTAAATGGACCAGCTAGAAGAGGCCAAGTAATACTATTTAAAAGCTTTGAGCATTAATCCTCAATATATATTAGCACTTTAAAACTTAGGGCTTTTATACTCAAGAATGAGTTTAACAGAGGAGGCAAAAGAGTGTTACTTTAAGGCTTTAAAAGTTAATCCATAAAATATATAAATTCTACTTAATTTAGGTTTACTTTATGAAAAAATGAACATTTAAGAAGAAGCTTTAAAATATTACTAGGATGCTTTGAAGATAAATCCAAATGATATCGATGTTCTGTCTTACATAGGAGGATTTTATCGCTCTATAAATATGCTGAATGAGGCAAAAGAATGCTGTGAGAAAATCTTAGAAATAAATCCTGAGGATTATAAAACTTATTTTAATTTAGGTTTGGTTTGCTTAGACATGAATATGGTAGATGAAGCAAAAAATCTCTACTTAAAGGCCATAAAAATTAATCCTTAATATTCTTAAGCCTATTTTAATTTAGGATTAATCTATTAATAGCTGAATATGCTTGAAGAGGCTAAAGAATGCTACTAAAAGAACATAGAAAATGATCCTTTAAATATAGATGGGTTACTTAAATTAGGTGAACTCTATCAAAATACAAATATGGTAGATGAAGCCAAAGAATGTTTCCTTCAGGCTCTAAAGATAAATCCTTCAGATAGCGATGCTCTTTTATCTTTAAGTAAGCTTTATCATAATCTAAATATGTTGGAAGAAGCAAAAGAATATAAAATAAAAGCTCTAGAGATCAATCCTGAAGATTATGATACTTATTATAATTTAGCTCTAATTTATTAAGACTTGAATTAGATAGAATAGGCTGTTGAGTGCTACTTAAAAGCTATAAAAATTAATCCTTAATTAACTTTTGCTTATCATAATTTGGCATTGCTTTACGAAAAAATGGGTATGTTGGAGGAAACTCTAGAGCTTTTTTAAAAGATTGTGGATATTAATCCACAAGATTCTGATGCTATTAATAACCTAGGTTTATTTTATTTTAATATAAATAAGATAGAAGAGGCTAAGGAATAATATTTAAAAGCGCTTTAAATAAATCTATCAAATATTAATGCTCTATGCAATTTAGGAATATTGTATTCTACTATTGGTATGAATGAGGAGGCTAGTTAATGCTGTTTGAATGTTTTAAAAATGAATCCTCAAGATCCTCAGGTCCTTTATAATTTAGGATTAGTATATGCAAGCATAAATATGCTAGAAGAGAGTGAAAAATGCTATTTAGAATCATTGAAGATTAATCCTTCAAACGTTGAAGTTTTATCCAATTTAGGATTATTATATTTAAATACGAATAAGATAGAAGAAGCAAAAGAATGCTGTATTAAAGTTTTAAAAACAAACCCTTCAGATTTTTAAGTTCTTTATAACATAGGAATACTTTATTTTGATATGAACATGTTATAAGAAGCTAAAGAATGCACAATCCGCTCTTTAAAGATTAATCCTAATAGCACAGATGCATTAAATAATTTAGGATTTATTTATTTTAATTTAAATATGTTTAAGGAAGCAAAGGAAAATTATTTAAAGGCTTTAGAAATCAATCCTTAAAACACTTTGGCTCAAGAGAACTTGCAAAAAGTTGAGCTAATTTTATAGAAGTGAATAAAATTTATTATTAAAAATAATTAAAAATTACTTTTTTATTTATTAATTTTATAATGAAGAAAGAAATATTTATATTTTTAGTTATTTTAATTTGCTAATAAATTTAAAAAATTATTTCAAATCAAAATTTGATTTTACTTTTATTTTAAAGCTTTTTCATTAAGAAAGTTATTTTTTTCTTTTCAAATTTTAAATATATTTTTAATAAGGTTTTCATTATTACTATTTTTATTTACAAGCTTTGAAACAAAATAAATAATTTTTTATGAAATTAGTAATTTGATTTTATTATTAATCATAAAAGAGAAAATACCTTATTTATTAACTTCGCAAATAATTTATACAATCAATAAAAATTAATAAAATATATTATTAATATTTGTCTTTATTATTTTATTTTATATTTCGCTTTATTATCATATTTTAAAGCAAAAAAAATAAATCAATACCATAAAATATAAATTGCAGACTTAATACTTGGTAAATTTTAAATAATTAATAAAAATGTAAAAATGAATATATTAACAATATATATTTAGAAAATGGCAGCCAGGCCTCACTATTCCCCTTATATTAGGGATTATCTCAAAATTATTAAATTAAAATAATGGGAATATTTAGATCAAAAATCTGAAAATAAATATGATACTTTTTCTTTTTCCATTTAAAAAAAAAATCAAAATATTTTAATTTCTGAAAAAATAAAATAATGAATTCAAATAAAATATATTTTTTTCTCATAAGCTATTAAATATTCTGATAAATTAACCATTTTTTTTCAATAAAAATAACAATAGAGTTATATTCTATCTATGTTTTACTACCAATTTTAAAAAAATAAACATATGATGAATGAGATACATTTTTTTTATATTTAGAAATATTATCATTCAAATTATGCATTCTAAATATCATTAATACCTTATTAAAACTAATCTTTTAGCTTTAAGGAATTTTATCCATATTTTTAAATAATTTGGTTCCTTGAGTCCATTGTGACTATTAAAGATATTTAAAAATAATTAGAATTAGAAAAGAGAATTTTTGTTTTAAATCTATTAAGATTTTAAAAAATATCATAATCCAAGAGAAATATGGTATTTTACTCTAAACAATAAATCAAATATGAGAGATTAGAGCACTTTGCAATTGCAGAAGCTAAGTCTAAAGCACCTATTATACCAATTTAATTTGATCTTTTTAAATATTGATATAAGTGTAATTAGTTTATTTTAGATAAATATAATGAAAAAATATGAAAAAAGAATAATTTAATTAATAACTTAAGCAAAAAATTTGAAAATGAAAAATAAATTAAAATAAAAAAAGTATAATCATAATCAAAAACCAAATAAAAAGAGTAGTTTTGTTTTAAATCTATTTTGATTCTAATAAATATCACAATCCAAATCAAATAAGGTGTATTACTTTAAATTAATAGTCAACTATGAGAGATTAGTGCAATTTGTTAGTGCAGATGCTAAGTATGAGGCACCATTTGCACTAATTTAATTGTAACTTTTTAAACATAGAGATAATAAAAAAAAATAAATAAATAACTTAAGCAAAAGTTAAAAATGAAAAATGGCTTAAATTAAAATAGAAATAAATCCAATAAAAATATCATTTTTGCTTTAAGTCACTTTTAATATTAAAAAATATCACAATCCAAAAGTATTAAATTATCTATTTTTACCTTAACTTGAGTGAAAAATTTTAGAGATTAGTAAAATTTTTTAATGCAGAACTTAAGCCCAAGGCACCTTCATTACCAATTTAAATACTGCTTTATAAATATTGAATAAAAAATAATTAGTTTGTTATTTAGTAAGTTATAATGAAAAATCAAGAAAAAATATGAAATAAGAATAAAATAGAAAATAATTTAATCAAAAGTTGAAAATTAAAAATTATTCAAATTAAAAAATATCATAATATTGGTTAATAAATTAAATAAAAATATGATCTTTAGAAATGAGCTGCTTTTACTTTAAATAAAGAGCCAAATTTGAGAGATTATTGCACTTTGTTAATGCAGAAGCTAAGTCTGAGATGCTATCATCGCCAGTTTAATTATAGCTTTTTATATTGAATGAAGTATTAGTTTATTTTCAATTAAATATGATGAATATGAAATCTTACTTTTAATCAATAATTTAAAGAAAAAATCAGTATATAATTTAAGTACAAGTTGAAAATAAAAAATAATTTAAATTGAAAAAGCATAGTTAGAATTAAAAAGTAAATAATCAAATAAAAATATCATGTTTGTTTTAAGTCAATTTTGATATTAAAAAAATTATAAATACAAAAGAAAAGCGCTTTTTTTACCTTAAATCAAGTGTAAAATTTGAGAGATTAGCGCACTTAGCTAATACACAAGCTAAACCTGAGGGACATTTATTACTAATTAAATTTTCACTTTTTAAATATTGAAGAAAATAAAATTAGTTTAATAGAAAGTTAGAAGAAAAAATATGTAATAAGTAAAAACTTCAAAATAAATAATTTAAGTAAAAGTTTAAAATGAAAATCACTTAAATTAAAAAAACATAATTAGAATCAAAAAGTAAAACAATCAAATAAAAAAGGTATTTTTGCTTTAAATCCATTTTGATTCTAAAAAATATCACAATCCAAAACAAATAAGCTATTTATACCTTAAATCAAGTGTAAATTTGAGAGATTAGTGCACATTGCTAATGCAGAAGTTATGTTTTAGGCGCCATCATCACCAATTTAATTAGATCTTTTTAAATATTGAAGAAGGTATAATTAGTTTATTAGTAAATTACAAGAAAAAATTTAAAATAAAAATAAAATAATAAATAATTTAAGCTTAACTTGAAAAATAGCTAAATCAGTTTTAATAAATAAATAAAAAAAATCAAATAAAAAGAAAGATTATTTTTGTTTTAAGTCAATTTTTATGTTAAAAAATATAAAAATCCAAAATAAATAAGCTGTTTTTACTTTAAATAAAGAAACACATTTGAGAGATTACTGCACTTTGCTATTACAGAAGCTAAGTCTGAAGCACCTTTTACAGTAATTTAATTATACCTTTTTAAATATTGAAGTAAATATAATCAGTTTATTTATAATTTTGAAAATAATATGAAACAGTAACAATTTAATAAATAATACAAGCAAATGTTGAAAATGAAAAGTAACTTAAATTAAAAAAACATAATTAAAATAAAAATCAAATAAAAAGAGTATTATTGCTTTAAGTCAATTTTGATATTTAAAAATAACATAATCAAAAAGTAATAAGCTGTTTTTACCCCAAAGCAAGTATCAAATTTGATAGATTAATGCAGCTAACTAAGGCGGAAGCTAAACTTGAGACACCTTCATCTCCAATTTAATTATCTCTTTTTAAAAAATATAAATACTTTGTTTATTAGTTAGTTAGCTAGTAAAAAAGATAAAGAAAATTATCATAAATAAGAACAAATTAATAAATAATTTATGCAAAATTGATAAAGAAAATTGACTTAAATTTAAAAAAAGCATAATCAGAATTAAAAAGCAAGCAAATAAATTAAATACTAAGAGTTATTTTTAAGTAAATTTTGATATGAAAAAATATCAAAATCCAAAACAAATCAGCTGCTTTTACCTTAATTAAAGAATTAAACTTGAGACATTAGTGCACTTAGCTAATGCAGAAGCTAAGTGTGAGGCACCTTTTGCACCAATTTTATTTTTGCTTAATAAATGAATATATGTGAGATTAATATGAAGATCAGTATGGGATTAAAGCTAAGACTTTTAAAACTTTTTGATTAAATAATAAAGTTAAAGAGTAATTAATTAAAAATAAATAATTACATGTTGTAGATCCGAATAATATTTTTTCTATTATATCATTTATTTTTTTGATATTATTTTGTTGAAATATTAATTAAATTTTATAAATGAAAAAATATTTAACTAATTACTTATTTTTAATAAGAATAAATTTTGATATTAAGAATAAAAAAATTTAAGAAATTTGTGTTATTTGAATTAAAATCCAAAAATTGAATTTTAGGAAGCTTTTTAAAATTTACTTTTGATATTAATTTTAAAAGAATTAAAAAAAATTATAGATTATCTAATACAAATATTATTTAAATTGTAGAATTAAGAAAATTAATTTTTATTATTATTAATATTTATTTAAAGCAATTGATTGTATTTCCATTTTAATTAAATATCAATAGATATTAATATTCAATCGTCCTAATATATATGATTTTTTTAATTAAAAAGATATTTAATAATTTTATGCAAATTTAATCATTATCAAAATTATTCATACAAATAAATAATTAACAAAAACAAATTCTAAAAAGATAAAATTAGAAGAAAAAAATGGATTAATAGTAAATCATTTTTAGCAATATTGAGGATGTATTTGCTTATTATACTTATTTTATTAGCTTTTATATTATCTTTTTTTATCCTTTATAATAAGTTTGTTCAATCTAATTTAAGTGTTTTAACACATATCGACCTATAGCTAAAGTATTAATTAATAAATTGTATATTTAAAAAAATTTTTAATACTTAAATAATAAATCTAACAGAAGATTGATTTATTTAGTCATATAAATTCATTTTAAATTTATTTTATTAACTAAAAAGGGAATGTGGTATTGATCAACAAGTATTAGCTTTGCTTAATTCTTCTTTAAAAAAGTGTGAGAAAATAGAATCTTTGATAATAAATCTTGAGTAATTTATTAAAATTATATATTTTTTGATCTATATTTTTGTTCAATACTTTGATAAAAAGTATTATTTTATTAATTTTTAAGTTTATTTTTATTTTAAAAATTAGAAATAAAGGGATTTCAGACAACAATATCAAAGTTTTGTTCAATGATTTACCACATTTTGAACATTTAACAAAAATATAATTGAATTTGAAGTAAGAAATGTTATTTTGTATGATAAAATTTAACTTAAAAAAAATTAAATACTAAAATATTTTCAAATGATCTTACTATTTAGCATTTCTTATTTAATATAATATTTTTTTGATTGTGATTAATATTATTTTTATTATAAATTAGTTAAAACAATATCGAACATTTTGGTGTTTCAATTTTAACTCAATTTCTACACAGATATTAAAATATTACTGAGCTTTAAATTTACTTATTGTAAAATTAAATAAAATTATTAAACTATTTTTTAAATACTTTAAAAAATCCCTAAGAGAGAATAAAGTTAGAGATGCAGGAGTATAAATGCTTGGAAAAACTATAAATCAAATGAACAATATAAAGCATTTAGAAATTGAATTAAAGTAAATTTAACATTTATTTTGACTAGCTAAATTTCTACATTTTAAATAAGATTTTATTTAATCTAAAATAGTAATAAGCCAGTATTTAATAAAATTTTTAGATAAATTTTTAGAATTACAATTTAAATAAATTTACAATTTTTTAATTAATAAGTGAAAATGATATCTCAGATCTTGGAGCATTAAGCTTAGGATTTTCTTAAGAAAAAATTCTAACTGTTTTAGAGATTGGAATAGGGTAAATGAAAAATATAATTGAAATACTTTAATGAATTTGATAATATTTGCTTAAAGTTTATTTTGAAAATAAAATACCTTAAATTTTCAATAATTTAGAGTTAAATAAAATTAATATCTAAATAATTAACCCATTTAATTTTTTATTAATTCAACATTTTTACCAAAAAAATTACTGGAAACATATATTTGAAAAATTATGGTGCTATGTATTTAGATATTTTAATATTAAAAGAAATAACAATATATCTGATAATGGAGCATCAAAGATTGGAAAGTCTTTGAGAAAATTTTCCGAGCTATAAACTTTATTATTAGATATGAGGTAAAATTTAAATGTGTTTTTTAATTATCTAAAATAGGTTTCATTTAAAAATTTTAAATATAAATTTGAATCCATTCTGTTTTAATTTTAAAAAACAAAGTGAAAATAAAATAACTGAAGAAGGAGCCATAGATATAGGTAATGGATTGAGCTAGCTAAAATAGCTGACAAGTTTAATTATAGATTTAAAGTAACTTCATATATTTTTTTTTACATTTTTTATTAAAAAAATATCTTGATAATCAATAAATTTATTTTTTAATCATTAATTATAATTTTAATAGTATGAATTAAATATTTGATAGAGGAGCTTCTAGTATAGGAAAAGCTTTGTGTAATTTAACGTAACTTAATGATTTGCAATTAAAAATGGGGTAAACTTTCTTTAATAAGATTTTATATCATTCTTGCTATTTTGCACTTATTTGAATATTTTCAGTTTTATTCAATTTTTTTATCTAAATATCTAAAACAAAATAAATAAAAATAAAGCGAGAACTAAATTGGCGATAAAGGAGCTGTTGATATTGGATAGGGTTTAAGTAACTGTAAAAATATATCTAGTATGAAACTCTTCTTTGCGTAAAATGATTTTATTTGAATTTAATTTATAATTGCTATTTGAATAAATTATTCTTCAAAACTTTAAATTTTTTTTATTTTCTTAATTTTATAATTTAAATAATAAATTCGTTATTTAAAGAAATAATTTAATTGGAGATGAAGGAGCTACAGCAATAGGCAAAGGAATAAGTTGCTTTAAAAACCTCACAAAATTGCTATTTTACTTTTTGTAATTATATTTATAAACTCAAAAAAAAATATTTAATTACCAATTAATTGCCAAATTTTTAACTTATTTTTTTATTTATTTTTTTACTTTCTGGAAAAAGCTAAAATTAAATTGGTCAAGAAGGAGCTATAGCTATAGGTGAAAGTTTAAGATCATGTTAAAATGCTTCTTGTTTAGACTTATACTTATAGTAAATTTTATTTATATCGAAAATTCTTTCAAATTATTTTTATTTAAAACAAATACTAAAATATTTATAATTCTTTATTGACTTGATAAGTATTTTTTTTTGAATGTTTAAGTAACAACAAAATCGATGATTTAGGAGCTGTTTCCATAGGCTTAGGTTTAAGTCATTGTATAAATCTAACATCATTAAAAATAAGTTTATCGTAAATTTGAATATTTTTTATTTATTAGAAGTTTTTGCACACTAAAATAAAATTAATATAAGATTTTTATTTTAACAAAATCATTTTCATCAATAAATAAAGAGAAAACGAAATCAGAAATAAAGGATCAGAAGCACTTGGTGAGGGCCTAGGTAAATGTATCAATTTAACTAGCTTATTATTTTGCTTAGAGTAAATTACATTCATTTATATTTATTTGGTTTATGATTTTAAAGAGTAAATGAAGCAAATTTAATAACTAAATCTTTGTTTGTTTTAAAATAAAAGAGAGAATTATGTCAGCAATTAAGGTGCTATTGTTCTAGGTTAAGGTTTAAGTTAATGCAAAAATCTCACAGTTTTAGAATTTGGTTTATCGTACAATTTTATTTTTAAGATTTTCAATAACTTCAGTTGGCTCTTTTTTTCTATCTGAATTAAATAAAAAATAATTTTTTTTTAGAAAGAAAGAAATAAATAAATGTTTAATTAAATTATTTATAGAGAAAATTAAATTGGTGACGATGGAGCTATTGCAATAGGTGAAGGTTTAAAAAGTTTAACAAATCTGAATAGTTTGGATTTTGGACTTTTGTAACTATTTAATTTTTTTTATTTACAAAACTTTGCTCTTTTTAAAAATAAATAACTTGATATTTTTTCATATTTTCTGGATTCTTTAATAAATTTTGATTATTTTTATTAAAAGCGAAAATCAAATTAGCGACTAAGGTGCTTTAGCAATTAGCGAAGGGTTAAGTAAGTGTAAAGAATTGACTAGCTTAGACCTTGGTTTATCGTAATTTTTATATAAACAGCTTAATTAATTATAAAATTTTAATCTAAGTTTATTTTTAAATTTAAAATTAAAAGAGATAACCTAATAGAAGATGATGGAGCTGCTAGTGTAGGAAATGCTTTAATAAATTTAACAAATTTGAAGAATTTAGTATTTAACTTGGGGTAAGTTTATTCTGCATTTTAAAATAAAATCATAACTTTATAATTTATAAAAAAATATACTAAAAATATGATTAAATTACATTAATATGTTATTGAAAAAAAATTATCTTAAATAGTTCAAATAAAATAAGCAATAAAGGAGCATCTAATATCGGATTAGGATTAAGTAAATGCACATAGATATAAACGCTAACCATATATATCAAGTAAATATAATTATTCTAAATAAATATTACTGTTTAATGTTATCAGTTAGTTATTAACTAAAACAATAAATAAAAATAATATATTCAAATTATAAATAGCTAAAAGTTATACTGTAATTATAAAAAAGTTAAAACTAAATCTAAGATGATGGAGCTAAGGACTTGTTAGATGGTCTAAGTTAATGCTTGAATCTAAAAGATCTTAAATTCTCCTTTATGTAAGTTTATTCTGTTTCCAATAACATCAACACTCTTTTTATTAAAAAATTTAAAAGCTTTAATAAGAACACAGATGAATTTTATTTAAATGCAGCCAAATGTTTCTCTGATTTATAAAATTTGAGCAGTCTAGAATTATATTTGAGGTAAAATAAATAGTTTACCAAAAGTAAATATTTTAGAATATTGTTTTGGTAAAAATTAGTGACAGCGATAAATACTTTAAATAAAAATATCTGCTAAACTGTAAAAATATTAAAGTGCTATAAATAGATGTGTCGTACTTATTTAAATATTTTATTTTATAAATTTTACACATTTCTAAATAAAAATATTTAAATTTTCTTTTAACCATGCATTCTTCTTAAAAATATAGACCTTGCATTTCAGAAAAAGAGAAGTTAAATCACATCAATCAAGCTTTAAAAATAAAAAGACTTACCAAGTTAAAAATTGAAATTGAATGATTTTTTAAATATTTAATATTTAATAAGTAATTCATGCATAGTATTTGTATTATTTAAACATAAAACCTAATTTTAGCAATCAACACAAATTAATTTTATAAAGATAGAAAATTATCCAAAAATAAAAGTTTACATAATGCAGAAATATATTTTCCCATAAAAAATATTCAAAAACAAGGATTAAAAATGATTAAGGGAATTAATAATTATAATAATATTAAAATTTCTTTTTTTTTAATTTATTTAGTGATTTAAAAGAATGAAAAAATGTTTTTTAAAATTTAAATTATGCAAAGATAACAAACATACAATTTTTAAACTATTTTTTATAAAAAATAATATGATTTGTATGTACATTTCATTTGGACAATTTTTCAAATTAAAAAAATAAATGATATTTTAATTTTAATTAAATAGGCATTATAATATATTTAATATCTATCATCTCTTAAATTCAACAAGCTTTATATATTTAGATATCAAAATTCTTATCATGACCTAAACGCTAATTTATTATTATTTTTAATTTAAATTTTATTATTTGTTTCTTCATATTTTTACATTTTTTATTATTTTAAATAAAGTGAAATAAAATATATTTATTATAAATATGTCATTTTATTTAAAATACTTTACTATAAATAATAATAAAATTATATTCTAAGTTTTATTACTTCTAAAAAATATATAAAATACTGTTTTTAAAATGATCCTTTCTATCTATATTTATCCTTTATTGTTATCATAAATGTATTTATTTAGCTACTAATCTTTTAGCTTTAAGATACTTGCTCTATATTTTCAATCTTTGTGATTGGTCCATTTATTAAGATCTATCAATATATTTTGGAGTTTATGAAAAAAAAATTATTATAAATATTAAATTATTTTAAAATGAGTAAAATATAAAAAGGAACAAATATTTTTAGTTAAATTTTGACAAATAAAACTGTTTTTTTACTCTATTATGATTTTTAGTTAAAAAAATAAAATCATAATAAAAATCAAATATTTAAAATATAGACAAATAAAAATAATTTTTTTGTTTTTCATTCATTTATTCATTATATTCAAAAATATCACGATCAAAAAAAAATAAGCTGTTTTTACTCTAAATAAAGTGTCAAATTTGAGAGATTAAGACAATTTGCTAAACCAGAACATAAGCCTAAGACACCTAAATAGCAAATTTGATTTTAACTAATTAAATATTGAAGATAATTTAACTATTTTATTAGAAAGCTGCAGAAAATTTTTAAAAATATGATATAATTAAGAATTTAAAAAAATTTAAGTAAAAATTGAAAATGAAAAGGTAAAAAAATTAACCAAATCAACAAATAAATAAATCAAATAAAAAAGAATATATCTTCTAAATCAATTTTTATATTAAAAAGTAAGTAGTATCAAAATCCAAATCAAATAAGTGGTTTTTACTTTAAAAAAACTGTCAAATTGAAAAGTCTAGTGCAGTTTGCTAATGTAGAGCCTAAGTCTGAGGCCCCTGCATCTGTAATTTAAGCTTTACTTTTAAAATATTTAAAAAAAAATAACTATTAGCTTATTAGTTACTATGAAAGAAAAAAAATTAAATAATAAACAATTAATAAATAATTTATTCAATAAATGAAAATTAAAAAGTTTAAATTAATAAAAGCATAATCAAAATGGAAAAGCAAATAAATCAAATAAAATTAAATAAAGAAAAATGTGTTTATAATTTAAATCAATTTTGATATTAAAAATATCTCAATTTAAAAGAAATAATCTGTTTTACATTAAATAAAGCATTAAATTTACGAGATTATTGCAGTTTGCTAATGCAGAACCTAAGCTTGAGGCACCTATATCACCAATCTAATTAAAACTATTGAAAAAATATAAGAAATTTGTTAGTTAATTAGAAAGTAAATGAAGAAAAAATTTTAAATAATTCAATAAAAAGTTGAAAATTAAAATATTTAAAAAAAAATAATTAGAACCAAAAAGTAATTTAATTAAGCGAAAAGAGTATATTTATTTTATATACATTTTGATTGATACATAAAAATAGCATAATCTGTATGAAATAAGCTGTTTTTACCCTAAATCAAGTGTCAAATTTGAGAGATTAGTACAGTTTTTTAATCCAGAACTTAAGCCAGAGACACCTTCATCACTAATAAGAATATCACTATTTAAAATTAAAAAGAATATTTTAAGTTTATTAGCTAATAATTTAGTTATTAAGTAGGAATTAAAAATGGTTAAATTAAAAAAACATAAAGAATCACAATCAAAAAGCAAAAATCTAAGTAAGAAGAGTATTTTTGTCAAAAATCTAAAATTGTATTATTAAAATATCGCATTCTAAAAGAAAAAAATGTGTTTTTACCTTAAATTAAGTGTTAAAATTGATAGATTAGCACATTTTGCTAAAGCAAAACCTAAGCCTGAGACACCTTCGTCACCAATTTAATTTTCACTATTTAAATATTGGAAATAATTTTTTTGTTTTATTTTTAAATTAGAAGGAAATTTGATTAAAAAATATGAAATAAAAAGAAAGAAGCTAATAAATATTTAAAGCAGCTATTTAATATTTAAAATGAGGGAAGTTTAAAAAATAATCAGAGTAGAAAAGTAAATGTATAAAATAAAGAGTTAAAAATCAAAAAAGTATTTTTGTTTTTAAGTCCGCTTTGATATAAAATCCAAAAGAAATAAGCTATTTTTACCTTAAATAAATTGTCAAATTTTGAAGATTAGTACAGTTTGTTAATCCATTATTCAAACAAAAGATATCTTTTTCATCAATTTAATTGCTACTTTTTCAATATTAAAAAAAATATAATTTGTATAATTAATTAGTTTGAAGGGGAAATGAAGAAAGAAAAAATATGAAACTAAAAAATAAATAGTTAAGATAAATGTCAAAAAAATTTAAAATTATGAAAATGAAAATAAATACTAATATAATTGACAGTATTTGGTTAAAAAAATAAAATTAAAGTTTAAATTAATGATAAATAAATAAGATTAATAATAATAATAAATTTAATTTACCTGAGATCAATTTCAAGATCAATATGAGTTGAAAGCGAAGAGTTTATAAACTTTTTTAATGATAAAAATCAAGTTAAAAAGTAATTAATCGATGAATAAATAAATAATTACATCTTCTAGATTGTCAAAATATTTATTCAATTCTATCATTTATTTTTTGGAAAATAGTTAGCAACAATTTTTTCTAAATTTAATTAATTATAAAAAATAATTTGGATACAAAGAAATAAGAAATTTAATATTGAGAAAATGTAAATAAGAGATAAAAAGATAGAAAGAAAGTTAAAAGATAATTTAGAAATACTAATATTAATAAATTAAAGAGAATTTAAAATTATCTCATGAACTATTGCATATGTAGTACCCTCAATAAAGATCTGGATACTATACAAAACTTCTTAGAAATGAGCTTATATTCAAAATATAGTAAGTATGAAATTAAATTTTAGAAATAAAATAAGCTATGTATGTATCTTGTAGATAAAATTAGTATTATAAATAGCTTTTTAAAATCTAAATTCCTGAATTAAAAATTAAAATAGATTAAAATTAAGTAGATATTTTCTTAAATCTTAAATAAAAGCACTTTTTCAACTTCAGTTATCGTTTATAATTACTCTTTTTGAGGTTTATTTTTATAATGATTTTTATTTTCCATTCAATTAAATGTTATTTTATACATATTTTTATAAAGGTAGAATTATGTTAATTCAAATTCAGGTTTTTTGAATTGAATAATTTTATTGTTTTTTTAGATGGATTTCTGAATTTTTTCTTTCTTATTTTTAATAATTTTTGTATTACATGCGTATCTATTTAATAATGATTATTGAAACAATCAAAATAATTTTTAAGGTATTTTATTTAAATTAAAATTTAGATGAAAATATAATTGCTAAAATATTTTTTTATTGTTGTTTAAAATTTATTTAAAAATACTAAAACAGAAAAGATAAGCTCGCATATTTATCCCTAATTTTCCAAATGAAAAATTATTCAAATTTTAATTTAATCAGTAGGATTTTAAACTATTAATGAAGATTTATTCAATAAAAATACTTAATAAATAAATAAAGTTTTATATTTTAACTTTTCTTTCAAAAGAATAAATTTTTATATTTAGTTTTATGCTATTTTAAACCATTATGCTAAGAGAAGTTTTACTTTATAATTAATTATTGTTTTAAAGAATAAAATAGAAACATTATTTACAGACAAATTAAATATTTCAAGTAAAAGAAAATAAATTGATTGTTTTTTAGAATACTAAAAATGATTACTTAATAAGTATTTGTTTTGTGGTCATTTTTAAATTTATCTTTTTTTTAGTGAAAGATATTAATTAAATTATAATTCAGGCATATTTTTGATTATTTTGTATAATCAGAAGTAAATATAAAGTAAGAATTTTAATTTAATTGAATTTGCCTGATTTTATTAATAGAAATACAAAATTTCACGCCACCTAAAACACCCAACTTTCTGTAAAAAAAAGTGAAATTTTTAAATTTTTATTGTTTAAAGTAGAATTTTATAATAACAAGAAAAATTGCCAAAATCAATTAAATTGGCTGTGAGGAAATTGTTTTATTTATTTAATACAAAAAGCCTTTAACAATAGCATAACAATATCAATATTTTAGCTTTTCATTATCGCTCAAAAATTGTTACTTTTAAAATTTGGGTCAAGTAATTTAACAAAAATAAAGTAAAAATTTGATATTTTATTCTTTGTTTCTTGAAAGGTTGGTAACAACAAAATAACTATTTATTATTTTTAGATCTAGATATATAATTTACTTTCAAAATTAAGCTGTAGAAAAAAAATGATGATATAATAAATTTGGTTGCAACTTTTATGATAGATTTTATCTATTTTTTATGTTATAAGAAATAAATATCAGCTAAAATTATTATTTATTCAATAGATTTTTAACTTTTATTTATCTTATTAGCTATAAAAATGTTTTAAAAATAAATTCAGTAACTTAAGTTAATTGATAATTGAATAATAAATAAAAGTAATTTGCTTGATTATTAATTAAGCTTTTAACATATTTGTTTTTTGGTATCTAATTGAATTCAATTCTATCAATATATAAATAACACCAGTAATTTTTTTACCATAATTTATCAAATTGAACAAACTGAGCTCAATCAAGTATTAATAACTTTTATATTCAAAATTATTAATTAAATTTCATCGTCAATTATTTTTGAATTGAGTATAATAAAATCACATTAATATTAATTAAATTATGTATTTTTGTTTGATAAAAATACTACAAACAATATTTAAAAATGTCTCTAAGCTTATTATACTTACCGACATTAATAAAAATATTAAACACGTGATAAAATATTTTTTTATTTGTCTTTGCCCTTTAAATTCTTTAAATTTATATTTTTAAGAAGTAAATTATTTTTTTATAGCTATAAATAAACTATCATAAATATTTTGAATAAAATCAAAAATTCTCTATTAAAACCTAATTTCAAGTAATTATTTGACGAATTACCTGTCAATTAAATGAAGTAATTTCTTTGAAAAATGGAAAATTAGTGTTTTATTTTTACTTATTTAAGTAGGTCTTTCATAGTATGGTTTACAATGTATTCTCAATACAACCAAGGACTAGCCTTTATATTGGTTATACATTCTAAGTAACTTATTCTATTCAAGCTCCTTTTCTACAAAATAATTTTTAGTAAATAATAAATACAATAACGTTAATTTTGAAGTTGTAGCTCTTTAAAAAATGCGATTAATTAATCAATCTATAAAGAAATATTAAAAAATAAATTAAATAATCAAAAAAAAGAAAAAGAAAATGAAATACTAAATAATTACTTTTGCTTTACTTGCTCTTTTCAGCTACTAAGCTTATTGCTAAATACATGTCGAAACTTTGCATGAATTCAATAAATGGTCTGCAAAACATAATAAAGTCTTTGATTCTGATTAGCTTAAATATAGGTTATCAATATTCGCTGAGAACTATTAAAAAATTAAGGAACACAACAATAATTCTACCAACACTTATACACTTGGGTTAAATGAGTATGCTCACATGACTTCCTAAGAATTTGCTTCTTTGATTCTTACTCCTTCAGTTTCTAAAAGCTAAAAATCATAGCATAGACCAAAACCTAAACCTTAACCACATCCTACTACAAAGATTATTCCAATTGATTGGAGAAATAAAGGAGCTGTTACTAGTGTGAAGAGTTAAGGGAAGTGTGGATCATGTTGGAGTTTCTCTTCTGCAGCTCTTATGGAGGCATTTTAGTATTTTAAGACAGGAAAATTGATTGATCTTTCTGAATAATAGCTTGTTGATTGTGACAACTCATCCTTTGATAAATCCTTTTACTCTGATGGATGTAATGGAGGTTATCATTAAGAAGCAATTACTTACGCATCTTAATACGGTATTTTACCAGCAGCTGATTATCCTTATGTTTATAAACAATAACCATGTGCTATAAAGTCACCAACAAAAAATGGCTATTATCCAAAGGGCGTTGTATTTGTAGATGGTACACCTCAAGGTATCCTGTAAGCCTTATAAAGCTCTCCTGTCTCTGTTTAGGTAGATGCAACAAATTGGCATTTGTACAGATCAGGAATTTTTAATAATTGCTAAAACCCAGTAACAAACCATGATGTTTTGGCTGTAGGAAACGATGAATAAGGAAATTACATAATTAAAAACTCATGGGGCACAACTTGGGGTACGAACGGATACATGCTTCTTTAAGCTGGTGAAACTTGTGGTGTTGATGAACTACCAATCACAATTTAATTGTGAAAAACTTAACCAAATATATTTATAATTAAAATAAAACAATATTATATATTAAGATTACATTAAATATTTAGTAAATCAAATACATTATTTTAAAAAATAAAATAAATATTGTAGTTTTTAAATTTTATAATAATTTATTCCATTTAACTTGTTTCATTATATAATTTAGTTTATATATATATATATATTTATTTAGTAATGCTTGCTGTATCAAAGTAATGAAGAGTTATAGTTGTATATTCAATCAAAATTTGAATAAAAATATACTTATTTAAATATTTTTTATAGTTTTTTAATATTTATTCAAAGATATTGAAGGAGAAATAATAAGCTGATACACGCATGTATCTCTTTACATTTTCAAGTAAAAATTATACAATTAAATTTAACTTAATTAATAAAATATTAAACCATTAATGGAGATTGCTTTAAGGAAGACATTTAAATCTTATATTTATAGAATTTAATATTTTATCTTTTTTTAAACTGGTTTTATGTTATTTTAAATTGTTATGCTAAGAGAAGCTTTACTTAGCAACTGTTGATTTTAAACAATAAAATAGAAATCTTATTCACAAATAAATCGACTATTTCAAGGAAAAACAATAAGCAAATATATTGCTTCTAGATCACTGAAAGAATAATTAATAAATATTAATTTTGTGGTCTTTTTTAAATTTAACTTTTAATTAGTGAAAGATATTAATTTACTCAGTTGTGATTCAAGCATATATTTGATTATTTTGTAAAAATCAGGAGTACTAATAAAGTAAGACTTTTAAATTATAATTTTGCCTGAATTAATTTATAGAAATTTAAAATTTCAGGTTAACCAAATACATCTAATAATATATATAGCCAAATATTTAAATTTTTATTCATTAAAGTAGAATTTTTTAATAGAATGCTAACAAGAAAATTACTTTAATAATTAATTCGCTCTTGAGAAATTGCTTTATTTATTTGATGGTAAGTCATTTAAAAATAACAATAATTCAGGTTTGCGTTTATACCCAAGTATGTTTATTTTTAAGATTGGATCAAAAAAAATAGTAAATTAATATGGCCAAGAAGAAAAAAATGTTATTTTATTCCTTGCATCTTGATTTGTTGGAAATAACAGCTTAATTTTTAAAAATTTTAAATATTATTTTATCATTTAAAAATTAAGATATGCTTAAAATATGATGAAGTATCAATTTTCGTTGCAAATTTTAGGATAGATTTTATCTAATTTTGTTTTAATATGGAAAAAATATAAGCTAAATGTTTATTCAATACATTTTTATTTTTTATTAGTTAAAAAAATGTTTTATAAATAAACAACTTAGTTTAATTGATAATTCGATAATAAATACAAATAATTTGTTTGGTAATTACTTAGATATATTTGTTATATACTTGAATTCAATTCCATCAATATACTAATTAGATCAGTAATTTTTTTATCATAATTTACCTATTTGAGCAAACTGAGTTCAAGTGTTTGTTAACAACTTTTAGACTCAAAATTATTAATTAAATTTCAACGTCAATTATACTTGATTAAAGGATGAATAAATTACATTAATATTAATAAAGATACGAATTTTTGCTTGATAAAAATACTACAAACAATTATAAGCAAAACTCTTTAAAATAATATTACCAGCCAAGATAAAAATACTTAATAAATGATAAAATGGTTTTTAAATTTATTTTTTTGTTTTTTATTCCTTTCATATATATTTTTATGAGCTTAATTTTTTTTAAATGAAAAAGAAATGATCATACATACTTTGATTGAATAAAACCTATAAAACTCTATTTTAGTTATTTTCTAGTAATCTATTAATAAATTACCTATTTTTAAATAAAGTAGTTTCTTCATTACAAAAAATGGAAAATTAGCTTGCTATTTCTATTTATAAACTTACATCTAACATATGAGACTTATACTGAATACTCAATACAACTAGCTACTAGCCTTAGCTTCTCTGTTCTTGTGTTATTAACTTATTAGATGCAATATTTTATCTACTAATAATTTTTGGCAAAAAAGTTAATTCAAAAACGTAAATTTTGCAATTAAATATCTTTAAATGTAGTTATCAATTAATCATTTATCTATAAAGAAATATTAAAAAATAAATTAAATAATCTAAAAAAAAAAGAAAATGAAATACTAAATAATTACTTTTGCTTTACTTGCTCTTTTCAGCTACTAAGCTTATTGCTAAATACATGTCGAAACTTTGCATGAATTCAACAAATGGTCAGCAAAACATAATAAAGTGTTTGATTCTGATTAGCTTAAATATAGGTTATCAATATTCGCTGAGAACTATTAAAAAATCAAGGAACACAACAATAATTCTACCAACACTTATACACTTGGGCTAAATGAATATGCTCACATGACTTCCTAAGAATTCGCTTCATTGATTCTTACTCCTTCAGCTTCTAAGAGCTAATAAGCATAAAAAAAACCAAAGCCTAAACCTTAACCACATCCTACTAATAGCACTAATACTACTAAGATTACTCCAATTGATTGGAGAAATAAAGGAGCTGTTACTAGTGTAAAGAGATAAGGTAAATGCGGGTCATGCTGGAGCTTTGCTGCTGCAGCTCTTATGGAAGCTTTTTAGTACTTTAAATCAGGCAATTTGGTTGATCTTTCTGAACAATAGCTTGTTGACTGTGACAATTCATCCTTTGATAAATCCTACTATTCTAATGGATGCAACGGTGGTTATCATTAAGAAGCTGTTAATTATGCCTCTAAATATGGTATAGTACCATTAACTGAATACCCATATGTTAAACAGCAATAACCATGTGCTATTAAATCACCAACTACAAATGGCTATTATCCTAAAGGTGTTGTATTTGTAGATGGTTCACCTCAAGGTATCCTGTAAGCCTTATAAAAATCTCCTGTTTCTGTTGAAGTTGATGCAACCAATTGGCATTTATACCAATCAGGGATTTTTAATAATTGCTAAAATCCTGTAATAAACCATGCAGTTTTGGCTGTAGGAAACGATGAATAAGGAAATTACATAATTAAAAACTCATGGGGTACAACTTGGGGTATCAATGGATACATGCTCCTTTAAGCTGGTGAAACTTGCGCAGTTGACTACCTACCAATTACAATATAAGTGTGAATGAATTTATCACCTAATAAATGAATAACTAAGTATAAAATTACATTATTAAAATTTATATTAATTTTTTATATATTTTTAGTACATTAAATACATATTTTTAAAATAAAATATATTTTTTTATTTTTGAATTTGATAATTATTTTTTTCTCTTTAATTTGCCTTATCTAATAAATTCTGGATAAGTTTTTCGTTATTTTATTATGAAACCTTAATGTTATCTAAATTTTATATTTAGAAATATTAGCCTCAATCAAAATATCAATATCTAATCAGATAAGTTTAAAATGATTAAGAGAGATTAAGTCAAATATTATTAACAAATTATTTAAAAAAAGATTATTATTTAAAGTATTTTTTACTGAATATTAATTAATCATAAAAACGCATAAATAACTTCTTAGGAGATAGATTGTCATTTAATTAGAATAAATGAGCAGTATTATTAAAGGATTTGATATTTTTTCGATGCCTTTTGCATTCAATTTATAAGAAAAAGAGTATAAAAGAAAGACATTAGTTGGAGGTGTTATTTCCTTGATTGTTATTTCGATTTCAGCTATTTATTTTGGTTACCTTTGTTATCTCTATTTTAATAATTACATTAATCCAACTATTAATGAAACCTATCAAACTATTGATTACGATTTTTCGATGCCTATTAGTAACAATTAAATGGCATTTTAAATCTTTATGTCAAATGGATAGACTCTTGACCAATTCTAACAAACTGCAGGTGTGACCTATGCTATTCCTTTAGTAAATTATATATTTCCTGATCTAAGTAACAATTCATAGTTAAAATAAACTCCATTAAATATAATTAAATGCTAAGATGCATCCTTAAGTGGTTTTTATTGTTTTGATTTTACTCCTATCAGCAACAATTAGAATGTAATGAATATAGGTTTTGACAAAAATCAAATAGGAAACTACAGATTTGAAATTGGCATCGCTTTATGCAACAATTAACAATTTATTTCTACTTACAATTGTGCAAGTCCAGCACAAATTTAAAGCGATTTTTTAAAAATAACTAACAAGCTAACTATGAAACTAACCACTTAAAAATACAATACATAAAGTTAACTTTATTAATAATTTACTAAAAAAGAATAAATATCCATCTAAGATACCTTAACAAATATTTTAAAAATAAATCTTTTAAAAACAAATTCAACAATTTAATAAGGTTTTATTACATAAAATACTTAACATCAAAATTATATTTCTGATTATAATAAAGAAAATCTATATTTCACCTAATCTGCTGTTTAGTAATAAAACAAAAACAACTTAAATTTGGTTTCAATAATATAAATTTAAATTGGCAGCTATGAGTTAAAGTAAAATATTTAGTACCCATAATTCACATATATTCTTGCTTAATTCATGAGTGCATTTAATGTTATACTCATTCTTGGGGTTATTGCTTAGCTTTCAGCTCAGAGCGAGATTGTTTAAGATTTTGCAGAAGTTTAATTAAAGTTTTACTTCAAGCACAATGCATGGAAATATCTGATATCTAAAAACAAGGGGAAAGTTTAAGATTTATCCTTATCATAGAGTTTAACGCAATTGCATTTTTAAATTTAAAATTTATCCTTTAATCATTATTTAGATAAATATTTAAATTTGAGCTTTATTAAGAGGTAAAAATTGTTTTTTTCTTCTAATTTTCTTGCAAGTTACATTTGAATTTAATAAGAAAAATATATTTTTTTTATTAGGACAAAGCTGCTGTTCATGAATAAACTTTCAGCTAAAGCTAAAATAAAAAATCAGGAGGAGTAAGCATTTTAAACATTAATAGAGTAAGCTTCTTAGCAGTTGAGTGTTGTTGATCTTTAAAAAGAGTTAATGTAAATGAAAATAATGTTAAAATTACTCCTTTCACCAGAATAATATGCAGCAATTTAACTATGTGGCTACTTTTTTAAAAATGAAAATCAAGATTTTAGCTCTTCTTCATCTAATTAAAGAGCAATTAATAAGGAAAAACAAAATTAATGCAATTATTTAAATCAAGGCACTAAATAATAATTATAGGGCAAGCTAGAGTAAGACTTAATGAGTTAAGAAAATATAAAAAATGAGCTGGCAAAACTTAAAGTTAATTAATAACCGCAAATTTAATTAGAAGCTAAAGAGAGCTAAGATAAAAAATCTATACAAAAATAAGAAAATGAGCTAATAACAAACTATATTATACAAGAAGATATCTTAAAAGATGCAAAGGATGTAAATTAAATAGAAAATAGTAAACATTCATTAAATAAGCAAGATAAAATGAACTAGAATAGCAATATCTGTTATTAGAAATAAGAATCAATAATCACTAACAATAATAATATGAATAATAATGATAATAAATTTGATAAAAAAGGCGAAAGTTCTATTTAAAATCACTTAGATATTATAGAATAGATAAATAGTAATATGGAATTATTCTAAGTTTTCATATAAAAGTTTTTAGATGAAAGAAATACAAAATCTGAGATAGATAATAGAATTTTAAGTTGCATGGCTGGCATAAATAATTAAAATATCCATAAATCACCATTTATTTGATAGTCTATACTGTAAAATCAAAATAACTTGTAATTATAAAAATTTAATTACAGCCAGCATTTTTAGATCTTACTTATTTTTAAAAGAAAGAAATTCTTTGATTTATTTAGGATTTTTCCTTAAATGTATGGTATATATATAATATGTTGTGATTTATTATTTATATTTATGCTTTTTTCTCTATGAATTTACTATGATCAAAAAAATATACAAATTATATTATCATCTATAAAAATTAAGAGTTTTTTGTTTTGTTTTTTACTATCAAATTATATTCATAATTAGCTATTAAATCAATTAACATTTAATCAAATAATTTGGTCAATTCAATAAATAAATTAAAAGATTAAGATGAGTGATATTTTACTCAGTTAAATGGAAATAGAAGAATCTAGTTCTTATTAAAATAACGAGGAAAACAAATCAACATAGACTTCAAATCATTCTGATAATCAGCTGGGTCCTGAATTTTATGAAAACTAGATACAAAAAGATATTTAGAATAATAATGTTTATCAATAAAAACTAATCAGATTGTAGAACAAATTAGAATGCAAAAGGAGCAAAAAGAACTAAAAATTGTTCGTAAGCATTCCTTATCTTTTGAAGTAAAACATTGGATATAAAGATTAGTTTACTATTTTCGGTGGAATTACAGTCCATGTAGGAAAGGAAATATATTTAGAGAGCTAGTACTAGAAAACTTCAATCGGAGATAATTTTAGGCAACCTATGGAATTAATATTTAATAAGATTAATAACAGATATGACTGTCTTTATCAAGCGCAATAAAAGGGAAGGGTTGATTTTGATATGATCATAGAAATGTGTTACAAAAAATAATCTCAAGAATATAAGGAATTAGGAGATTTGCTCAGTTTTTACTAAAGAAATGTAAAAAAAGTGAAGGTTCTAGAGGAAAGAGTTCTTAAAATTAAGAAAGAAGAACTCTAAGAAATTGAAAGGGAATATTAATAATTTGTAGCACACTGCAAGTAGGTAATAGATAATAAAAGTTAAAATGAAATTTACAGATACTGCATTGGTAGGTTGAATTATGCATTGGGTGATATTGAAATATAGTACTCTGGATTTTCAGAAGGCTACTTGCATTTATTGGGAATAAATGGTGATATTTATCAGTAATTATTTTTGAGAGGAAAGCAAATTAGCCTCTAATCAAAAGACACACCTAAAGTTAGTCTTTCGCAATAGGCAATCTTACAAAGAATTGATTTCGAAAATAAAGTTGATCACTCGATGAAATATAAAATAAAAACTATAGATGGGTTTGAAATAAATATCAAAGAAAAACTAATCAAAATTGATAGCCCATTTACTACTCATCAAGTAACATAAATAGATCATATTTGCTATATAATAGACTGCGAGGTAGACGTAGATGATATTTTAAATTTAATAAAATACAGAGAAAACATAGTTGCTGAAAATAATTTCAAATCATATGAAGACTATATGGCTTCAATCATGTAATAGAATCTAAACGATGTAGAGTATTCTGTACTTTCTGAATTTTTCCTTCAAAAGTATTACCCTGAGCAATATAAATATACTCTTTAAGAACAAAATGAATAAAATTAACAATTTAAATGAGTTCTAATGGTGTTATCTTAATTAACTAAAATAAATGACTTTGCAATCACTTCAACTAAATCTAATGTTTTATACTTATAATCAATTAAATATCAATTATATATATTAAAAATACTATTATTTAATAATCAATTTTCATTTTATAAATATTTATTTATGTATGTTAAATAATAACTGACCAATTTTTGAAACCCTAGCCATTTTTAAGTTTTTTCAATTAAGTATACTATTTACTTCCAAAAAAATAGTTAATCATAAAATATCTAATAAAGTTAGGAATTACATATGATTCTTTATTTGCTTGATTTTATGAGTATCAAAAATTAAATTTATTATTTCTTGACTTTTACATCATAAGTCATATTTATAAAATACCAAATATTAAAAGATAAATAAATATATTAAAATGTAACAATAATAAAAATTAGCTAAATGGAAAAAGCGTTTCTGGTTTAGATTATATTTTACATAAATTATTCTTAATTGAAGCTTGGACTTGTGTATTAAAATGTTTTTATTCTATAAATTTAAATATTTATTTCAACTAATTTTTCATAATTAAGATACAAAATAATTAATTATGAAAGGTTTTTAATTCACCTTAGGTTTAATATTTCAGTAAAATTTGTAATAGTTAACTAAAAATTTAATGTATGCAAATTTAAAATTTAATATAAAATCATAATTAACAGAATTTAAAAAGTTAATTTTTTACTAATAGAGATAATAAACTTGGTTGATTTCTCTCATGTTATAAATTCACTGGAATTTGGAATATAATGATATTATGTAATAATATTAATCTATTCTAATTTTTTATTTCATTTAATTGGTTAAATAATATATGATAAAATAGAAGGGAAGACTCTTTAATATTTGTAATAATCTTCAAATATTTCGCTAAATCTAGGTGTTCGCCTCCTTTTTTTTCTTTAACTTTTAGTTAAGAATGAGGCTTCCTCTCAATACCCATACAAAATTTTATTTATCTCTTACATGAGAAGGTTATTTATTGTAGCTATTTGTGTTAATATTTGAGTTTTCAAGAGATGGCTAAGTATTGAACCTCTTTATATAAGAAAATACTTTCAAAAATGCTCGCTCATGTTTTTATTCCATAAAATTAAATTAAAGACCTCATTTGGATTAATGTTCTACCTTACAAAAATTGAGAATCTATCTAGGTTGAATTTAGATTATTATTAATAATTTTTAATTCAACTCTTTATCAAATTTTTAGTAAATAAGAAAAATGTATTGAATAAATTAAAATGACATTTTATATTTCAATAATAATTTAAGGTTAACTTACTATTTTTTTCTGAAAAAATAAAATAATTTAAAAATTTAAGTTTTGATTAAATGGGAAATTATGGTTGAAAAATGCTAGTTTATATTTAAAAAATAGTGTTGAACCTTCTTATTTGGTATTTACACTAAGGTATTAAGAACAAATATTTTGCTTAATAAATGAATATTAAATCAATATCAAAATATAAAAATAAAATTTAATTTGCTTCATTTTATTTTTATATGAATAAAACAGAGAGAATCAAATTCGTAATTAAGGCTTATCAAACTTAACTTCTGGTAAAAGAAATAATAGAATTTTAAAGTTTACCTTAATGTAAAAAAATCAAATTTTGTATTTATTTAAAAAATGATTACTTAAAAATAAAAATAATTTTAATATTGTTAATATATGATTAAAATGAACAGATTTTGTTGAAATATTTTTTCATTTACATTTAATTTTTTAGTATGTCTATGCTGTGTTACACATTGGCAAATGAAAAATTAGATTAAGTACGTTAACGAATAGTCAGTAACAATAATGAAAAAATAAGAAAATTTTAGACCAATAGATTAAATAGATTATTTTTTGAAATTAAATAAATTGTAAGCAATATTAAATTAATGAAAAAATACATATAGTGAATCTTCTAAATTTAAATGTATAAATTATTTATAAATAAGAAGTTTTGTAACAAATTAAAAACGCGTAAAAGAAATGTTTTAAAATTAAATAGATGTATAAAATTTTGTATACATTACAGTATATAATTTTTTATATTTGTTTAATGTTTATATTTATTTATAGCTAAATATAAGAAATTTATTCAACAACAAATGTTATTGTTATTTAATTATTCTTAATTTGATGGTATTAAATGATATTTATTTATAAAGAAAATTTCCTATTAAATGTTTTGCCAGTGTAAATTAATTAATTAAGAAAATAGGAATAATCATAATTAGTATTTCCATCCATATTACAAAGTAAAATATCCATCCATAATTCGATAATTTAGTTATATTTTATAACAATATGAATGGATTTAAAACTTAGAAAAAAGCTAATTTACTAATAAATATGTTAATGATAATATTAATCTAATGATCACAATTAAGTGAAGAAATAAAGGCTATAAAAATAATAAAATTCTATTTCTAAAATAGACCTTAAAAATATGATTTCATCTAAAGAATAAATAATTGCTAAATTATTCTATTTCTTAAAATTAGTGCAGTAAATTATTAAAAAGTCTATTTTTTAATTAGTTAAATAAAGAGAAAGTGAGCAAATAAATTTTATTACATTTAAAACTATAATAGGAGAGCTTGTTTAGTAACATTAATCTATTGAATTATTAAAAAGCCAATTTACTAAGAATAATAATTAATAAATATTAAATTAAAAAAAAAAGAACAGCTAATAGTGAATTTTCTTTTAAAGTATGAAAATGTACTACTCTTTAACTACACTTTTATCATTGAGTTTAATATGTTTAAATGTATACGGGTCAAAACATATATGCAGCCATGACTCAAAGAAATCCTCCTAAAATATTCCCTCTGATTATCTTGAAACTTTTGAATCCAAATATGGTAAAAGAATCCTATAATCAAGTCAAAATATTAAACCATTTAGATTCACTTTTGATACAAGCTAGCTTTATAATAAAACTAATGGAGAAGGCATGACAGATGATAAAAGAAAATATATCACCAAAATAATGTAAGCAGCTCAAGTTTTCTTAAGAAATTTTATTCAAGTTGTTCCAAGATAAACTCCAGTTATTTCTAGCTATGGATGGACTAGCTGTGGCGTAGAATATCCTCCTTAATTATATAAAAATGGGACAGGAATACCTAACTCTGACATGCATGTTTTAGTATCATACTAAAATGATGCAAGTTCGTCTACTGTTGCTTTTGCAAGTAAATTAATTATATTTTCATAATAATTTATAAGCAAATCTATCAATTTTTAAAAATTATATTAAACTTTAAACTTAAAAAAAAAATAAAAGAAGCTTGTTTTTTGAATTAACTTGCAAAAATGCTTTTTAAAACAACTTATTTAATCTATATTAGTAAAATTTTCAACCAAATTTAAATTTTTTATATAATTTATTAAGGTTTTTGTGAATTGGATCCTAATCCTACCATTGCATATGTAGTTTTTAACTTAGCCTCTATAGATATGAGTGCAGATAATTAAGTGTTTTAAGATAACTTTTCTGTAGTTCTCCATGAACTGACTCACACGTTAGGTTTTTCGAATTATACAGTTTATTATTGGATTGATCCAGACACAGGAAATCCATATGGTTCAAACTCTACAAAAGTTCTTACATTTACAGATTTATGGGGCTTAAAGGAGGTTAATAAATTATCATCTAAAAATGTTGTTTAGGTAGCTAAAAACCATTTCGCTTGTGCTTCTATTGATGGAATGTTTATGGAAAATTAAGGAGGAGATGGATCTAAGGGATCACATTGGGAAAAAGATTTGGTTAGAAATGAATATATGACTGCTAATTAGGTTAGAAGTGTTTTTGTTATAAGCGAGTTTACTGCTGCTCTCTTAAGAGATACCGGCTTTTATGCAAGCATCAATAGTAACTTAACAGGTAAATTATACTGGGGTAAAAATAAAGGATGTGACTTCTTCTAAAACACTTGTAAATCTAAATTAACAACTTATCCTGAATTTCCTGTACAATTTCTTGGTAAAATGCACTGTGATTTTTATGGTGCGGGTATAGGTTTTGTTTAATCCATAGGAGGTATATATTCATAATGCCCTACTGCAGTAACTATTTCTGACTAGTATTGCTAGGACCCATCATTTTAACCAAGCGAGTGGGATAGATTAAATACAGGAGTTAATTCCTACTGTTTTGAGTCTACATCAGTAAAGAACAATGAGTAAATAGATCTTTCATATGCTTAAAGATGTAATATAATAAAATGTAGTGAAGACTTTTCAACAATAACAGTTTATCTTTGGAAATAAGAGAGTATTACATGCACTATACCAGGTTAAGTTATTGATTTATCTAAAGTTACAAAAACAACTATCGGTAACTTTACATGTCCTATTGATTTTTAAATGTTTTGCAGTTTCCCAAGCTCATGCCCAAAATAATGCTCATAAAATGGAATATGCACTAATGTAAATTTTATAGTTTTCTATTAAAAAGTTTACTAATAACACATTTAAATAAAATAGGGATACTGTATGTGCTTAGATGGATATGCAGGAGAAGATTGTTCTATCATTTGTGCATCTCCAAATGTATATGATGGAACCAAATGTGTTACGAAATGTACTGGCTCGAATTATAAAAATCCTGATAATGTAATTAATAAAGCTGATTTTATTTAAAATATCCTATCATTCATTTTGGTGTTTTTTAAAAAATTTTACTATCTTTTAATTTTAAATATATAATTTTAAAATATTTTATAAAATACTAAATGCTCTTTAGAAAAAATTTTATTAAATAATTATTTTAATTTAAATTGTATAATAAATTAGACTTGCAAACCTAAATGTCCATAAGGATATTATAAAGAATCATCCTCAAATACTTGTATTTTATGTCACACTTATTGTTCTAATTGCACTGGTCCTCTATCTACTTAATGTTCTTCCTGTAATTTAGGTTATTTATTGAAAGGTAATACTTGTGATTCTTATCCTTGTGATCCAACATGTGGAACTTGCTTTGGGTTAGGATCAAATTAATGTACTAGCTGTGTATCTGGTTATGCTTTAAGCGGTTCAACTTGCCTTCCAGCATGTGATCCTTCTTGTAAATCTTGCAGTTCTGCTAATAATGCTAATTCTTGTACAGATTGTTTTGATGGATTTTTTTTGAACTCGAATAAATAATGTATTCAATGTTAAATGCCTTGCAAAAATTGTGCTAAATCAGCAACATAGTGTACAAGCTGTTAAAATAATACCGACTATATTTTTGATAGCATAAAGTAAACATGCAATATTGTGTGTAATAATACTTGTTCCTCGTGCTTTGCGCCTAATGATAGCACTAAATGCAATTCTTGTATAGACGGATACTATATAGTTGGAACAACATGTAAACAATGCAAAAGCCCTTGCAGTAAATGTACCTAATCTCCTACTAAGTGCATTGGATGTGTTGCAAATTATCAAATAAATAACCAAAATGAATGCATTCCATAATGTGATTAGTCTTGTAATACATGCTCAAAGCCATAAGACAAAAATTCTTGTATTACATGCAATAAAGGATATACTATGGTTAATTCTTTATGTTAATAATGTACTAACCCTTGCTCTGAGTGTTAAACAAGCTAAACTAAATGCACAAAATGTGCTCCAAGTCACATTTTAAAAGAAAATGTTTGTTAACCTACATGTGATGATAGCTGTTTAACCTGTTCTAAATTTATAGATCCTAAAAGCTGTACCAGTTGTAACTCTGGATTTTATCTATCAGTTAATAACAAAGAAGTTTAAGGATCATGCAAATAATGTTCGAGTTTTTGCTAAATATGCAAAGATGGATAAAGTTGTCAAAAATGTATTTCAGGATATTTACTTTAAGATAATGGATCTTGTAGTCCTATTTGTGATGCTTCTTGCTTAACCTGCTCAAAGCCGAACGATAGAAACTCATGCTTATCCTGCAGTTCTCCTCTTATATTCAAAAATAGCTAATGCTAATAATGTGGGGAAGGATTTTATTTTGACAATGGATCTTGTTCTAACTGCAGCAACAATTGCAAAAGCTGCTCAAACAAATTAAAATGTGAAATATGCATGGATGGATATATTTTAGACACAACTTTCAATTGCATAAAAAGTAATACTTGCCACTTGACATGCTAAAACTGTATTGGTGATTCATATTACTAGTGTACTTTTTGTCCAAGTAATAGATTATTAGTAAAAATAGATGAATCTTTAAGTTATGGAATTTGCCAATGTCCAGAAGATACTACAGATTATAATGAATCTGAATGCGAATAATCAAAAACATAAAAAAATATTAAATAAACAATCATTGGTTCTTTTGCAGGATCTGCTTTTACATCTATTTTAATAAGTAAACAAAAATAAACTTAACTAATTTTTAAAAATATTTAAATTAAAAAATAGGTCTTGGGTTATAAAATCCTCTAATAGCTTTATCATATTTCCAACTAAGCTAAGGTATCAGTTATTTGAACTTAGTAAATGCTAAGCAATCGGTAGGATTCGACGAGGTTTTGAGGGTTATTTCATTCTCAAATTTTGATTTCTAGTAATTCAAATCTCCATCTAAGAGTATCAACAACAAAAGAATTTTACCTGATTAGCACTCTATAGATTTGGTTAATGATAACCAATTAAATTAGAATCCTAAAATAGCTTTAAATAACAAAAACTATAACTTCTTATAGAATTCATAGCCTATTTTGTGGATTCAAGGTAAATAAAAAATTAATTAAATATTTTTTAAAATATTCTAATAAATTTTTAATAATATTTTATTTCTATTAATTTATATTGAAAATTTATAAATATAATAATAGGATTTGCTTGGTTTATAAGTTTTTCTACTTATTTGATAAATAAATATGTCTAAATCTAAAGCAGTTTTATAAAAAATATTTAGAAGTACACAGTAATTTCACTTCCAATAATAACTTTTGCTGTTTGTTCTTAAGAAATGTGGCTTTGTATTTTCTATTAATTCATACTTTAATCTAATGGTTTATCAGATGCTGGATAATTTGTTTGTAGTCTTTTTGGATTCTTTTACATGATCGCTGTTTTATGTTATTTGTTTTACTAGCTAGAGTACAAGAAATGTCTAAATACAAGATAATTCATTAAATCTTTGTAAACAATTGATGTTAATAGTACTTAAAATCTTTAAATTACGTCTGATACTAATTTAGAAGATTAAAAAAAGTTTTACTTTCTGAATTAATATGTAAAATAAGATTCATTTGCAACAAGAAACATAATTTAGATAGCAGTATTATTGAAGATGATTATTTCTATTGCTGCATCATGCATATATCAAAACGCATATGCCCAAATCATTTTATTCATCCTTAGTTACTTTGCCTTTTGCGTATACATATGTAAATCTTAATTTATAATGTTTTTCAATTTATTTACATTTTTTAAATAATTAATTAACTAGCCGTGTTCAGACCTTTGAAGCAAGTTAAATATAATGTCATTCTATTTTTGATTTACTTTATTATTACAGTACTTAGTATAATTTATGCAGCTTCAATTTCATTCTAAAATGATACTTAGTCAAGTCAAACATTGTCGTTGGTGATGTTATCTATCATTATTGCAACATATGTTGTCTTTCTTGCTTTCTGGGCTTTAATTTTGCTTCATCTAATCTATAAATAGCTCAAAAAATGTATCTACAAAGATTTCTAATTTGTTTCCTAAGATTAGCCAAAGATACTACCTTAAAATTAAATCCCTTAATTGAAGGATGAGTAAGCTACCTAACTACATATGATTGATAATACTCAAACGTAATTTGGAGTAAAATCAGGATAATTTTCTTAAAATTAAATATAATCAGATAAAAGAATTAATGGGTTTAATTCTGTAAAAGTTTTGTGAAAACCATATACTTTATTTATTTGTTTACTTACTTTAAAATTTACCAAATAAATTATATTTCCTTTTTAATACATATTTTTTTGTTTTTCAAAAAGTAAATTAAAATTTGATATCCCATTTCATTTAATATCTATTTTTAAATATTTTATACAAATTTAGATAAAATAAATACCTTAGTTTTTTCTCATTAAGTTAATGGATATTAATAGAAAATTAATAAACATTTTAGTTATTTTTACAATGAATTTAATATTATAATTTATTCAATTTAACTATCTCATATAGTTAGGAATTATATGTTACTTTTTAACTGATTGATTTGTTGAGTATCAAACATTTAATTTATTATTTCTTGATTTTTGCATCATAAATCATTTTAAGAAAATACCAAATATTAAAAGATAAGTAAATATGTTAATGTAACAATAATAAAAATTTGCTAAATTGAAAAAGCTTTTCATGTTTAAATTATATTTTACTTAAATTTTTCCTAATTGAAGCTTGGATTTGTGTGTTAAAATATTTTTATTCTAATAATTTAAATATTTATTTTAACTAAATTTTAATAATTGAATAAACAAATAATTATAGAAGGTACTTAATTGACCTTTGGTTTGCACTAAAATTTGTAATATTTAGCTAAAAATTTAATGAATACAAATATTATTTTCTTAATAAAATAATTGACAGAATTTAAAAAGTTAGTTTTTTACTAACAGAGATAATAAACTCGGTTTGTAGTTTATAATTTAAAAGTTACTCTTTCATGTTATAAATTCACTGGAGTTTGGAATATATGATATTATATAATAATATTAATCTATTCTAATTTTTATTTCATTTAATTATTTAAATAATATGTGTATAATTATTAACTAGAAGGGAAGACTCAAATAACCCTCTGGTATTTGTAATAATCTTCAAATATATCTCTAAATCTAGATATTTGCTGCTTTAGTTCTTCAACCAGAATGAGGCTTCCTCCTAATACCAATACAAAATCATATTTTTCTCTTACGTGAGAAGGTTATTGTAACTACTTGTGTTTATATTTATGTTTTGGAGTTAAAGAGATGGCTAGGTATTGAACTTCTTTATAAAAGAAAATACTTTCAGACTCACTCGCTGATGTTTTTATTCCATAAAATTAAATTAAAGCGCTCATTAGGATTAATGGTCTACATTACAAAAAATTGAGAATCTATATGGGTTAAATTTAGATCTTTTTCAATAATTTTGAATATAAGAATTTATCAAATTTCTTTTAAATAAGAAAAATGTATTGAATAAATTAAAATAATATTTTATACATCATACATAATTTAAGGCTTACTTAGCTTCTTTTTTCTGAATTAAATGGGAAATAATGGTTCAAAAATGTTAGTCTATATTTAAAAAATAGTGTTAAACTTTCTCATTTGATATTTACACTAAGGTATTAACAACAAATATCAAAATTATTTAATGGATGAAGATTAATTCTAAATCAAAAAGATAAAAATAAAATTTAATTGGCTACATTTCATTTTTTATATGAATAAAACAGCGAGAATCAAAGAGGTAATTAAGGCTTATCAATCTTAACTTCTGGATTAAGAAATAATAAAATTTTAAAGTTTACCTTAATGTAATAAAATCAAATTTTGTATTTATTTAAAAAATGATTACTTAAAAATAAAAATAATTATAATTTTGTTAATATATGATTAAAATGAAAATATTTTTTTATAATATTTTTTAATTTACATTCAATTTTGTTGTATGCCTATGCTATGTTACACATCGGTTAAGAATAAATCAGATTAATTACATAAGCGAATAATCTGTAACAATATTGAAAATATAAGAAAATTTTAGACCAATAGATTAATTATTAGCAGTATTAAATTAATTAAAAAAATATATATAGTGAGTCTTCTTAATTGAATTGTATTAATTATTTATAAATATGAAGTTTTGTAACAAATTAATGAGGTTGCAAAAAAATACCTTAAACAAATGTTTTAAAGTTAAATAGATATATAAATTACCGTATATATTTTTATATTTATTTATTGTTTATATTTATATATAACTTTATAAAAGATATTTATACAATATCCTATGTTAAAAATTGTTTATTATATTATTCTGAATTTTATGGTATTAAATGAAATTTATAAAGTTAATCTCATAATAAAAGTTTTAAAAGTCTAAATTAATTAATTAAGAAAATAGGAATAATCATATTTAGTATTTCCATCCATATATTTGAAAGTAAAATATTTAGAATTAGACTTCATGATTTAGTTATATTTAATAACAAAAAAGGATGGATTTAAAACTTAGAAAAAATCTAATCTACAAATAAATATGCTAATTTTAGCTTTTATTTAATAATGATAATTAGGTGAAGAAGCAAAGGCTACAAACATTTTTAAAAATATATAACTAAAATTGACTTTAAAAATACTATTTCATTTAAAAAAAATATAATTATTCAATTATTCTATTTCTAAAAATTAGTGATGTAAATTGTTAAAAAGTCTATTTTTTAATTAGTTAAATAATAAAAAAGTGAGTAAATAGAGTTTATTACATTTAAAAATCTGATAGGAGAGCTTGTTTCATAAAATTAGTCTATTGAATCATTAAAAAGCGAATTTACTTATGAGAATAATTAATAAATATTAAATTAAATAAAATAGAAGAGCTATTTAAAGTTATGAAAACTTTCTACTTTTTAATTAAACTCTTATCATTGAGTTTAATACTTTCAAACACATACGGGTAAAAACATACATGCAGCCATGACTCAAAGAAATCCTACAATATTCCATCTGATTATATTGAAACTTTTGAATCTAAATATGGTAAAAGAAACCTATAATCAGGTCGAAATATTAAACCATTTAGAGTGACTTTTGATTCAAGCTAGCTTAAAAATAAGACAAATGGAGAAGGCATGACAGATGATAAAAGTAAATATATCATCTAAATAATGAAAACAGCTCAAATTTTCTTAGGAAATTTTATTCAAGTTGTTCCAAGAAATTAACCAATAACTTCTAGTTATGGGTGGACCTCCTGCGGCCAATAATAATATCCTCCTTAATTATATAAAAATGGGAGAGGAATACCTAATTCTGACATGCATATTTTAGTATCATACTAAAATGATAAAGCATCATCTAATGTTGCTTTTGCAAGTAAATTATTTTTATTTTCATAATAATTTATATGCAAGCCTATCAATTTTTAAAAGATTATATTAAACTTTAAGCTTAAAGTTAAAACAACAACAAGAAAAATAATTTTTGAATTAACTAACAAAAATACTCATTTAAACAACTTATCTTATCAATAATAGAAATATTTTCAACCAACAAATTAAGGAAATCTTTTAAGAGAAAAAGCCTTGAATTTATTTTTCTACAAAAAACTTTTAAATTTTTTATCTGAAAATCTTTTATATAATTTATTAAGACCTTTGTGAATTGGATCCAGGACCTACCATTACAAATATCGTTTTTAATATAGCCTCCATGGATATGAGTACAGATAATTAAAGGTTTTAAGATAATGTTTCTATAGTTCTCCATGAACTGACTCACACATTAGGTTTTTCTAATGATACAGTTCGTTATTGGATTGATCCAGACACAGGAAAACCATATGGTTCAAACTCAACAAAAGTTCTTACATAAACAACATTATGGGGCATTGATGGGGTTAATAAATTATCATCTAAAAATGTTGTTCGGGTAGCATAAAACCATTTCGCTTGCGCTTCTATTGATGGAATGTTTATGGAAAATTAAGGAGGAAATGGATCTAAGGGATTACATTGGGAAAAAGATTTGGTTAGAAATGAATATATGACTGCTTCTTAGGATAGTAAAGTCTTTGTTATAAGCGAGTTTACTGCTGCTCTCTTAAGAGATACTGGCTTTTATGCAAGTATTAGCGATAACTTAACAGGTAAATTATACTGGGGTAAAAATAAAGGATGTGATTTCTTCTAAAACACTTGTAATTCTAAATTAACTTATCCTGAATTTCCTGTACAATTTGCTGGAAAATAGCACTGTGATTTTTATGGTATGGGTATAGGTAATGTTTAATCCGTAGGAGGTTTATATTCATAATGCCCTACTGCAGTAACTATGGATGATAAGTATTGCTAGGACCCACTATTTAAGCCAAACGAGCTGTATAGATAGAATACAGGAGTTAATTCCTACTGTTTTGAGTCTACATCAGTAAAGAACACAGAGAAAGTAGATTCTACATATGCTTAAAGATGTAATAAAGTAAAATGTAGTGAAGACTTTTCAACAATAACAGTTTATCTTTGGGCAGAAGAGAGTATTACATGCACTATACCAGGTTAAGTTATTGATTTATCTAAAGTTGCTAAAACAACTATCGGTAACTTTACATGTCCTATTGATTTTTAAATGATTTGCAATTTCCCAAGTACTTGCCCATAATAATGCTCATAAAATGGAATATGCGTTAATGTAAATTTAATAGATTTCTATTAAAAAAATTTCTAATAAGCTATTTAAATATAATAGGGGTACTGCATGTGCTTAGACGGATATGTAGGAGAAGATTGTTCTCTCTCTTGTGCATATCCAAATATATTAGAAGAAAACAAATGTGTTGCTATATGTGGTGGCTTGTATTTTAAAAATCCTGATAATGTAATTAATATATTTGATTTTATTTAAAATATCCTTTCATTCATTTTGGTGTTTTTTAAAAAAAACTTTTACTAACCACCCTTAATATTTTTTTTAATAACAAAAGCATGAATAAAAAATTTAAATTATTTTATTATCTTTTAATTTATAATAATTTATAACATATTTTAAAAAATACTAAATATTTTTGAGAAAAAATGTTGCTGATAATTATTTTAATTTAAAATATATAATAAATTAGACTTGCAAACCTAAATGTCCATAAGGATATTATAAAGATTATCCCACAAAAACTTGCATTTTATGTCACTCAAATTGTTCTAATTGCACTGGTCCTCTATCTACTTAATGTTCTTCCTGTAATTTAGGTTATTTATTAAAAGGTAATACTTGTGATTCTTTTCCTTGTGATCCAACTTGTGGAACTTGCTTTGGATTAGGATCAAATTAATGTACTAGCTGCTAACCTGGTTATATTTTAAGCGGTTCGACTTGTCTTCCAATAGAATGTCATCCTACTTGTAAATCTTGCAGTTCTCCTAATGATCCTAATTCTTGTACTGAATGCTTTGCTTAATCTTATTTGAATGCTAAAAAATAATGTGTTTATTGTTCATTGCCTTGCAAAGATTGTAAATCAGACAATTAGTGTACAAGCTGCATAAATGATGAATATATTATTGATAGTGTAAAGTAGGTGTGCAAACTTAAGTGCCATAATACTTGTACCTTATGCTAAGAGGCTAATGATAACACTAAATGCGATTCTTGTATAGACGGATACTATATAGAAGTAACTACATGTAAAATATGCAAAAGCCCTTGCAGTAGATGTGCCTATTCTCCTACTAAGTGCATTGAATGTGCTGCAAATTATCAAATAAATAACAAAAATGAATGCATTCCATAATGTGATTAGTCTTGTAATACATGCTCAAAGCCATTAGACAAAAATTCTTGTATTACATGTAACAAAGGATATACTATGGTTAATTCTTTATGTCAATAATGTACTTACCCGTGCACTGAGTGTTAAACAAGCTAAACTAACTGCACAAAATGTGCTCCAAGCCACGTTCTAAGAGATAATGTTTGTGAACCTATATGCGATGATAGCTGTTTAACATGTTTTAAATCTATAGATCCTAATAGTTGTACCAGTTGTAACCCTGGATTTTATCTATCAGTTAATAACAAAGAAGTCTAAGGATCTTGCAAATAGTGTTAAAGTTTTTGCAAAACATGCAAAGACGGATAAACCTGTCAGGAATGTATTTAAGGGTATTTACTTTAAAAAGATGGCTCTTGTAGCCCTATTTGCGATGCCTCTTGC
>JH720104.1:0-80624 GCA_000231845.2 Tetrahymena malaccensis 436 | reverse complement strand
TATTTACTTTAAAAAGATGGCTCTTGTAGCCCTATTTGCGATGCCTCTTGCTTAACCTGCTCAAAGCCGAACGATAGAAACACATGCTTATCCTGCAGTGCTCCTCTTGTATTACAAAATAGCTAATGCTAATAATGTGGCGATGGATTTTATTTTGAAAATGGATCTTGTTCTAACTGCAGCAACAATTGCAAAAGCTGCTCAAACAAATTAAAATGCGGAATATGCATGGACGGATATATTTTAGACTCAACTTTCAATTGCATAAAAAGTAATACTTGCCACTTTACATGCTAAAATTGTATTGGTGATTTATACTACTAATGTACTTTTTGTCCTCATAATAGATTATTAGTAAAAATAGATGAATCTTTAAGTTATGGAATTTGCTAATGCCCAGAAGATACCACAGATAGTAATGAGCCTGAATGTGAATAATCAAAAGTGTAACAATATTTAAAATAAACCATCATCGGCTCTTTTGCAGGATCTGCTTTTAAATCTATTTTAATAAGTAAACAAAAATACATTTAACTAATTTTTAAAAATATTTAAACTAAAATATAGGTGCTGGGTTATTTAATCCTCTATTAGCATTATCTTATTTCCAACTAAGCTAAGGTATCAGTTATTTGAACTTAATAAATGCTAGGTAATCTGTAGGATTCGACGAGGTTTTGAGGGTTATTTCATCCTCAAATTTTGATTTCAAGTAATTCAAATCTCCATCTAAGGGTAACAACAACAAAAGAATTTTACCTGATTAGAGCTCAAATATAGACTTAATTAATGATTATCAAATAAATATAAATCCAAAAATAGCTTTAAATAACAAAAACTATAACTTCTTAGAAAATTCATAGACTAATTTGTGGATTTAAGGTAAATAAAAAAATAAAATAAATATTTTTTAAAAGAATGCTCATTAATTTTTAAGAATAATTTATTTCTATTAATTTATATTTAAAATTTATTAAAAAAATAATAGGATTTGCTTGGTTTTTAAGTTTTTCTACTTACTTGATAAATAAATATGTCTAAATCAAATGCAGTTTTATAAAAAATATTTAGAAGTACACAGTAATTTCCCTTCCGTTATTAACTTTTGCTGTTTGTTCTTAAGAAACGTGGCTTTGTATTTTCTATTAATTTGGACTTTATTCAAATGGAATTTCAGATGTTGAATAATTTGTTTGTAGTATTTTTGGATTCTTTTACATGATCGCTGTTTTAAGTTATTTGTTTTACTATCTAGAGTACAAGAAATGCCTAAATACAAGATAATCCATTAAGCCTTTGTAAATAATTGATGTAAATAGTACTTAAAGTCTTTAAATTGTGTCTGATACAAATTTAGAGGATTAAAAAAAGTTTTACTTTCTGAATTTATATGTAAAATAAGATTCATTTGCGACGAGAAACATAATTTAGATAGTAGTATTATTGAAGATGATTATTTCTATTGCTGCATCATGCATATATCAAAATGCATATACCCAAATCATTATATACATCCTTAGTTACTTTGCCTTTTGTGTATACATAGGTAAATCTTAATTTATAATGATTTTCAATTTATTTATATTCTTTAAATAATTAATGAATTAGCTGTGTTCAGACCTTTGTAGCAGTTTAAACATAACGTCATTCTACTTTTGATTAATTTTATTATTACACTACTTAGTATAATCTATGCAACTTCACTTTCTCCCAAAAATGATACTAAGTAAAGTAAAACATTATCGTTGGTGATGCTATCTATAATTATTACAACATATGTTGCCCTTTTCACTTTCTGGGTTTTAATTTTGCTATACATAATCTACAACTAACTCAGAAAATGTACGTCCAAAGATTTAGTTACCTCAGATTAGCCAAAGAAACTACCCTAAAGTTAAATTCCTTAACTGAAAGATGAATAAGCTAGCTAACTAAATGTGAATGATAATACTCAAATTTAATTTGGACCAAAGTCAGGATAATTTTCTTAAAATTAATTATAATCAGATAAAAGAATTAATGTGTTATATTCTGCAAGAGTTTTATGAAAAGTCATTCTTTATTTTATATATTTGTTTGCTTACTTTATTAAATATTTACCAAATAAATTATATTTTTTTTTTTAAAATATACTTTCATTGTTTTTCAAAAAATAAATTAAAATTTGATTTTCCACTTCTTTTAAAAAAATATTCAATTTATTGTAAATTAATTCTTTATATTACTGTTTTATCCATTAAAAAAAATATGAAAGGTTAAAATTTATTACAGAGCTAGAAGAATGCGTTCATTATATTAACATCTATGTATTATTGGTTATCTTAACTAATATTAATTGTGTATAAATTACTTCCTTAGAAAGTAAGTTCTATATATTTTATTAAATTTAAAATACTCTCTATTGAAGCTTGGCCAAACTTTTATAAATTTAACCATGCCAGTTTAGAATAAGGGTTAATATTTTCTACATTTATTTATTGATAAATATCAACATTATTTACTGATTTGATATTTAAAATGTCTTCCTTTATTTCTAATTTATTATCTAACTTTTTTAGCAATTTTAATATTTTAATGATAATACTTAAATTTTATTTTATATTTTTCTTAATTTAAGTGTAGTTTATTCTCTCCTTTTTTGATATTATCGAACGTTAAAACTCATTCCTCAGAATGCCAATTTGAAGTAGATCTTGTATTTTTGAAATCTTTAATAAAAGCTAAATTTTTAATAAAAATATAAAATTTTGATTAAAAATTGAAATAGAGTAGAAAATACAGAGGAAAACAAGATTCTTAGTAAAATTAAAATAAACTATAAATTAAATTATACTAATAATAGAATAAAAAAACTTAGTTTGTATTGGAGAATCAAAAACAAAAGATTTAAGAATCTGTTAACCAAGATATGAACACAAATTATATTAAAAGCTTAAGCTTATTTAACTACTTAGCAAAGTAAGGAAATTCTAATTATTTGATTATGAAGATATTGAAAACTAACTTTACTGACATACTAAACACAGGTACAAACAGACTTTTTAAATTAAAAGAAGGATAAAAATAAAAAAATATTATGAGAAATATGCAGGGTGTTCACTATACCTAAAATATAAAGTAGCATCAGCTCTTCAGTGACATTAAAAGAAGATGAAAAATAGAAGAATATTCTTCACAATAATCAAAATTAATAATTTTAAAGAACTCAAATTGAGATAAAATAATTTTTTTTAAGATCTATTATAAGTGAAATTGTAATCAAATACGATGAAAGCCTGCAAAAAAATATAAATCAATTAAAATACTGAAGGATGAAATGAAGAAAAATAAATTAAAAACCAAAATAATTAATTAAATCTAATAAAAGATATTTAATTTTGAATTATTTAATTTATATTTTGTCAAAATATTCTTCTTATGATTAAAATAATAAGTAAATCATTAATGATTATTGTATTAAAATAAAAAGTGAGATACATAAGAAGAAAAAAATAGGATGATTGGTATTTTTTATTACAATGATTTAGAAAATGTGATAGATTATTTCAGATGCTAGGCAAATAAATTTAATTTATCTTTTATCAAAAGTTTCTAAGATCTCCTTTGACATCTCATGTTAAAATCCATATTGATTTAATGTAATAACTTTTTATCTAAATGTTAATTTTTCTTTGATATTTTAAATTATTTATTTAACACTTAAAAATAACATCTTTTCTGATAAATAATTACAATTTTTAATGGTAATCAAAAAGATATTACAAATTAATATTTAATTTAAAATTTATATCAAAATTATATTACACTTATTTATCAATTTAATCAATATATATTTTATTAAAAAAGGAGGTAAAATATAGTAGCTCAGAGCATAGAAGCCTTAGAAACGGCTTTTGCAAGTTGTAGCAATCTTAAAAGCTTAGATCTCTCTCTTTAGTAAATTTGCTATTAATAATATTTTAAATTATAATAGTAATAGTAACTAATGTTAATATAATACTTTCAAATTTTATAAAGAGTGAATAGCTTGGGAGCGTAGGGGGCAAAAGTTTTAGGGAAGTCTTTAAAAAATTGCTCTACTCTCTAAGATTTAACTATTTCTTTAGAGTAACAAAATATTTTTTTCATTAAGCTAGTATTGAAGCTTTCAATTTAAAATAAATAGACACAACTAAATAGGAGCAAATGGTGCTTTAGAGCTATGCAACGCCTTATAAAGTTGCCATAATCTCTAGAATTTAAAACTAAACTTTGAGTAAAAAAAATAGAATATTTTAAATTAATGTTTTTCTATTTTAATTGAAAATAATAATATGCTGATTACTATTTTTAAGTCAACTTGTTACAAAATTATATACGAAATAATTAACTAAATTTCATAGGGTAAATTAAATTGGAGCAAAAGGCGCAATTAATTTATGTTCAGCTTTAACTAAATGTGCTAACATAGAAACTTTAACTCTCTCATTAAGGTAAGTAAGCATTCGAAAATATTACATTGTACCTGAGCTACTTTAAGAGAAATTGAATAATTAATTATATTGTATTTTTTGTAGTTTTTGTATCTTAAATTACTTTAAAAATAATATCTAATATCAAAATATTAATAAATGATATTTCACTGATAGGTATAATCAACTAAAAGGAGAAGGCGCCTCAGGTTTAGGCTCTATTTTACCTAAATTTACAAAACTATCTAATTTGAAGCTTGGACTTGAGTATTAAAATATTTTTATTCTAATCATTTAAATATCTATCAAAATTAAATTTTAATACAAGAGTAAACCAAATTAACGCAAAAAGTGCTTCAAATTTGAGCTTAGGATTAGCAAGTTGCTTACATTTGAAATAGCTAACTATAAATTTAACGTAAACAAAAAGCTTTAATTTTATTTTTATGATTGCAAAATTTATAATCATATTCCTTAAAACATTAAAAATGATATTATTTGAATAATTAGAGAAAATAAACTTGGCTCAAAGGGCGCTTTAGATTTATGCTCTGCCTTTGAAAAAATTGAAAATCTCTAAACATTGAGCTTAAATCTTTCGTAATTATTTGATTATTATCTAATTTCGAATAAACAAAAACAAGAGTTTTTAATGAAGTCAAATATAATTAATATTTTTATGCTTCATTAAATATTTATTATTTATTGCCTCTTTTTTCTTATAAAAATAATATCCTTTTAATATATAAAAGTTGTAATTAAATTGGAGATGATGGCTCAAAAAATGTGGGTTTAGGTTTACAAAATTGCATTAAACTTTCTAATTTGACTCTTAACCTGTAGTAATAAGATTTAATATAATAATTGCTTGATTTATTAAGATTAATTCTTCATCAAAATTGATCAAATAAAATTGAATTTAATTAATTCTTTTTTAATATGGGTTAAATAGCGAAAATCAAATAGGAAAGTAAGGCTTATCAAGCTTAATATCTTGTTTAAGAAATACTAAAAGTCTTTATATTTTAAAGCTGAATTTAAGGTAAATATAATAACTTATTGTTTTATTTAATTAAGATGACTTTCTTAAAGAAAAGTGTCAAAAATACACTCAAAAATAAAAATTATTTTAATCATTTTTATTGAAAATTTAATTATTTGATCGAAAGAATAGAATTTATTGAATTATTTTTTAATAAATATTTTATTTTAAATTGAAAAAAATATCTTTACATATGATAAAATAGTTAGAACTAAATAGATTAAGATGACTAGCGCTTACTTACTAACATTCATAAAATTAAGAAATTATTAATTTAATAGATAATTCTTTGAAGTTAAATAATTTTTAAGTATCATTAATATAATTAAAATCTATATATTATACTTTTTCTTAGTTCTATCTTAATTTCCATAAATATCCTTAATAAAATGATTAATAAAATGAAAATTAATTTAGATAAATCTTACATGCAAAAAAAATTCATTTATTGACAGATTTAGAATGTATTGGTATGAAAATATGTATTTATATTTTTATTATAAATCTAATTAATATATTATCAAAAAAATTTATTTACAAATTTAGTAGTAATATTCATAACATTTTTTAATAAAACAATTTACTCTTTTCATCTTATCTTTATCATTTAAAATGTATTAAACTATTCATTATTTATTAGATATTTGCTCTACATAAATAGTTATCAATATTTATTATGATAGTGCTTATTTTATTACTCCTAATTTTATGGTATTTAATGGAATAAGTTAAGATTGTTTGGTATTAAATTTCTATCTTTTTGCTCTAAGTAAAGCAATTAAGAGAATAGGAATAATTTTATTTAATTTCTTCAACCATATGTTTCAAAAGAAAATGTATGGAATTAGTCATGATACTCCTTCATCATTATTTATCATTTGGTTCTATTAGTAACAAAAAAGAATGGATTTAAAACAAAAAATAAAAAGGTAATCTTCAAATAAATATGTTAATGAAGGTATTTATTTAATAAATGATAAAAAAGTGAAGAAATAAATGATATTGATTACTATTACTTAGTAAAAATAAATAAGAAAATATAATACCTAAACAATTTTTCTTAAAATTAGTTCAGTAAATTATTTATAAGTCATTTTATTTATTAGCAATAATTAATAAATATTGAATTAATATTTTGCAAAAAAGAACAGTTAATAGCGGGTTTTCTTTTATAGTTAAGAAAATGTATTACACTTCAATTACATTTTTATTATTAAGTTTAGCCATTTTAAATACATATGGTTCATAGCATATGTGCAACCATGACTCAGACATATCTTACGATATTCCCTCAGATTATCTTGAAACATTTGAAGCCAAATTTGGTAAAAGAAACCTTTAAACAGGTTAAAATACTAAACCATTTAGAGTTACTTTTGATTCAAGCTAGCTTTATAACACTACAAATGGGCCTGGTATGACAGATAGCTATAGAAGTTATCTCATTTAAATAATGAAAGGAGCACAAGTTTTCTTAAGGAATTTTATTCAAGTTGTTCCTAGATAAACTCCAATTACTTCTTATTATGGATGGGCATAATGTGGCTAATCTCCATTTATTGTATATTATCCACCTGAATTATAAAGAAATGGAGCTGGCATACCTAACTCAGATATGCATCTATTAGTAACATACTTTAACGATACAACTAGTTCTTAATTAGCTAGTGCAGGTAAATTTTTTCATTTTGATAGATTTTGTGATCAAGTAAACCTTCCTTTTTTAAATAAAATATTGAGATACAACTAAGTTCTACTTTACATATATTTACATATAAAATTAAAACAATAAAAAAGGCATCATTTGTTTGAATTAATAATCATAAATATTCATCTTTAAAAAAATACTTTCCTAAATAAAATTATTTTTACTTTCATATGAAAAACTTTTATATATTTACTTTTTTCTCATTACATAATTTATTTAGGTTTTTGTGAATTGAATCCAGGACCTATCATTGGAAGAGTTAGATTTAATATTGGCACCTTGAAAATGAATGCAGATAATAGCCTGTTTTAAGATAACTTTTCAGTAGCTCTCCATGAACTGACCCACGCTTTAGGCTTTTCTGGAGGTGCAATTTAGTATTGGATTGATCCAGACACAGGATAACCATATGGTTCAAATGTTTCGAAAGTTTTGACTCAAACTTCTCTATGGGGCATTAATGGGGTAAATAAATTATCCTCTAAAAATGTTGTTCAAACAGCAAAAAATCATTATGCTTGCCCTACTATTAATGGAATGTTTTTAGAAAACTAAGGAGGAGATGGATCTATGGGATCACATTGGGAAAGAGACTTGATTAAAAATGAATATATGACTGCTTCTTAGGTTTTGAAATCTTATGTTGTAAGTGAATTTACTGCTGCTCTCTTAAGAGATACTGGCTTCTATGCAGGCATCAACAGCAACATGGTGGGTACAATTTATTGGGGTAAAAATAAAGGATGTGATTTCTTCTAAAATGTATGCAATTCTACATTAACAACTTATCCTGAATTTCCTGTATAATAAAATGGCCAATAGTATTGCGATTTTTATAGTATGGCTATAGGGATTGTTTCATCTACTAGGGATACGTTTTCATAATGCCCAGTTGCATAACCTTATTCTAATCAGTTTTGTTAAGACCCAAATAATCAGCCTAGTGAGTGGAATAGAATGAATACAGGAGTTAACTCTTACTGTTTTTAGTCTACATCAATAAAAAATGGATGGACATCAAATTCACCAGGTTTTAACTCAAGATGTAATATAATAAAATGTAGTGCAGATTTTTCAACAATAACAGTTTATCTATGGTAGCAAGAGACTATTACATGTACTACACCAGGTTAAGTCATTGATTTAACTAAAGTTTCATCAACAACTTATGGAAACTTTATATGCCCTAATAACTTTTAAATGGTTTGTAATTACCCAAAAACATGCCCAAATTAATGCTCATCAAATGGAATTTGCAATAACGTAAATTTAATTAGTATATTTTCAAGAGTTGTTTAATAAGCTATTTCAAAATAATAGGGGTACTGTATCTGCATAGACGGATATGCAGGATAAGATTGTTCTATTACTTGTGCATATCCAAATGTATATGATGGAACAAACTGTGTAACCGCATGTACTGGTTAGAATTACAAAAATCCTGATAATGTAATCTATAATATTTATTTTATTTAGTATTTTTTTCCTTTTATTTTGATATTAATTGTTAAGTATTCAAACAAATGCTTAAATACCATATTTATCAATAAATAATACATTTTATTATTTTTGAATTAATTTTCTATTTTTTTATTTTTAAAAACTCAGAAATTATTTTTTTAAATTATTAAAGATTCTTTAGATAAAACTGTTTTATTGAAAAATATTTTAAATTTAATTTATAAATTAGACATGTAAACCTAGCTGTCCAATGGGATATTATTAAGACTCCTCCTCTAATACTTGTATTTTATGCCATACTTTTTGTTCTGCTTGCACAGGTGCTCTATCTACTTAATGTTCTTCATGCAATATGGGTTATGAATTAAGTGGTAGTACTTGTAATTCTTATACTTGCGATTCAACCTGTGGAACTTGCAATGGCTCAGGACCAAATAAATGCACTAGCTGCAACACTGGTTATACTTTAAGTGGTTCAACTTGTCTTCCTACCTGTCATCCTTCGTGTAAAACTTGTTCTGCATAAAATAATCCAAACGCTTGTACCTCCTGCAATGATGGTAATTATTTAAGCAATAATTAATGTGTGACTTGTCCAGCTCCATGTGGTACTTGTGTATATTCAAATTCTTAAGTAATTTGTAATTCTTGCACTCCAACTACTTCCTACACATTTGATAGTACAAATAAAGTATGTAATCCTATATGCGATCCTTCTTGCCTAGCCTGCACATAACCATAGAACAGTAATGCATGTTCTTCTTGTCCTAGTGGATCTTTTCTTCAAGGTAGCACTTGTCAACCTTGCTAATCACCTTGTAAAACTTGTCTAAATTCAGCAACTTCTTGTAGAAGTTGTGTAAGTAGTACAAACTATACATATGACTCAGTCAATTTTGTATGCTAAATGATCTGTCATAGCTCATGTAGCTCTTGTACTAAACCCAATGACTAAACTTAATGTACAAAATGCGTTGATGGCTATTATTTAAATGGAACAACATGTACCTTATGCAACAGTCCATGCAAATTTTGCTCTTCTGCAACTTAATGCCTTTCATGTGTGAATAACACAGATTATACTTATGATCCTAATGCAAAATAATGCATATCAAACTGCTATTAATATTGTTCTAGCTGCTCTAAACCTAGCGATTCTAACTCATGTACTGCATGTAAAGATGGATATTATTTATCTGGTTCTTAATGCCTTTAATGCAGCTCTCCATGTTCTAAATGTACTTCAAATGCAAATCAATGTACAGGATGTATAAGTGGATATTCATTAGATTCCAGTTAAAATAAATGCAATATTTAATGCTACTAAACATGTAAAACATGTTCAAGCCCTAATAATCAGTAAGCATGTAATTCTTGCATTGATGGCTATTTCATATAAAATAATTAATGCCTATAATGCCTATCTCCTTGTGCTACTTGCAGTAATTCCTCCACTAATTGCATTAATTGTGCAAATAACTACTAAAAGAATAATCAAAATATTTGTTAGCCAATTTGCGATAGCTCATGTAAATCTTGTAGTTCTCCCAAAAACTCTAATTCTTGCACTGATTGTTTTGATGGATCTTTTTTAAATGCCAATAATTAATGCATTCAATGCTAAAAGCCTTGTCAAAACTGTGTAAATTAAGCTACTAAGTGTACTAGTTGTATCAATAATACTGACTATACCTTTGATAATGTAAATTAAATATGCAATCTTGTGTGTAATAATACTTGTTCATCGTGCTTTGGGCCTAATGATAACACTAAATGCAATTCTTGCATTGATGGTTACTACTTAGATGGAACAACATGTAAATAATGTAGTAGCCCCTGCAGCAAATGCAGCTAATCTCCTACTTAGTGCACTGGATGTATTGCAAGTTATCAATTAAACAATCAAAATTAGTGTATTCCATCTTGTGATTCATCTTGTAATACATGCTCAAAGCCATTAGACAAAAATTCTTGTATTACCTGCAATACAGGATATACTATGGTTAATTCTTTATGTCAATAATGCACTTACCCTTGCTCTGAGTGTTAAACAAGCTAAACTAACTGCACAAAATGCGCTCCAAGTCACGTTCTTAGTGGTAATGTTTGTTAACCTACATGCGATGATAGCTGTTTAACATGTTCTAAACTTATAGATCCTAATAGTTGCACCAGTTGTAGCCCTGGATTTTATCTGTTGGTTAATAATCAAGATGTCTAAGGATCTTGCAAATAGTGTTTGAGTGTTTGCTAAACTTGCAAAGACGGATAAACCTGTCAGGAATGTATTTAAGGATATTTACTTTAAAAAGATAGCTCTTGTAGTCCTATTTGCGATGCCTCTTGCTTAACATGCTCAAAACCGAATGATAGAAACTCATGCTTGTCTTGCAGTGCTCCTCTTGTATTATAAAATAGCCAATGCTAATAATGTGGGGATGGTTTTTATTATGACAACGGATCTTGTTCTAACTGCAGCAACAATTGCAAAAGCTGCTCAAATAAATTAAAATGCGAAATATGTATGGATGGATATATTTTAGATTCAGCTTTCAATTGCATAAAAAGTAATACTTGCCACTTAACATGCTAAAACTGTGTTGGTGATTCATACTACTAATGTACTTTTTGTTCTCAAAATAGATCTTTAGTAAAAATAGATGAATCATTAAGTTATGGAATCTGCTAATGTCCAGTAGATACCACAGATAATAATGAGCCTGAATGTGAATAATCAAAAGTGTAAAAAAATGTTAACTAAGCCATTATCGGCTCTTTTGCAGGATCTGCTTTTACATCCATTTTGATAAGTAAACAAAAATACATTTAACTAATTTTTAAAAATATTTAAATTAAAAAATAGGTGTTGGGTTATAAAATCCTTTAATAGCTTTAACTTATTTCCAATTAAGTTAAGGTATCAGCTATTTGAATTTAGTAAATGCTAAGCAATCGGTAGGATTTGATGAGGCTTTGAGGGTTATTTCATTCTCAAACTTTGATTTCTAGTAATTCAAATCTCCATCTAAGAATATCAACAACAAAAGAATTTTGCCTGATTAGAGCTCAAATATAGATTTAGTTAATGATAACCAAATAAAGCAAAATCCTAAAATAGCTTTAAATAACAAAAACTATAACTTCTTATAGAATTCATAGCCTATTTTGTGGATTTAAGGTAAATAAATTAAATATATTTTTAAAAGAAAACTTTTTTATATTTTCTTTAGATTTTATACTTTTAAATCTTTTAATCAAAATATATACATTTAAAAATAGGATTTGCTTGGGCAATAAGTCTTTCTACATATTTGATAAGTAAATATATAAAGATCTAAAGCAGCTTTATAAAAAATATTAAGAAGTACACAGTAATTTCGCTTCCAATAATAACTTTTGCTGTTTGTTCTTAGGAAATGTGGCTTTGTATTTTCTATTAATTTGTACTTTAATCAAATGGATTATCAGATGCTGGTTAATTAGTTTGCAGCATTTTTGCATTCATATACATGATATCTGTTTTATGCTATTTATTTTACTAGCTGGAATACAAGAAATGCCTAAATACTAGATAATTCAAGAAATCTTTGTAAACAATTGATGTTAATAGTCCTTAAAATCTTTAAATTATGTCTGATACTAATTTAGAAGATTAAAAAAAGTTTTACTTTCTGAATTTATATGTAAAATAAGATTCATTTGCAACTAGAAACATAATTTAGATAATAGTATTATTGAAGATGATTATCTCTATTGCTGTATCTTGCATATCTCAAAATGCTTACGCTTAGATAGTTTTATTCATCCTTAGCTACTTTGCATTTTGTATATACATATGTAAAACTATATTTAGAATGATTATTAATTTTTTTACTTAAATACATTTTTAAATAATTAATTAATTAATTAGCTGTGTTCAGACCTTTGAAGCAAGTGAAATATAATGCTGTTCTACTTTCTATTTACTTTATTACTACTGTGATTAGTATAATCTATGCAGTATCAATTAATTTCTAAAATGATGCTGAAACAAGTAAGACATTATCGTTGGTGATGTTATCTATTATTATTTCAACATATATTGTCTTTCTCGCTTTCTGGACCTTAATTTTACTACATCTAATCTACAATTGGCTCAAAAAATGCATCTATAAAGATTTCTAACTTAATCCGTAAGATTTGCCTAAGAAATTACCTCAACATTTACCTCAGCATTTACCTCAATTATCTAAAGACGAATAAGTTAGCTAACTAAATATGATAGATAATACACATTAGCAATTGGAGCTAAAATCTGGACAATTTTCATAAAATCAACTATAACCAGATAAAAGCTTTCCTGGATTTAATAATTAGGTTAAAATTTTATGATAAGCTTATTACTAATAATTTATCTATGTTTACTTACTTTTGTTATTAATCAAATAAATTTTACTTACTTTATTATTACAATTAAAAATAAATATATATATACTTCAATCAAATATTTTACATATATTTTTGCAAAAATGCTTATTAAAAATTTTTTATTTTTATGATTTTGAATAAAAATAGCATTTTACAAAAAGAATTTACTATTCTGTTTCTAATTTTTTGTATATATATTATTTTAATCAATATTTTTTAGTTAATCAAAATGGATGAAATTTTTTAATTAAAGCAAAAAATATTAATTCTAGTTTTATAGTACTAAATTAATCTAAAAATTAGTAAATTCATTTAATTACTGACAAAATCTAATAATTTATAAGAAATTTATCAGAAATGCTGTGTTTTTTTTTAAATAGAAGGATTTTTAGATGATTATTTGAATAAATTATATTAAATAAAGTAAAAGATATCAATTTTTTTAAGCAAATAAGTAAATTAGTTAATCACTTAAAAAATAAGACAATATGAATTGCTGCTCTTTTGTTTTGATTTCTTCAATTTTAATTATAACTTTAAATGCTCATAGCTTAAAAAGGCATGTGTGTAATCATGATGCTGATATATCTTATAATATACCCTCTGACTATTTCGAAACATTTTAGACTAAATTTGGCAAAAGGTTTCTCTAATCTTAAGAAGATGCTTAACCATTAAGATTAACATATGATGTTACTCAACTTTTTAATAACGCTAATGGAGCAGGAATGACAGATGCTAAAAGAAATTACATAGTCAAAATACTAAAAGCTGCCTAAATATTCTTTAAAAATTTAATACAAATTATTCCTAGATCTACTCCAATTAAATCATAAGGACTTAAATTTTGCGGCTAAGCTCCGTTTATCGTGAATTATCCTCCTGAATTGTTAAAGAATGGTTAAGGTATTCACAATTCTGACATGCATCTCTTAGTGACATACTTTAATGATAATAATAGCTCTTCATTAGCTAGTGCAGGTAAATTACTTTTTGACTTTTCTTTTTAAAACAGAAGCTTTTTAATCGTATTTTAGGGTAAATTTATTTAGTTCTACTAATTTTTAATTTATCAGTATTAATGAATTTATTCAACTATTCTCCCATAGAAAATACAAAATTGTTTGTTTGCTTCTTTTATTTAAAAAGCCTTATTTATATTTTTAGGTTTTTGTGAGTTGGATCCAAATCCTGTTATCGCAAGAGTTAGATTCAACATTGGTACAATGCATATGTCAGAAGATAACTCTAACTTTTAAGAAAACATTTCTGTAGCTCTTCATGAACTTACACATGCATTAGGTTTTTCTGGAGGTGCAGTTTAATATTGGATTGATCCAGATACAGGAAGACCTTATGGATCTTCTACTGTTTCTAAGGTGTTGTAATATACTACTTTGTGGGGTTTTTAAAGGGTGAGCAAAATATCTTCTGAAAATGTTCTTCAAGTAGCAAGAAACTATTATGCTTGTGCAACAATAGATGGAATGTTTTTGGAAAACTAAGGCGGAACAGGATCTATGGGATCTCATTGGGAAAAGGACCTAATTAGAAATGAATATATGACTGCTTCTTAGGTATAAGGAAGCGTTATCAGTGAATTTACTGCTGCTCTGCTAAGAGATACAGGTTTTTATGAAAGCATAAACAGTAATTTACTAAGCCCTATTTACTGGGGTAAACATAAAGGGTGCGATTTCTTCTATAACGTATGTAATTCTACTACCACATCTTATCCTGAATTCCTAAAGCCAAATGACCTTAATAAATAAAAATGTGATTTTTATAGTATGGCTATAGGAATTGTAAGTAGTACTATTGATATATTCTCATAATGCCCAATTGCCCAACCTTATAGCAATGAATTTTGCCATGATCCATAATTTTAGCCTAGTGAGTGGAATAGAATGAACACAGGAGTAAATTCCTTTTGCTTTTAATCTACCGCGGTTAAGAACGGATATAAATCTGATTCTTAGAACAATAACTTAAGATGCAATAAAATTAATTGCAGTGAGGATTTTTCAAAAATTAAAATTTATCTTTGGTAACAAGAATCATTTACCTGTACCTCTCCAGGATAGTAGATAGATTTATCTAAAGTATCATCAACAACTTACGGAATTTTTACTTGCCCTTAAGACTTTAAGATGATTTGCAATTCTCCTTAAACTTGTCCAAATTCATGCTCTTCAAATGGAATATGCATTAATGTAAATTTAACTTTTTTTATGTAAAATTTAAAATAATTTTGTAATTATTAGGGATACTGTCTTTGTATAGATGGATATGCAGGATAAGATTGCTCTGTTAATTGCTAACATCCTAACGTCTATGATGGAAATAGCTGTATTTCTTAATGCCCAACTAATAAATTTAAAAATCCAGATAATGTAATTTATTTTTTATCATATTTATTAATTAAAATATCTCTTTCAAAAAATTTTTATTTCAATAAAATATTTCTATTAAAAATGATAGAGAGGAAAAAATATTTTTAATATTTTATTATTTCTTAAAAAATTAAATAGACATGTAAGCCAAGCTGCCCTAAAGGATATTATAAAGATTATCAATAATAATCTTGTCTTTTGTGTGACACTAAATGTTCTGCTTGCACTGGTAGCTCACCAACTGAGTGTTCTTCCTGTAATTTAGGTTATGAATTAAATGGTACTACATGTATTTCTCATATATGTGATGAATCATGTGGAACGTGTTTTGGCTCAAGACAAGACTAATGCACTAGTTGTTAACCTGGTTATACTTTAAAGGGTTAAATCTGTATTTCAAATTGCCACGCTTCTTGTAAAACATGCTCTGTATTTAATGATCCGAATTTTTGCACTTCTTGTGAAGATGGATTTTATCTTAGCAATAATTAATGCATTAAATGCCCATCTTAATGTGCCACATGTGAGATCTAAAGCTTATAAGGATCATAATTTATTTCTTGTAAAATTTGTAATAATGGATATGTAATGATTGATTCTACTTGCTTGTAGTGTACTTATCCATGTGCTGAATGCTAAGAGAACTAAACAAATTGCACAATATGTGAGCGTAGTCACTTACTTTATGGGAATATTTGTGAGCCTACATGTGATGAAAGCTGTTAAAATTGCTCCAAATTAGTCGACCCTAATAGTTGCACTAGTTGTTATCCTGGGTATTATTTAGATATAAGTAACTAATCGGATTAAGGGTCATGTAAACAATGCCAAAGTAATTGTTTGACTTGCATAAATGGATAAAGTTGTGACTCTTGTATTTAAGATTATTTACTATAAAATGACGGGTCTTGTACCCCTATTTGTGATGTATCTTGTTTAACTTGCTCATAGCCAAACGATAAAAATTCATGTTTATCCTGTAGTGCCCCTTATGTATTACAAAATAATCTGTGTCAATAATGTGCAAATGGATTATATTATGAAAATGGATCTTGTGTTAGTTGCAGCTAAAACTGTTAAAGTTGCCAAAATAAAGTTAAATGTGATATTTGCCTTGAAGGATATCAATTAGATAAAAATTTTAATTGCGTATAAATAAAATCTTGCCACTAAACTTGCTTAAATTGTATAGGAGACTCTTACTTTTAATGCACATCTTGTCCTCAAAATAGGTAGTTAGTAAAATTGGATATTTCTTTAAGCTTTGGGATATGTTAATGCCCAGAAAACACAACAGATTATAACGATTCTGAATGCCCAAAATCTAATACATAGAAAAATATTTAGTAGACGATAATAGGATCATTTGCAGGATTAACCATAAGTTCCATTTTTACAAGTAACTAATTAATTAACTTTGTTTAAGAAATTATAAAACAACATATTTAAATAAATAAATAATTAGGTTTGGGTTTATAAAATCCCTTGATAATTCTAGCTTACTTCTAACTAAGTTAAGGAATAAGCTACTTCAATTTATTGAATGCTAAGCAATCAGTTGGATTTGACGATGATTTAGGAATAATTTAATTTGCTAACTTTGATTTCTATTAATTTAAAACATAAGATAAAGTTAGTAATTAAACAAGAATTCTATCCACATAAAGTTATGGGTTTTAATAAAGTAACAACACTTCACTAAGTTACAACCCTAAAATTATTCTATACAATAAATCAAATAATTTCTTATAAAACTCACTAGTTATTTTATTGATTTAAGGTAAATTTACAATTAATTTATTTAAGATTCAATTTTTAACACTAAAATAAAGTTTAGCATAGTTATTAATCAATTTCAATTATTTTTTAATATTTAAAGATTTAAAACTTATTACTAAAAATAAATAAATAAATAAATAAATGAATAGGTGTTGTATGGATTATGAGTATTACTACTTTTTTGATAAACAGATACATGAAAATATAAATTAACTTTATCAGAGATATGTAGAAGATTATTTTTATTTCATTTCCACTATTTATTTACGTCCTCTGCTCATAAGAAATGTGGCTTTGCATTTTGTATCAATTTTAATTGTACTAAAATGGCTAATCAGACACTTAATCTATTGTTTTTAGTTTAATAGCATTTTTTTATATGATAGCTATCCTAATTGTTTTGTTTTACAAGATAGAATACAAAAAAGTTTTAAAATTTGAATAGCCAAAAAACTCTTAAAAAGAAGTTGAATAACTCTAAAATGTTAATTTAAATTAAAATGATAGACAAAATTTTTATTTTATTTATAAATATGTGAAGCAAGAAAATTTTGCTACAAGAAATATTGTTTAGATAATAGTTTTATAATAAATGATCATATCTGTTGCTATCATTTCTGAAAATGCAAACATCTAAATCACATTATTCATAGTTTGCTATGTTTTTTTCTCTCTTTTTATAGGTAAATTTATACTTTAAATATTTAAAATTTCAATTTAATTTTATATCAAGGAATAATAAGACCACTAAAATAAGCTAAATAAAATCTTATGCTGCTATCAATTTATTTTGTTAATACTATCCTCAGTATTATTTATGCTGTTTCTATTAATTATTAAAATGATCCCTAAATAGGTAAAGCCTTGTCTTTAACCATGCTATCTATTATTATTTTAGTATTTGTAATTCTGTTTTGTTTCCAGGTCATTATATTACTTTCTATTGCTTATAAATATCTTAAAAAAAATAATAACAATTAAATTAAAAATCATCCATCTAACTAAACTTAAAAATAGTCCTAAGCTTGCTTACCATAAATAAATGAGGAAACTGTAATACAGCTTAACCAATAGTAAAACAATCAAATAAACATAGAAATAAAAACTTAATAAATAAATTTAAATTAAACTGAGGATAAAAAAAATTCTTAACTATGAAGAAAAATATGATAAATTTCAAAAATGAAATTAGTAAAAATAAGAAAAAAATAATTTTCTAAGATATTTTTCTATATTTATATTTATTTATATAATTTAGATTAAGCCCAATTTGTAAGCAAATTAATAAATAAATTAAAAAAACAAAATTTTATTCTTTATAAAAAATTTATATTTCAGAATCAAAAATTTAATTTTTTTTCGTATTAAAAAATGAAAAATTGCAGTAATTATTAAAAACTTATTAACACTGATGATTTTTTCATCAAAACTTGAAATTCTGCATATAAAATTTAAATTATTAATTTAAAGCATTCACTTGAATTAAAATTTCGCCATTTGCAATTGAGCAAATGACGAAATTTTAAAAGCTGGAAGTGTTATATATATAATTATGTAATTATTTTAACCACAATTTCAATATTTTTAAAATATTTTTTAAGATTAAAATATTTAGTTATGAATTAAATTTAAATTATTATTCTTAATCATAGTTTAATTTATTTTCTAACCAATCTATTCATCTTTAAAACTCTATATCTTAGTTAACATTTTGAAGATTCATCGATATAATTACCCCTTTTAAATAATATTTAGTAAGTTAAAATAATAAAATCTATGTTAAAGTTTAAATAATAAAAATTAAAGAATCTAGCTATTAAGAAACTTAAGAATATTAATATAAATTATTATTATATTTTATTATGAATCAATATAGGCTTATAGTATATTTACCCTAGGTAAAGTGTCAAATTGTGGAGATTCAAACAATTTTTTAAGGCAGGAACGATTTCTAGAGCAGCCTATTTTCCAATAGCATTAGAACTTTTTATAGTTTGTAATTTGTTACAAAAATAAAAAAATATAATAGTGAAAAATACAAGAATGTTTAATAAATATATTTATATGAAAAATTAATCATGATAAATTGTTCATATTCTATCTTTAATTTCATTAATTAGAAAGAAATAATTGTCAATAAAATTAAATAAACCAATTTTACTAAAGGGAGATGGTCAAACAAGTCAGATTAGTCAAATTTTTAAAAGAAGAGAAGAGATTTAAAGCACCAGTAGCTCCAATTGAACTTGCACTTTGCATTATTAAAAGATTATCATACATACAAAAACAAATTAAAATAACTAGAAATAAACATAAATAAATAAAATTGTTATTTTTAAAATTAATTGAGAATTGTTCCTTACTAAAGCTCAAGATTGAGAATATAAAGGTTAGTGAAATTTTTTAAAACTAACCCTAACCTAGATGCACCTTCGTCTCCTATTGAGTTACTACTTTTATATTTTTAGAAATATATTTTTTATCAATTATCAATAAAGGCAAGTGAAAAAAGTAATGATTGGTAAATTTAGTTAAATTTTAGTTAAAAAATAGCTCTTTTCAAATATTATCTTTATAATTATCATCAATTTAAGCAAACATATTTTTATTCAATAAAAATTATACGCTAAATTTAGATACAAATTTTAGAGATTGCTACATTTTGCTAAAGATGAACACAATTCTGAAGGACCATTTTACCCTATTTTATTGTGCCTATTTATTACATTGTTCTTTATAAACTTATTAATAAATCTTTATTCTTAAAAATAAAAAGATAAAAGCTAATAATATATAAGCAGGCAAAAATTAGTAAATCAATATAAAAATTAGATTCAAAATATTTTACTGAAGTTAAACCTTCAAAGTTTAGAGATTGATACAGTTCAATATTGCAGCACCCAATATTTATGCAGCATTACCATCAAAGCCACACATACTTTTAAAACAAAAGTTGTTTAAAAAACAACTGTAATTGGTGAAAAGTAAAAAAGATATTTTTTTTCAGACCATTCAAAATATCCTATTTTTATATTTTTTTCTTTTAATGAAATTAAATATTACGACAGATCAATTTTCAAAATTTAGAGGTTACTGCACTTTGCAATACATGAACTTAATTATTAAAATCCAGAATCTCCTAACTGCTTTTTCCTTTTGATATAATTTAGATATAAATGTCTGTCTGATTTTTAAAATTTAAATAAAATAGTATTCATTTATCATTAATATCTTTTATAAAATTGTTTGAATATTTTTTTGATTATTTTCTATTATTTTTACTTTAAAGAAATCTCCAGATTTATGTGAGATGGGAAAGAAGAGCTTAATAACTTTTGATGTTATAATAAATAAAATTTGTTTTTGTTAATAAAGAATGTTAATAGCTACATCTTCTAGATTTTTAAACTTTTTATTTTATTGAATCATTTTTGTAGATTTTAACTTGAAGGTTTTGACAAAAATTAGTGAAATTCTATAAAATTAATTATATTTAAAATAAATTAAATTATTAGATATATCTATTAAAAAATTTATGATTCATAAATAAAAAGACTTAAATATATATAAATATATTATCTATTTTATAAAATTTTACTATTTTCCTCACCCTAAAATTTAGATATGTTTAAATCTATCTTTATTATTAATGGTATATTATTATGAGTCTAACATTTATGTGTAACTTTTTATCATTAAGCTTATATGGATTATAATTATTAGTACCTTGAAAATACCTCAATCTTATAAAGCCTATTATAAATTTTTACTCAATTTAGATTTTAATATATTTCCTTGAAAGCTATTACAGTCATTACTAATATATTTAAGAGTTTGATTTTTTGCAGAAACTAATATATGATATTTTGATTAATTTTAAATTTGTGTTCTGATAAAGTATAAGCGCGAAAATATTATTAATCCTATTAAAAAAAGCTTTTCAGTAAAAAAATAATAAATATAAAAACAAATAAAGTAAATAAATATTGAACTAAAAAGGAACATTTTAAAAAAATGAGATTTAGAAATAAAGAAATTTTAGAGAAGATAACATAATAATATCGTGATGACTTTATTCGCTGTTTCTTGAAAATACATAAGCCTCACTTTGATTTTAAAAAATTTGAAAACTAAGATTGTAACTACGTTTATGAGGTAGATTTTAATCATAATAGTAGTGGTGAAGAGTATCAAAATTAAATAAATGATAATTATGATAAATTTATAAATAATAATAGAATTACTCGAATAAAAGTGTATGATAACATACTCAAAAAATAAAAAATGCTAATTATGTTTGAAAATTTGAATGAAAAAGAGTTAGAATATCAAAAAAAATTAAAAACTTTTATTAATATCTTCAATACATTTCCTAGTAATAATATAATTCTCAACTTGTATGATTCCTACTAAATTGAATTTTTTTACATTTTTGAAATTGAGAGTTACGATCTGACTTCTAAGGATCTTGAAATTTAATATTAAATCCCATAAAATGATCTAAATAATTTAATTAGAAAAAAGTTATCAAATTTCTACTCTCTTTTAGGTTTAGAGAAGCGTTAAAAAAAATAAAAAGATCTTTTACTGTACATTAATATTATAAGCGAAAGTTAAATCTCAATTAAATTTAACTTATTTGACTTTTAGAACTAATTATTACAGTAAAATTAAGATGATAACATTGATGATAACCTTTCACCTAGTGAGGAGAATTTTACATAAGGTAGTCAATTGTTAATTCAATAATAGAATAATTTTAATTAGGATGAATAAGAAAAAGAAAATATAGAGTATATTAGGAATAATATGCTTTAGAAAATTTCAAACTGTTTTAAATTGGAATTCCAGGCTATCAAAAAATAAGATTTTCTTGAATAAATTTAATCGAAATACTCTAATATGTTAAAATTTCATTCATTAGAAATTTTTAAAGTGATTTAATAACACCCACAATATGATAATTTTGAGATCTACTCTAGCAGTTAATAAGATTTCAGTTTAAAACTAACAAAAAGACATACAAAAATATCATTAGTTGCAATTAAGTTTGCATCTATCTAGGAAGCGTAGTAGATGGAAGACTAATATAAAAGACTGTTTTAATTATCAGGATAATTCAAATCAAATTTGATAAGCACAGAAATTTTTGTATGCCTTTAATATTATCTATTACTTGAATATGAAAGAATGAATAAATAAATAAAATAGACTGATTTTATGAGTTTAGTAAAAGAAAATCAAAAAACTATTTACCATTATAATAGGAAAAAAAGTGATTCAGAGGAAAGTATACAAAGTATAGATAGCTATTATCATAAAGAAGACTAATTTAGGATAAAAGATTATTTAAGCGAAATTGACAGCAAGACAAAAAGTTATGAAGAAAAAAGTGATTTATGTAACGAAGACAGCTAAATTGAATACGAAGAATTAGATGATGAAAGCTCAAAAGAATCAGAAGCATATTACAGAGATGGATTTATATTTTAAAAACCTTATTATTACAGAAATATTGTCAATTTTCTTAAAAAATTAATTAATATAAGCTATGAATTAATGTAATAAAATATAATAATAACAAAAATTGATCCATCAAATATAAGAATACAAATGGAATAGATTAAAGATAAAAAGGAAATTAAAATTATTTATATTAACAATTTGGGTTTAAAGTGCTTTAAATAATGTTATATGAAAATGGTAATAGATTTTTTTTAAAATTTATCATTCTTTTACTCCTTTTCTTTGAATGAATATCAATATACTGATCATCATTATTCATCAATATTAGAGTTTTTTACTATGATCTCAAATGAATCAATATAAAAAAATGAATAAATAATTAAAAAATAATACTAAAATATTATAAATATGCTAGATCTATTATATTTTGTGGTTATTTAATAATAAAATTCTTATTAGTGTTTTAAAATAAGTAACTAAAAATTAGATTAATTAGTTTATTTTTCAAATAGTAGATATTATGATTTTTAAACTGCTTAATATAAATACTAATAATTAATTAACAACAAAGAAAAAATATTTTAGATCAGATTAAGCACAAATTATGGCTATTCTAACATTTAATAATATTAACAAAATTATACATTTAGAAAAAATAATTAAATTGAATCAAATATTGATAGTAATAATTAATAGGATATTGAGAATGAAGATGAAATTAACAATGACTTGATATAATAAATAGGATTTAATAACGTTCATGGCTATAATAAGTATAATATTGGGCTTTCAATATGCTAAGAAATTTAAAGTTTAAGAATGTTATCTCTATGTTTTAGTGTTAATTTTAACTATGAAATTATATTCAAATTACCTAATTTTTTGAAGTTAAGTGAATAAATTTTATGGTTAGAATTAATATTAGAAACTACTGAAAAAGAATATAATATTTTTTATCTGATTGATTAAGTAAATAATTATCAAAATATAAACAGTTTAGTAATAAAGGCTAGAGACGATTCAAAAATTAAATAAAAAGCCCTAAAATTATAAAGATTAGTATGTATTGAATTTAAATACGTCGGTTTTTATATTAAGAAAGAAGTGGATAAAAAATTAGGTTTTTTATTATGAGTTAAAAAAGTATTTCATAAAGATATTAAATTTATTAACTATGTGATTGCTATTTTTTTGATTTGTTCATTTTTAATAGTTTATATTGTATGTAATTTTACTAAAGATAATAAATATTATTTAAAAAAATATATTATGCAATTTAATTATCGCTTTTATTTTTAAAATAAATGGTTATAATATACTTAAGTATTTAATATATATAATAGATATCTATTAACTCTTTACCCAAATTATTTTAATTTGATAAAGGTTTATGATAAAAAATATTCAAAAAGAAAATTGATAAAATTTGAGCTAAAAAAATGATATGATTTATCTTTCTTATTATCTATAAAATTTTATTTATTTACATTAAAATTTAGTTATTATATATTGTTATTTAGTAAAATGTATATAAAAAGTTATTTAAGCTATTTTCATTTATTATTTGATGATTAAAAATTAAATACTTGGAATCATAAATTTGAAAACTTACTTTTATTAGTAAGCAAGTAAAATGCTTTAACTAAACCAAATAAATTTATCAATTTCATAGTTTTTCAATTCGATTTTAATGATATAATTTGAAATAAATATATATAACACTAAAATTATTATTTGATTGTGTTTTTATTTTTTCTAATATAAAATTATTTGATCCTTCTATTTTAATCCTAAGCAATAATGCTTAGATTGAAATATTATGAGAATATTTATAATTTTAATTATTAATTTCTTAAAAGTAAGAACCTTTGATCATCAAAAACATGCTTTAATGACTCTTTATTTTTTCGCATGATGATTTGTATTTTTATTTGTCTAATGTTGTAGTGAATGTATAGGTATAGATCTTAAAATATTAATATCAATATAAAAAGAAGGAAAAATCATTTAGAGATCAAATAATAATTTGATTTGTTTTTGAAGTGTATTTAGGTAAACTAAATGAGGAAAGTTATTAATTATTTTTGCTTTAAAAATAATAGCAAAAATATGGAAATAAAGATAAAAAATTATATAAATGAATGAAACTAAAGTATTTAAATGAGAATTCAATTAATTATGTTCAAGTAACAATTATTTAAGTTACTATTTATTTAAAATAAATGTAATATCTTATGGAAATATACAGAGATTAAATAATAAATTATATTGAGAACAAATAAGTTTTTATTAATTAGAATAATATCTAATAATAAAGGAGCGCGCGCAAAGTATTCATTCTTTAAATATCCAATTTTTTTTTGAATAATTTTAAATTTGTTTTCTGATAAAATTTAAGCTCCAAATATATTATTAACCTTTTGTAAAAGAAGCTTTGCAGTAAACAGCATTTGATATGTTTAAAGATAATGTTGGTTAGTTATTTTATTGATAAAAAAATTATTTGTAAATTTTGTGTTTCTTATATCTAGATTACTGACAATATTAGAAATTATCAAGTATTAAACATTTAATAAATGTATAAACTTAAATATTTAAGTATGGTTGAGTTAATGAATTCTCTTAGCAACTTTTTACAATACTATTAATAGCAAAGTATCTTAATTAGGGTATGAATATATTTGAAGATAATATAAAAAATGTTTCAGAGAACAAATAAGCTTTATTTCTTATTTGCTAATCTAATAAAAACAAGCGCGTGGTTTTTATTTTTTTAATTTTAACAAATTATTTTTTTGATTAATTTTAAATTTGTTTTCTAATAAAATATATGCGCCAAACATATTATTAATCCTATTAAAAAAAGCTTCGCTGTAAAAAAATAATAAATATAAAAACAAAAAAAGTAAATAAATATCAAACCAAAAAGGAAGATTTTTAAAAAATGAGATTTGAAAATAACTAAATTTTAGAAAAGATAGCATAATAATATCGTGACGATTTTATTCGCTGTTTCTTGAAAGTACACAAGCCTCACTTTGATTTTTAAAAATTTGAAAATTAAGAAACTAACTATAATTATGGGTTTGATATTTATCATAATAGTGATTGTTACGAGTATCAAGAATAAATAAATGATAATTATGATAAATTTATAATTAATAATAGAATTACTCGAATAAAAGTGTATGATAACATACTCAAAAAATAAAAAATGTTAATTATGTTAGAAAATTTGAATGAAGATGAGTTAAAATATTAACAAAAATTAAAAAGGTATATTAATATCTTCAATAAATTTCCTAGTAATAATATAATTCTCAACTTGTATGATTCCTACTAAATTGAATTTTTCTACATATTTGAAATAGAGAGTTACGATCTGACTTCTAAGGATCTCGAAATTAAATATTAAATACCATAAAATGATCTAAATAATTTGATCAGAAAAAAGCTATCAAATTTCTAATCTATTTTAGGCTTAAAAAAGCGCTAAAAAAAGTAAAAAGAACTTTTATGGTACATTAATTTTATAAACGAAAGTTAAATCTCAATTAAATTTAACTTATTTGACTTTTAGAACTAATTATTATAGTTAAATTCCTAAAGTGATAATATTGATGATAACCTTTAATCTAGTGAGGAGAATTTTACATAAGGTAGTCAATTGTTAATTCAATAATAGAATTATTTTAATTAAGATGAATAAGAAAAAGAAAATATAGAGTATATTAGGAAAAATATGCTTTAGAGAATTTCAGACTGTTTTAATTTGGAATTCCAAGCTATCAAAAAATAAGATTTTCTTGAATAAATTTAATCGAAATACTCTAATATGTTAAAATTTCATTCATTAGAAATTTTTTAAGCGATTTAACAACACCCTCAATATGATAATTTTGAGATCTACTCTAGCAGTTAATAAGATTTCAGTTTGAAACTAAAAAAAAGACATACAAAAATATCTTTAGTTGGAATTAAATTTACATCTATCTAGGAAGCCTAATAAATGGAAGACTAATATAAAAGATTATTATAATTATCAGGATAATTCAAGTCAAATTTGATAAACACAGAAATTTTAGTATGCCTTTAATATAATTATCTTTTGCTTGAATACGAAAGAATGGAAAAATAAATTAATTAAACTGATTTTGTTAGTTTTTTAAATAAAAATGATAAAATGAAAGAATATGAATAGAGCGATAAAAGTGATTCAGAGGAAAGTATACATAGTATAGATAGTGATTATAATGAAAATGATGACTTAGCAATTAAAAATGATTTAAGCAAAATTAGTTATGAAGCAAAAATGAATGAAGAAAAAAGTGATTTAAGTAAAGAAGATGATGAAATTGAATGCGAAGAATTTGATGATGAGATCTCTGAGGAATTAGAAACATCTTAAAAAGATGGGTATATATTAAGAACATCTTATTATTATAGAAATATTGTCAATTTACTTAAAAAATTAATTGAAATAAGCTATGAGTTAAAGTAATAAAATTTCATAATAACAAAAATAGATCCATCAAAGATTATAATAGAAATGTAATAAAATAAATATTAAAAGGAAATTAAAAGACTTTGGATTAATAGTTTAGGTCTAAAATGCTTTAAATAATGTTACATGAACATGGTAATAGATATTTTTTAAAAATTAGAAAAATTTTACTCATCTTATTGGGATGGATCTTCAAAAACTGATCATAGGTATTCATCAATATAAGAGTTTTTTACTATGATTTCAAATGAATAAATATAAAATAATGAAGAAATACTTAAAAAATAATACCAAAATATTATAAATATACTAGATCTACTATATTTTGTGGTTACTTAACACATGAGCTAATATAACTATTGTCTTAAAATATATGACTAAAGACTAGATTAATTGGTTTATTTTTAAGATAGTTATTTAGATTTTAAAAGTGTTTAATTTTATTACTAATAATTAATTAACAACAAAGAAAAAATATTTTGGATAAAATTAGTAACAAATAAAAGCTATTCTTTCATTTAATAATAGCAAAAAAAAAATTTATTTAGTTTTCATAATAAAATTGAATCAAATATTGATAGTAATAATTAATAGGAAGGTATGAGCGAAGCTGAAATTAATAATGAGTTGATATAATAAATAGGATTTAATAACACTGCTGGCTATAATAAGTATAATATTGGGCTTTCAATATGCTAAGAAATTTAAAGTTTAAGAATGCTATCTCTATGTTTTAAGGATAATTTTAACTATGAAATTATATTCAAATTACCTAATTTTTTGAAGTTAAGGAATAAATTTTATGGTTAGAATTAATATTAGAAACTACTGAAAAAGAATAAAATATTCTTTATCTGATTGATTAAATTAATAATTATCAAAATATAAACTGTTTAGTAATAAAGGCTAGAGATGATGCAAAAATTAAATAAAAAGCCCTAAAATTATAAAGATTAGTATGCTTTTAATTTAAAAAAAATTGGTCTTCTTATTCTTATAATAGGGGAATAGATAACGAATTAGGTTTTTTATTATGAATTAAAAAAATAATTAACTAATCAAGCAATTATATGTACTAATTAATGATTTTATTGCTATTTTTTTGATTTGTTCATTTTTTAATATTTTATAAATGTATTTCATTCCTCAAAAGATAATATTTTTTTTTAAAATTTATTTTGCAATTTAATTACCTCATTTCGTTTTAAACTAATTAATCATTAAGTTTTAATTTACTTAAGTATTTAATATATATAATATTGCCATGCCTGAAAAATTAGCTTAGTATTTTTTTGATCTATGATTAGAACAAGTTAATTTTTTTAATTTAATAACATCTAGCAAGTAGAGAGACTAAAATATTAAAAAAATTACCTTTACATTTTCTTGAATCAAGTATTTATAATATACTATTTCCTGGAATTAGATTTTTGCGAAAGCTGAAACACAAGAACTTAATTATTGGATAAACTATTACATGAATTCATATTTTAAAAAAATTAAATATAAATTTAAACATTAAAGCCTAAATTTACTAATTTAAATTTAAATTTATTGTTTAAAATGAATTTATTTAATTTTATAATAATTTATTAATAATAAAATTTTATATTTATTTCTTTTAAGTTAAAGTTATATTTTCTTTATAACGATAGCTTTTAATTATTTTTAGAAATTTTTAAATATTTCAAAATTTAGATTCTAAATGACTAAACGACTAAACGACTAAACGACTAAACGCGTGCGGTTGACATTAAGATGATATTATATATTCAAAATAAAAATTTATATAAATAAATTAAATAAAATTATAAAAATTATAAAATTAAGTATTTCTGAGTGCATATTTATGTGCGAGTACATTCTATTCTATTCTACCACCAATTTAATTGCATCTTTTTAAATATTAAAGAAAATATTAGTTAATTAGTAGGAAAAATTAATAAATAATATGAATAAAGAATAAACTAGTAAATAATTTATATCAGCAAATGTTGAAAATGAAAAATGACTAAAGCATAATCAGAATCAAAAAATAAATCAATCAAGTAAAATGATTGTTTTAGTTTTAATTCATTTTTATATTAATACAATGCGAAACAAATAAACTGTTTTTACTAGAGATTAAGTGTCAAATTTGAGAGATTAGTGCAGTTTGCAAACGCAGAGCCTAAGCCTGAGGCACCATTTGCACAAATTTTATTATCACTTTTTAAATATTTAAGAAAATATTAGTTAGTAGGAAAAATTAATAAAAAATATGAATAAAGAATAAACTAGTAAATAATTTATATCAACAAATGTTGAAAATGAAAATGACTTAAATTAAAAAAGCATAATCAGAATCAAAAAGTAAACCAATCAAGTTAATAGATTGTTTTAGTTTTAATTCATTTTTATATTAATACAATCCGAAACAAATAAGCTGTTTTTACCTTAGATCAAGTGTCAAATTTAGGAGATTAGTGCAGTTTGCTAATGAAGAGCCTAATCCTGAGGCACCATTTGCACCAATATTATTTACACTTTTTAAATATTGAAGAAAATATTAGTTAGTTAGAAGGAAAAATTAATAAAAAGTATGAATAAAGAATAAAATAGTAAGTAATTAAAATCAACAAATATTGAAAATAAAAAATGATTTAATTTAAAAAAGCGTAATCAGAATCAAAAAGTAAATCAATCAAGTAAGTAGATTGTTTTAAATTTAATTCATATTTATGCTAATACAATCCAAAACAAATAAGCTGTTTTTACGCTAAATTAAGTGTCAAATTTAAGAGATTAGTGCAGTTTGCTAACGCAGAGCCTAATTCTGAAGCACCATTTGCACCAATTTAATTTTAACTTTTTAAATATTGAAGAAAATATTAGTTAGTTAGAAGGAAAAATTAATAAAAATATGTATAAAGAATAAAATAGTAAGTAATTTATATCAGCAAATGTTGAAAATTAAAAATGACTTAAATTAAAAAAGCATAACCAGAATCAAATAGTAAATCAATCAAGTAAAAAGATTGTTTTAATTATCCAAAACAAATAAGCTGTTTTTACGCTAAATTAAGTGTCAAATTTGAGAGATTAGTGCAGTTTGCTAACGCAGAGCCTAAGTCTGAGGAATCTGAATCATCAATTTAATTGGAACTTTTTAAACATTGAAGAAAATATTAGTTAGTTAGTAGGAAAAATTAATAAAAAATTTGAATAAAGAATAAACTAGTAAATAATTTATTGTTGAAAATGAAAATTGACTTAAATTAAAAAAGCATATCAGAATCAAAAAGAAAATCAATCAAGTTAATAGATTGTTTTAGTTTTAATTCATTATTGTATTTAAGTAAGGTTTGAAAATAAAAAATAAGATAAAAAAACATAAATATAAATGTGAATAAATAAATAATAATATCTATGAGAATATTTCTTGAAAAAAAAAAAATATAAATTGATAATAATGATAAAATAAATAAGAATATTTTTTAAATATTAAATTTACCTGAGATCAATATGGAGATGAGTATGAGTTTAAATAGAAGAATTTAAAAACTTTTTTAATGGTAAAAAAAAAATTAAAGAGTAATTAATTATAAAATAAATACTTACATCTTCTAGATTACAAAAATATTTATTCTTTTATATCATTTATTTTGTTCTGTTTAGGTATAAAAAATTTTATAGAAATTTAATTAATTATAAAAATTGTTAATTAATTATTTACTTTTTAATATAAATAAATTTAGATTGGATATAAAATATTCTTCAGGTGTGAACTCTGCACCAACTATACTCTTCAAATTTTGAAATTTTTTTAATTTTTGTAAAATCATCAAAAAATAAACATTACATCAAAACAAAATTTTTTGTTTTTAAAAATGGCTGTCTGTGTTATATAAATAAATTAATTTTTTGAACTAATTATTTTTTTCATAATAATGATAAATTTTCTAAATTTTCATTTAGATCTTTAAAATTAATATTTATTTAGATCTTAACAAATCCATATTAAAGATATTTTTAATTAATTAAATTTAGATAAATTTGTCACTAATTTTTTCTCATAAAAAAGAATGATATAACAGAATTAAGCATTCCTCAATCTAAATGATGTAATCATCTTATTTCTAAGTTAATTACCTTTAATTTTTATTTTCATAACTAAAAAAGTTTTTGAACTCTGAACTTTAATCTCATTTTGATGTTGGTATTTTTCTAAAGTAAATTTAATTTATTATTATTTATTTTATCATTACAATCAATATAAATTTTATTTTTGAAACATATTTTATTTTTTATATTATTATTTTTTATTCAAATACATATTTATTATAATTTATCTTATTTTTAATTTTTAAACATTTTTTAATTATTGAATCATTTCTTCTTATTTTGTATTTTTTCTTCATTTCACCTTCTAAATAACTAATAAATTAATTATATTTTCTTCAATATTTAAACAGTAAAAGTAAGATTAGTGATGAAGAACTCACATGCTTAAGCTTAGCATTAGCTAACTGTACTAATCTTTCAAATTTGACACTTAATTTAGAGTAAAAACAGCTTACTTCTTTTAGATTGTGATATTTTATAATATCAAATTAGATTTTAAACACAAACATATAATTTTTATTTTTTATTTATTAGTCTTTTATTTAATTTATTTACTTTTTGATTATGAATATGCTTTTTTATTTTAAATAATTGTTAATTTACAGCTTTTGCTTTAGTTATTTATTAATTTCATTTTATTACATATTTTTCTTTATTTTCCCTCTAACTTACTGATTAATTTGCTAATTATAATTTCTTCAATATTTAAAAAGTTCAAATTAAATTGGTGAAAAAAGTGTTTCAGTTTTAGGAACTGCATTATCTAAATGCCCTAATCTCTCTAATTTGATGCTGAGCTTAGAGTAAAGACAGCTCATTTCTTTTGGGTTATGATATATTTTAACACCAAATTGGAGTTAAAATAAAAATACTCATGTTTTCCTTCATACTAACTAATAAATTAATTATATTTTCTTCAATATTTAAAAAGAAATAATTAAATTGGTGCAAATGGTGCCTCATGCTTAGGTTATGCATTAGCTAACTGCGCAAATCTCTCAAATTTGACACTTGCTTTGAGGTAAAAATAGCTTATTTCTTTTATTTTGTGAAATTTTTAAATATTAAAATGGATTTAAAACAAAAAAATACTCTTTTTATTTGTTAGTTTTTAATTTTATTTATTTATTTTTTAATTTAAATAATTTTTAAATTTCTTATTTTGTTTAGTTATTTATTATTTTAATATAATTTAATATTTTTTTATACTTTTAATTGTTACTATCTTAAACTAATAATATTTTCTTTAATATTTAAAAAGAAGTAATTAAATTGGTGCAAATGGTGTTTCAAGCTTAGGTTCTGCATTAGCAAATTGCACTAATCTTTCAATATTAACACTTCATTTATGGTAAAAAAGCTTATCTCTTTAAGATTACAAAATTTTTTTATTTCAAATTGGACTGAAAGCAAGAATATCATATTATTTATTTATATATTTTTTGATTATAATTATTTTTTATAAATAAAGCCATTTTTAATTTCCAGCTTTTGTTTTAATTATTTATTTATTTACTTCTTATTTCTTATTTTTTCTTCATTTTTCATCAAGCTAAATAACAAGCTAATTATATTTTATTCATAATTTATATAGGTATAGTTAAATTGGTGGAAATGGTGCCACAGGCTTAGGTTATGTATTAGCAAATTGCACTAAACTCTCAAATTTGGCACTTCATTTATGGTAAAAATAATTAGTTTCATTTGTTTTGTGATATTTTTTAAAACCATAATGATTTTAAAGCAAAAATATTGTTTTTATTTATTAACTTTTTATTCTTTTTAGATTATATTTATGTTTCTATGAGTTTAAGACATTTTTAAATTTCAACTTTTGTTTTAAATATTTAAAAATTTCTCATTTTCTTCATTTTTCCTTCTAACTAACCAACTAACTAATAAATAATTATTTTTTTCTTCCATATTTAAAAAGTTATAATAAAATTGATGATGAAGGTGCCTCAGGTTTATGCACTGCATTATCAAAATGTCTTAATCTCTAAAATTTGACACTCGACTTAAAGTAAAAACATATTGTTTCTTTTTGATAATTATTTTTTCATCAAAATTGATTTAAAACAAAAATATTCTATTTATTTATGAGATTTATTTGTTTTTTGATTGTTTTTTTTTAATTTAAGTCACTTTTAACTTTTGTATTATTATTTGTTTGCTAGTTTCTCATTATTTCAGATTTCTTTTTAATTTTCCTACTAAGAAATAAACTATTTACATATTCTTTAATATTTAAAAAGCTAAAATTAAATTGGTTATGAAGGGGCCATAGGCATATGTTCTGCATTAACAAAATGTACTAATCTCTCAAATTTGACACTTGATTTAAAGTAAAAATAGCTTGTCTGTTTTGGATTATAATATTTTTAATATTAAAATGGGTGTATAACAAAAATACTCTTTTTATTTATGATTTTTTATTATGATTTTACTTTTTTATTTTTAACATTAAAATTATAATAAAAAAAATGTTTTATTTATAAAAATAAAATTTAAAATACTAATTCTTTTTTTATTTTTATTTAACTCTTTAAAATTGATTTAAATATTTATTCTAATAATTTTTTTTATCTATATCAAACCTATATTTATAGACCTAATAAAATTGATGTATCTCTCTAATTAAAAATATTGAGAAAGTTCCTTAAAGCTAAAAGATTAGTTATCTAAAAAATAAATTTATGATAAATATTAAGTGATAAAGATAGATAGAATCAATAATTTAAAAAATAATATTTTTAATTATTTATCTTATGTTATAAATATATATTAAAATGAGTGACAAAGCATATAATATATTTTTATTTAAATTAATTGTACAATATGATATATTTTTTACAGATAAATTATATAAATATATAACTAATTATCTATAAATATTGTGGAAAGAATTTCATATATTGTTAAAAAATTGGATTATTACTTTATAAATATATCAATTAATTAATTTATTAACATTCTTAGTTTAATTTTTGGTTTTAAAAATAAAAAATAAAGATAAATAAATTAATTTATTTTATATTTAAAAATTTTTTTTAATTTATCTATTCTATTTATCTATGTTTATCCCTTAAGCTTTATCATAATTTTATTTTTTTGATAACTAATCTTTTAGCTTTAAGGTACTTGTTCAATATCTTTAATTTTTTTGATCCATTAATTTTATTTTTGCTATTAATTTATTAGAAATAAGTTTTAATGAATAAAATAAAAGTAAAAAGAAAAAATATTTTAATTAAAACTTTGATAAGTAAAATAGTTTTTGATTATTTAAAAAATCTTTATCTTAAAAATATAAAATTAAAATCATAATCTTAACGAAAAATTATGTAAATCAAGTAAAAATATTGTTTTATTTTAATTCATTTTTATATTAATATAAACCAAAACAAATAAGCTGTTTTTACCTTAAATTAAGTGTCAAATTTGAGAGATTAGTGCAGTTTGATAATGCAGAGCCTAAGCCTGATGCACCATTTGCACCAATTTAATTTCCACTTTTTAAATATTCAAGAAAATATTAGTTATTTAGAAGGAAAAATTATGAAAATGAAAAACGACTTAAATTAAAAAAGCATAATCAGAATCAAAAAATAAATCAATCAAGTAAAAAGATTGTTTTAGTTTTAATTTATTTTTGTATTAATACAATCAAAAGCAAATAAGCTGTTTTTACTCTAAATCAAGTGTCAAATTTGATAGATTAGTGCAATTTGCTAATGCAGAGCCTAAGCTTGATGCACCATTTGCACCAATATCATTAAAACTTTTTAAATATAGAAGAAAATATTAGTTAGTTAGAAGGAAAAATCAATAAAAAATATGAATAAAGAATAATTTAGTAAATAATTTATAATAGCAAATGTTGAAAATTAAAAATGACTTAAATTAAAAATGCATAATCAGAATCAAAAAATAAATCAATCAAGTAAAAAGATTGTTTTAGTTTTAATTCATTTTTATATTAATACAATGCGAAATAAATAAGCTGTTTTTACCTTAAATAAATTGTCAAATTTGAGAGATTAGCGCAGTTTGCTAAACCAGAGCCTAAGCCTGAGGCACCTTCACCACCAATTTAATTTTCACTTTTTAAATATTGAAGAAAATATTAGTTAATTAGAAGGAAAAATTAATAAAAATATGTAAAAAGAATAATTTAGTAAATAATTTATAATAGCAAATGTTGAAAATGAAAAATGACTTAAATTAAAAATGCATAATCAGAATCAAAAAATAAATCAATGAAGTAAAAAGATTGTTTAAGTTTTAATTCATTTTTATATTAATACAATGCAAAACAAATAAGCTGTTTTTACCTTAAATTAAGTGTCAAATTTGAGAGATTAGTGCAGTTTGCTAATGCAGAGCCTAAGCCTGAGGCCCCATTTGCATCAATTTAATTATAGCTATTTATAATTTGAAGAAAATATAAGTTAGTTAGAAGGAAAAGTTAATAAAAAATATAAATAATAATAAACTAGTAAACAATTTATATCAGCAAATGTTGAAAATGAAAAATTACTTAAATTAAAAAAGCATAATAAGAATCAAAAAGTAAATCGATCAAATAAATAGATTGTTTTAGCTTTAATTCATTATTATATTAATACAATGCGAAACAAATAAACTGTTTTTACTAGAGATTAAGTGTCAAATTTGAGAGATTAGTGCAGTTTGCTAATGCAGAGCCTAAACCTGAGGCACAATTTGCACCAATATCATTAAAACTTTTTAAATATAGAAGAAAATATTAGCTAGTTAGAAGGAAAAGTTAATAAAAAATATGAATAAAGAATAAACTAATAAATAACTTCTTATATCAAATTCTGAAAAAGAAAAATGACTTAAATTAAAAAAGTATAATCAAAATCAAAAAGTAAATCAATCAATTAAAAATATTGTTTTAGTTTTAATTCATTTTTATATTAATACAATCCAAAACAAATAAGCTGTTTTTACTTGAGATTAAGTGTCAAATTTGAGAGATTAGTGCAGTTTGCTAATCCAGAGCCTAAGTTTGAGACACCATTAGCACCAATTTTATTGGTACTTTTTAAAAATTGAAGAAAAAATTAATAAAAAATATGAATAAAGAATAAACTAGTAAATAATTTTATATAGCAAATGTTGAAAATGAAAAATGACTTAAATTAAAAAAGTATAATCAGAATCAAAAAGTAAATCAATTAAGTAAAAAGATTGTTTTAGTTTTAATTCGTTTTTATATTAATACAATCCAAAACAAATAAGCTGTTTTTACCTTAAATTAAGTGTCAAATTTAAGAGATTAGTGCAGTTTGCTAATGCAGAGCCTAAGCCTGAGGCCCCATTTGCGCCAATTTAATTTAACCTTTTTAAATATTGAAGAAAGTATTAGTTAGTTAGAAGGAAAAATTAATAAAAAAATGAATAAAGAATAAACTATTAAATAATGTATATCAGAAAATGTTGAAAATTAAAAATGACTTAAATTAAAAAAGCATATTTAGAATCAAAAAATAAATCAATCAAGTAAAAAGATTGTTTTAGTTTTAATTCATTTTTGTATTAATACAATCAAAAACAAATAAGCTGTTTTTACTATAAATCAAGTGTCAAATTTGATAGATTAGTGCAGTTTGCTAATTCATAGCCTAAGCCTGAGGCACCTTTATCACCAATATCCTTAATATTACTAGAAATGAATGTGTTTATATACTTTATAAACACATTCAAAACTATAAAAATTGAATAAATATATAAATAAAATAAATAAAACATTTTATATCTTAAATTTAAGTGTATCTGAGTGCATATACATGTGCGAGTAAATTCTATTCTATTCTATTCTATCACCAATATCATTTCTACTTTTTAAATATTGAAGAAAATATTAGTTAGTTCCAAGGAAAAATGAATAAAAAATATGAATAAAGAATAAACTAGTAAATAATTTATATCAGCAAATGTTGAAAAAGAAAAATGATTTAAATTAAAAAAGCATAATCAAAATCAAAAAATAAATCAATCAAGTAAAAAGATTGTTTTAGTTTTAATTCATTTTTATATTAATACAATCCAAAATAAATAAGTTGTTTTTACCTTAAATTAAGTGTCAAATTTGCGAGATTATTTGCAAAAAAACATATCAAATTAAAAATTTTTTAAACAAAATATGAAATCCAATTATTTATTTAAAAAATAAATCTTAAAATAAACTATTAAATTACTTTAAATAAATAAAAAATTATATTTTAAATAAACCTAAGATTTAAAACAAAATTAAAGAATAGAAAAAATTATTTGCATTTAAATGTTTATAAGATTTATATAAAAAATCATCAAAATATTAATTAACATTTAATATTTATGTCTTTAAGATAAATAATTTGATACTCTAATAATTTCTGAAGTAAATTGAAGAAAATAAATTGTTTTATAATCAAAATAAAATAAAGCAAACCTACTATTTATTCCTCCTAACAAATCAACTTTTCTAATATCTAAATTGATAAAATTAAAGTCTAAATTTTCTAAAGTGCAAAAATATGAGGAATAACAAAAGAACAACTTATAAATCAAACAGATAAAAGAAATAATAAATTTTAAATTTAATTTTTTAAATAAATAATTTGCTGAAAAATTTGAAAAATATTTAATAGACATAAAACCCTACTTTAAATAACTTAACTTCTCCAATGTTATTATTACTGATTAAAATAAATATAATTTTTTTTCAGAAATTTATAAGATGATTAAGTAAATGATATATTTTATTACTCTAAAAAAGGGTTATTTTTTCATAGCTTATCATTTAGTGGGACAAATTTTAATGATGGATTAAAAAATTATCTTGTAATAAAAATGCAAATGGAGAAATTGAAATAAAAAAAATTAATGGGAATAGTGATATTAATTTTATATCTAATGTGTGTTTATAAAAGGATCTTAAACACATATCTAGCGTGTAAGTTGAAAGTACTAGTGAATATAATTGGTTTTTGATAGGATTGATGATAAGTTCAAATGCTGAATGGGATGGAGGATATGACAAAAAGTTGAGCTGTATGCTTAATTTTTAAGATTAATTTACTAGTATAGATGATTATTGAGATATTTATAAATAACTAAAAGGAAATGGCTTTAAGGTAAGTAAAGAGAAAATGATTAAAATGAGAGTATGTTTGAGAGATTAGATATTAGAAGTGATAGATTATCCAAATTATTCGTGTATCTTAGGTGTAGAAGATCAACATAAATCTAAACTTGCTTAATGTAATTACCTTATATTTTATCTTAATCTTTACTAATAAGGAGTAAAAATAATTGTAAAAGAAGCAAAAATATTGAATGAATTTGAAAATAATTGATTTATTTAATTATCAACTTATAAAATATAATACTATACAAAGAAAATAATTTATTTTAGGTCTAATTGTAATTTTTAAGTTAATTCTTATCTTATAATGAGTAAGATAATAAAAATATTCAGTTTTAAGATTTTTTGAATCCACATTTTGTTCAAAAATTAATTATTTGGTTTTCAAACATTTGGTCTGTATTGTATCGAATTATAATAATATGTGAAAATAATAATTTTTTTTGCTAATTTATTTAAACTTAAAGACACTAAATATTATAGAAAAAAATGTAGCTACTTACAGAGATAAGTACTTAATAAATATTTAGCTGAATTTTTAATGTTTTTGATAAAATAAAATTATAAAAAAAATTAAAAGATATAGAATAGGTTTCTAACCTACAAAGCTTTAAAATAAATAAAAAGTTTTAAATCAAAAATATAATTTTTTATAAATTCTTAAATCTTTAAATAGTTCCAAATATATTCGTGAAATAGATCAGAAATTAGGGTATTCAAATAATATTTAATTTAAATAATATCAATAACATATTTTTAATTTAAAAATTTTTTTCTTTTAATTTACAAAACTATTGCATAAAAACATTTTATTTAATAGAAATAATATAAGTATTAAATATGCAGAACAATTAGTTCACGATTTTGTTAACAAATGTGAGAGTATTGATTATATAAACCTTGAATCAATAACTTAGAGGATAAGTTAGTATTATTTTATTTTTTATTAACATTACAATGCTTGTTATGTTAATTTATTTTACAAATTTTGTTTTTTAGTTGGAGAAGAACTCGTTTCAGTGAAAAGGAATCTCAAAAAATATTTAATTAAATCGAAAAAAGTATAAAGACTTTTTAATAGAATGCTAATTGACCATAAAAGTAATTGAGATTATTTTTTTTAAATAAAGTTCCATTTCAGATAATAAAAACTAAATTCTTAATAAAATGGTTAATAAAAGCCACAAGTATTATTCTGTCAAGATTTTACTATAAAATTGTTTAAAAATATAAAGTAGCTACTTAAATATTCTGTTTAAAAATTAATGATTTTATATTAAAAATTAGAATGAAACTATTTTCTAATTCAAAAGCATGGAAACAACTTTTATTTTTTTAAAAAGAAGAGGTCGAAATAATAAATTTATAATGAATGTGTTATTCATAACAGAAAAACTAAGTCCAAATAAAATTAGCTGAGATAGTGTATAATAAAATATTTGTTTGTAATCAATATATATTATAAAATGAAAATTTAATTAAAGCTTTATTACTATATGTTTATATTAAATTTTGCAAAACTTTTTGAATGACCTAAGTACTTTATTTGTTTATTAAAATTTCTCAAAAAATTTCTGATTTTATAAATAAAAAATATGCACGCACCATCCATAATATAAAAAACTAAATCCAAAAAAAATTGGTTGAGCTTATGTCAAATAAAATTTTTATTTTTAATCAATATATTGAATTTATTTTATCTTTTTTTCTCAAATAAGTGCATATTAATTTCAGTTAATTAAATTACAATAAAGGTTAAAAAAATTTATAAATATGGAAGTGAATAAATTGATGCAATAGCATATATTTATTTTATTAAAGTAAGAAAAAGTTTAGAGTTAAGATTTGAGCTCTAAATTTTATATGGTTCCATATTTTCATATATCTTATTTAATAATAAGTAAAATTTAGATTATAATAATCTTGTTTTCAGCATTAAAAAATGAACAATAGCACTACATAACTTTTTATGTATTAGAATATTAAGTTAAATTAAGGTTTTAAAAATAAATATTTAAAACTGTAAAGAAATATAAAAACATTTAATAAGTACATTCATTTATTACTTTTCATACAATAAATATTAATTTTATCTCAGTTTGAATATTTTTAGTGAAAAAAAAACTTGAAAGTTTTAATAATTAATAATTATAATAAAAATATGATTGATTTTAGAATCTAATTCAATTGAATATCATTAAATTAACTAATCTAATTAATTTTTTCATTTTCATTGTCAACTATCTTAACTCTGATTCTTCAAATTGATTCTCACTATATTATAAATATTTTTTTATTCATTTAAATTAAATTATTTTAGTAAAATTTAAATTTGATTTTTTTAGTTATTTTTAATATAGTTATTAATAATAAAATAAATAATTTGTTTTAAATTGATTAAAATCTCAAAGAACTTTAATTATAAAAAATAATGATATTATTAATATTTACGATAAAGTAATAGTCAAATTTTAAAGATTAGCTAAGTTCTTTATAGCAGAGCCTAAAGAATATATTCCCTCTCCATTAATTTAATTAATCCTTTTTACAATAATGTATTAATTAGATTTTTTTTAAATCACATAATAAATTTGTAAAAAAAACTATACTCAAAAATAATAAAAATGAATATTTAAAATAAAATAAGTTATTTTTATAAAAGAATACTCATGAACCAAATTAGCTTAAACATTAATTGCAAATTCCTTAAAATTTTGAAATAAAATCATAAAATAATTAATTAATAATTTTTACTCTAAGTTGATTTCCAAATTTTAGAGATTAATTAAATTAGAAATATCAGAGCAAAAATTAATTTAGCCTTTAGTATTTATTTTGTTCTCGCTATAATATATAATTAAAAATAAATGATGTAATGTTTAAAATAGTTGAGATTACTAAAAAAATAAAAACCAATAATTATAAAAACAGAAAAAGCTACTCTAAAAGCTATTAAAAAATATATTTTTCTTTTAATTCTAAAAAAATCTTTGTAAAATTTAATCTAATTTTAATAGTTTTATCATTCATATTTGCTATTTTGTTCTTTAAACAAAAAATAACTAAATAAATTTAAGATTATAAATACTTTAGTTGTATGCAAAGATACTAGAGATTTAACTGTGATATGCTAGAAATGAAGTTAGATACACACTTAGCACCTATATCATTTTATCTTAAAATAGTAAATTAATATATTGATGTTAATTATTAAAACTTAAAATAAAAATTGATTGCAAAAAATGTAAAAATAAATATTAATAATAAACAAACAGATAATAAAATTAAGGGAATTATTTATATTTTGATTTATTTTTTACTATTTTTTAATCAAATAATAGTATAATAAGAAGTATTTACTCAAAGCCAACAGTCAAATCTTAAAGATTATCCAATTTTGCTAGACTAGAACCTAAACTAGACAAACCCGCCTCACCTATTTTATTTTATCTATTAAAAATTTATTTTTTATAAATTAAGTCATTTAAATGCACTTAAAAAATAATTATAAATTTTATGAAAATATAAAAGAAATTTATTTAAACTTAAATTTGAGTTGAATTCAACTATTAAGATTTAAATAAAATAATATATATTAATTTACCCTAAATATATTTGTAACTCTGAAATCTTATTTAAGTTTTTGAGAGCTGAACCTAAAGCTTTTCCACTCTATTAACCTATAGAGTTCCTTCTTTTTATAGATAAAAAATTATAAATAATTTTTTTCTTAAAATAAAATTTACAAATTAGTTTTTTAAAATGAAAATATTAATTTGTTTATTTTACAAATTTATTTTTACTTTAAATTTATGAAATAAAAATTTATATTTACTCTAAACTTAAAGTCAAATATTAGAGGTTAACTAATGTTTTTAAGCCTTAAAAAAAAGCAGATGCTCCCACAGTACCTATCTCATTTAAACTTATTAGAATAAATTATTCATTATATAATAGAACATCCAAAAAAATAAAAAGAATATGAAATTAATATCAACAGACTTTCTCAATTATTGAATGTTTATTTTTGAGAAATTAAAAATTTGTTCATTTTCTGTTTGATTTAATTCTGATCTAGCTGTTGACATAAGGAATAAATTTTGTAATTTTTTATTTATTGGCTCTACAAAGATTAATAGACATTTTGTTTTTTATTATTCTGAATAATTTAAGATTAATTATTATATATTATAAAATAGGGGGTCTGCCACAGTGAAAAATTATCGTTTTTTTTACCCCTTTCCCTAGACCCATGGTGGTAGATGGATGAGAAATTTTACAAAATTTTTTATTGGGAGAGAGTTAATATTTCTCTATATATAAATTAGACTATGAATTTATTATAAAATCTTATGTAAGTAATAAAAATTTTGAATAGTATCTTGCTTGAATTAATTATTATTTTTAAGAATTATGATATAACTTTTTGTAGATATTCTTTATTTTATTTTCAAAGCTTAAACATTTAAAAATTATTTTTACAATAAATCAATTGTTAAAATTTTGAGATTAATTAACTTAGCAAGTGCAGCACCTAAGCTAGAAGCACCTTTTTTAGAAATACTGTTTGCACTATTAATAATATTAAAATAAAATATGAAAATAGAGTATGATTAAAGTATAATAATTTTAAAACTTGAAAATTGATAGATATAAAAGAAATATTTAAATATTTTTTTAAAGTTTAAAAAATCATAGAGAAGTTTTTAGGAAATAAAAATTGCTCAATAAATTTTTTTAAGTAAAGTTAAATAATTATTTATATTTACAGCAAATCTAGATTTAATTCTGAAAGTTAAATTAAGTTTCCTAAATAAGCACTAAGATCAGAAGCACCTTATGGACCAATAGAATTAGAACTTTCAATTATTTGTTGAAAAATAATTTAATTTTTAAAATAGTAGATTAAAATAGTAAGTTAAATTAATAAAATAATAAAGATTAATAAATTAAATGGATTTAAAATATTCTAAGTTTTTATTTAAACTTATAAAAAGCTATTTAATTACTGAAAGTTTAACTTCAATTCCTAAAGGTTTTTTAAGTTTTCTAAACTCCTTACTAAAGAAGATGCACCAAGTGATCCAATGCTATTGTTTCTTTTAGTATTAAATAATAATTTATATTATGTAAGGTAATATTTTCAATAAGTATTGCACTTATATAAAATTATAAATTTCTCAAATTAACCAATTATTTCATAAAGTAAAAAATGAATAGTTTTGATTGTAGTTTATATATTTGAATGAGTACGTTATTTAAATACATATTCTAAATTAAGTTTAAAACAGGTATATTTTTTGAATTAATTAACAATTAAATTAATATTACTCTATTTCTATCTCCAAATTTGAGATATTTTTTAAGCCTAGTACAGTAGAACCTAATAATTGTAGACCTGTATCTGTAATCATATTCTAGCTTTTAATAATTAAATATTTCTTAAAAAATCCAATTTAAATGAATAGCTAAAAAAAAGTTAATTTTTGTTAGAATTAAGTATTTATGAAATTCAATTTTAATTTGAAGTAAAATTTATAATGATTTTTAATGTATTGAAATAAATATTAAATATAGAAACTATTACTCTAAACAAAGAGACAAACTTTTCAGATTTTCTAAATTTCCTAAACCATATTCCAAACATTAGCATAAGCCAGAGAGACCTTCGTCTTTGAAGTAATTAGAACTTTAAATTAAATTATTTTAATAAAAAAATTTAGAAAATAAGATAAAAAACAAAGGTTTCGAATAGATGAATATAAAAATGAAATGAAATTTTATTTTCAAGAAGAAATATTGCTAAAACGTGATGTATTTATTTAGTTTCAGTTTAATAAAATCTTTATTAAATAAATAAAGGGGGAAAAAAGAATTTTATATTACCATAAATCAATAACCAATTTAGATATATTAGTTAATTTTAATAAAGCAGGACCTAGACTAGATAATGTCAAACCACGAATATTATTATCACTATTTAAATTAAGGAATTAATAAATATATTATGAAAAGAAATTGAATACATTATTAAATTTTTTGATTGAATTTTTTTGAGATTTACTAAGTAAAAAATTAAAAAGTTATTTAAAAAATCTAAAAATTTTTTTGAAAAAGATGGATTTTTAAGTTAAATAAAATAGATGAAAATATTAATTGATAATTTTGTCAAATATTTTTAATAATTTAATTTTGAAATAATTTTTAACAGATTACGACAAGTTAAGATCTAAAGAGACAATATTTGTATTTTATGAAACAATTGAAATAGCTTTAGCTACATTGCTTATTCCAAAGATGTTAAAAAAGAGAAACTTTGAAAATGATGATCTATTTTAGTTAATTAAAAATAGATAAATTTATTGTAAAAAATTAGATGGTAAGTTTACTAGTAGTTTAAATAAACTTCTTAATAGTTTCTTAAATCTACAGATTGAGTGATATTCTATTTATGAGTAAATTCTATACTATTTAGCTCTTTTATTTTTTCACTTTAATTGTTTTTTCTTAAATTAATACACTTGAGAGAGTTTTCATTTATTTAAAATGCTTTCAATTTTTCTAGCAGAAAAACAGGTTATAGTATCTATTATATATCAGGATTTATCATATGATCTAGTATCTCATTAAAAAAGTTAATGTTTTATGCTTTTTGTAATTAAGGAATGGCTTGTAACAAACTCTATGATTTCAGATTCTACTACTCATCTTATGTTAAATGTCTTGAAATAAGTATTTCTGTAAGTATCTAGCCAACATTAAAAACATCTTCCTATTTTATTATAATTCCAAATTCATTTTAAATGCTTGGCATTTAGTTAATATTTTATATAAATCTAAAATAAGAATTCTACTTTAATTAAATTTGATTGTTCTTCATCTACAATTTAATGCTTTTTAATTATGTTTATAACTTTTATTTATTTAAATAAACTTAAAAATATACTTTATCCTGTTATATTTATTATTGCTAATATATTATCTTGTAATGCTCAAATTCGCTTAGATCTTAAAATGTTAAAAATATATTATAAATATGATATTAATTGCAATTTTTTTACTTAAAACAAATTAATTTTTTTGTTGACTGTATAATACATTCTTAGACTTGATATTTCCACGATTAACTATTCCATTCATTTGGAGTACATGCATTCCTTGCAAAATCTAAAAAGAAAATGCTAGTAATTATTCAAATGTAAATGTGTTATCTCTAAATACTTCATCAAAACCACCTAATTAAACACATAATATATTAATGATTAGTTAAAAAATCAAAATAATTACAATCATAATAGTCCAAAACTATTGCTGATAATCCCAAATCAATGTTCTAAAAATCATCTATAATTTAAATAACATATTTCTTATTTTTTATTTAATTTAAGATTTGCTTTTCTCTGTTAAAAGCATTTAAATGTTCTTTGTTTTCCATGTTTATTAGTATCTTTATTGCTACTATCTATTTTTAGTTTATTTAATGACCTTTAAATACTTCTGCTTTATTTCCCTACCCTATTTTTTCTTCTAAAATATAACCTTTACTCTTTAAGTAATCCTAGACTTATTTTTGCTTAACTGCGCTTAAATATTAAAAGTACATTTTCTATTGTTAACACTACTTTGCTTTTTTATAAATCTCTATACTTTTTAATAGTAATTATAGATATTAAAATCTAATTAATTTTTCGACAATTATGAATTAATATTCAGAATAGGACTAATCAAGTTTCTAAAAATACTAAATTTATTGATGTTGATCTTTACTTTATATAATGATTTGCTTAAGTGAGCATAAAGAAAGTTAAATTTTATTAAACTTTACAAACTCAAAATCTAAATTCTTTGTGATTTGCTAAAAAATTAGAAAAATACATGATTTTAATTTGAATTTTTATCAAAAAAATTAAATGATCTCCTTTTAAAAACTATTTCTGTTTTAATTAAAATAAAAAAAATATTTTAAATATTATTATCTATTTGTTTTAAAAAATAAAATTTTTTATTTTTAAATAAATTTATAATAGAGTAAACAAAAAAGCTAATTATATTAATTCAATTATTTATTTACTATAATACTTTAAATTTTAAATACCAATTTTTTTTAGAAACAATAAATAAAACATACATTTTTAATTTATAATTTTATTCGATTTTATCAAAAAATTTTTTGTCAATATTTACTTATTACTTACTAAATAAATTTCTGTGAATACTATTTATTATAAGAATTTTATAAAATGAAATGATAAAAATATTTGAAATAGTTATTTATAATATGATCAATAATATTACTAAATATAAGATCATAAAAAAATTCATATTTTTAAAAAAATAAATAAATTTTATCATTAAAAGTCATGATATGCCATAAAGTTTTCATTTTTTTATGAAATATTTTAATCTAAATTTACAAATACAGAAGAGAGTAATGAAATAAAAAAAATTTTTTTAATTAAATTTATGAAAAATTAGTTAGTTGATCTTAACAAAATATTTAAATTTTAAAATTTATTGTAAAATGTTTATAAACATGTTAATAATAGATAATCTTATTTTTTACATATAAAAATTTTGGATATATAAAGAGTTTTATTATAATTAGTGTAAAGATTTAGATAAGTAAATAAAATGGTAAAAATGTAGGTCCCACTTAGATTTTAAACCGAGGTCAAGGGATTTAAAGTCCCCAGTACTAACGACTATACTATGGAACTGAAACTCAACAAGTTTTGATTTTTTAAAAGAATAATATAGACTTTATTAATAATTAAAATAATCAAAAGTAAATAATTTATTTTAATTCATTTTTTTCTTTATCTAAAATGAAGAGTAGTTTAATTTTGAAATAAAAACAATTAAATGGTTGTATTGTAAACAAAATAATAAAAAAACATTTTTAGTCTTTTTGAAAAAGCTAACTTTAATTTCATAAAAGAAAAATAAAATATTTTTATCAAGTTAAAAATATTAATTACTATAAAATTTGATTGTTTAATTTCTCTAAAATATTTTATCTTTTAATTCATTCTCAACTTATATATATAATGCATAAAATAGAATTCTTAACAAAAAATTTGTTTTTTTTTAATTAATTTACATGCATATTATATAGAGTTTTTTCCTCTAATTACTGAATTGATTTTAAATTTGCCTATTATTTAAAATGAAGTAAAGCTATATATCTGCTTAGTCATCATACAAAAAATGAAAATAGTTAGTTGATTTAAGAAATACATGTAAAAGAAGTAGGAATTATTATTTAAACAGTAGAATCAAAATCCAAAATTAATTAATTTCATTTAATAATTGTTAATAGCAAAAATAAATACTAGCCAATCAACCAACTCTAAAAAAGTAAGAAATAAAAGAAACAGCAACAAATGAAAAGATAAATTGAAGAACATCAAAGAAATAAATAAATGGAAAGCAAATAAATAAGATTTCCCTAAAAAAACATCTATGAAGAAGAGGAATAGATTCAAAAAAGATCATTGAAGGAAATGATCAATTATTAGTAATAATAAAATTTTGAATCTAAAAAGGCCAAGGATTAAAGATATCTCGCTTTAGAAATTAGCTTTTAAGAAGGAAAGATAGAATTAAATAGGAAAATTCTAACCAATTTCTAGGTTTGCTCTTTATATAAGAGAGAGTGTAGTTTTGATTCTCTAAAAAGGGAGGCTCAATCGCTAATAAAAATTTGGCTAGTTTAATCAAAAAAATATTCCTAAGAATTTCTCGAAAATATGCAAGCAAAAACAATAAAAATAGCTAACCAATATGGATTATTAAAAAAACATTTCTTGACAACAGAAAATTTGCCTTTTTAGAGTAATTTCATCTTTGTCTTTTTAAAATTTTATGAATTTAAATATCTAATATTCATTTTTAAAACTCTTTAATTCTATCCATAAATCCCTTTATTTAGATAAATAATTAAAAAACATATACAATTAAATTAAAGTAAATAAATATCCTTAATTTTAGCGTGACTTGTAATATCAAGATAAATATAAGGTTCCTAACAACTAAATTTAATAAAAATGAAAAATAATTTATATTTTAAGATATTTTTGTGTTAAATAGATTTTTCTTAAAATAAAGAATTGATAAAATAAATTTTCATAGTTAAATTTCTTATTTAAAAATGTTATCATACTAATAAAAAACCTTTAACAAAATAGCAAATATTATTCCTCTTTCTGATTGGCTATCAAAAATTGTTAAAGATATATGCCTAATTCCTTCCAAATAAGTTAAAGGAATATTAATTGTTTTAGATAAAGAATAAGAAAAGAAATTAATAAGGATTCTTTTCTATATTTCTCATGATTTAGGTTTTTGCATTAATTTTTTAAGATTATTTAAAAAAATGTTTTTTATTTAAAAAAGAAATTTGTTCTATCATGAAGTTAGACATTGGTTAATTAACCAAGGTAAATTAAGCAATTATTTTTTAAATTAAAATTTAAATAAAATAAATAATTTCTATCCACTAACTCTTTAGTATAAATAAGAACTAAAGATTAAAAAAATTTTTAATTTTGCTTCTAAGCTTTAGATTTGTTATCAAAGTCTTTTACTAATACTAATGTAGAATTTAAAACATTCATTCAATTTATACAATATTTAAATATCTTTTTTACTTATTAAAGTTTCTTTTTTATTGAATTTTTTATTTTTATTTAATCACAACTTGAAATGCAAACATATTTTTTCAAATGTAAATTATTTTAATTTATTCTTTTAAAAATAGTCAGATCTAGATTATTCGACCTAAAATATATGTAAATTAACTTTTTTTAATATTATTTACATTCAAATTATCAATAAATATGCAACATTAGTATTGATTGTATAAGGTGAGCATAAAAGAAAAAGAGCATCTTATTTTTTTTATGCCCACTTTATTAAATATAAACGAAATTAATTTAAATAAAAACCACCAAATAAAATAATTTTCAATTTAACAAATCTAAGGTAAATTGTTTCAAGGTTATCTCTAAAAAAATGAGGACTCGTTTAGCTATAAATCATATGTAATTATTAAAAATATTGTTATACTAATTTGTATTAATTTTTATAAAAAATTTATTATAGGAGAAATGGTTTCTTGAAATTTTGACTTAGAATTTCTAAAAGTTTAAACAAAAGCTCTAATATGCAGATGTATGATTATTTCTTTTAATATTATAAAAATAATATAAATAAAATTATAAATTAATAGCCATGTTTGTTAAAAGCTAAATTTGAATAATTAGCATCAAATCATTTATTTGAACTTCATCAAAGCTGTTAAAATTTATTTATGAGAATCATAAATAACCATTTTGAAGAACTGTCAAATTAAAATTATAAGTAAAATGATAACTAAATAATGTTACTTAAATGAGGCATAATACTTTGATTTTGATCAAAAAAATATGGCAAAAGGGTTCTTTGAAAATTTAAAAAAAGCCAAGAACAAATTTTCTAAACTACTTATGTGGCTGAACACAATACAAAAAAGTTCTCAGGTTTCTAGCAAAATACAAACCAATGCTCAAAAATAAATAATTAAAGCAGTTGTAAGATATTACGATATGAAAATAAAGTAAAATTTTTTATTAAAATGAATAGTGATTTGAATTTTTTTAATCTAATTTATTAGTAGAAAACTTTTTATTTTTTTAACAAAATCTATATTTGATTTTAAAAATTCTAAATCAATTCTTTTTTATTTTATTTGTTCTCCTTTTCTAATATTTAATTTAAAATATTTACTTAATTTTTATTTTTTAAGAAAAATGTAAGGTAATAGTATATATCGAAAGACCATTTGTTAAAAAAATTACCAAACCAAATCTACCACGAATCTAAATTCAATTAGGTAAATAATTTATTTTAGTTTTAATATTTGTCAAAATTTTTATGAAATTACTTTGATTTAATTAAAAATACTTTTAAAGTCTTTATTTTTTGCACTTTTCTCATTAACCTCATTAACTACCTACAAATTTAACAAAATTATACCACATTAATTTAAAATGAAAACTATTTAAATATTGTTTTAATGCTTTTTTTTATTTAAAGAGAAGAAACTATGAAATAATCTAGTGTATTTGATTCACAGAAAGAAATCACATAATTAAAAAATAAATTAAATTTTTAATTTGGTTTATTAGACTAATAAAATAAAAAAGCATATACAAATAAATTATCAGTAAAAGAAATTAAATCAGTTTGCTTAAGAAGATAGTTTTAATAAAGCAATTTGTCCTAATGTTAGAATAATAAATTAAAAAATAAATTACTTCGAAGTTAAAAAATAGACAAAAAAAAATATATGAAAAAAATAAATACAAATCATAGTAATAATCAACTATTAGGAGGTAGTGAAAAATAGGAAAAATAAAAGAAGTTTCAAATTAATTTAGAAGAAGATTAATCAGAAAGTGATATAAGTAAATAAAAAAATATATCTTATTAAAATGAGTTAATTAATCATAATAGAACTTATTCTGTTGATAATATTATCTATGAGAATTCAATATAGGAGTAATAAGAATCTATGAAAAAAATAAATGAATAACATCATGAAAGTAAAAATAAATAAAAAATTTTTTTAAAGCAATAGAGTTTATTAAAAAAATAGAATGATGTACTAAATTAATACTTAAATTAGTAAAAATATTCAGCTGATTAATTAGGAAATGACGATATTTAATAAATTAAATCAATAAATAACAATTTGAGTATTAATGAGCAAAAAAAATAAAAAAATAAATTTAGATAATTAGATTTATTAAGTAAGGATTAAGAGTATTTGTTAAATTTAGATTAAACAATTAAAAAATAAAACAAGGCTGAAGATATTATTTAAGGAAAAATTGAGTTAATTAAAAATAATTGCTCAAATTAAAACTCAAATGAATAAATAGCAAGTTAAAAATAAATACATTCGTTTTCTGGATCTAATTTATTGGTCAGCAAAGATTAGAAATAAATTTCTATTTTAGATTAAACCTAGTAAAAAAAAAACAATATTAAAAACTAAAATTTAGAAATATTTGAGGAGTTTGCAAGCGATAACGAAAATTAACACTAAAATGAGATGAATATATAAAATAAAAAAATAGTTAATAGTAACGAAATAGTTTAATAATTTTGTGAAAACAATACATCTTAGACTATTATGGAAGAGGAAAAGTCTTTTAATAAGCTAGAGATCGATGATATGAAATTAATTAAATTAATTGATCAAATATTAAATTAATTATGTTAGTAATTATAAAAATTAGATTAAAGTGAAAAAAATGAAGATATTAACGAACAAAATATTATAGTTGAAGATTTAAATTATGATAACTAATAATTTGTTTAGCTTAATAATAACAAAGACTATGATATTTACAAATGTGAAACATAAGAAGATTTAGTGGAATAGTAAATATCAAAATTGAAATTAAGCTTATAATAATATAAAGATAATATATGTTTAGCTAATTTAATAACGCGAAGAAAAACATTAAAAATGAATTTAGAAGAAAAAGATTTGACTTTTATAAAATCTATTTTCAAGTTAGGGCATTATATTAATAGTGGTGGAGAAGCAGATATTTTTGTTAATTTAGATGAATAAATAGCTTTTAGAGTAATAAAACTAACTAACAAAAGTGATATTGCTAACTAATTGCTAGAATTAAAAAATGTAAAATTATTTTAAGATGTGAAGTGCATTTTAGATCTAAATGCTTCTCATTTGATAGAAGATAAATCAAATAAATAAAAATATATTGTCCATATAATGCAAATTTGCTCTATGAGTTTATATTAATTATTTGTTTCAGTTAGTGAATTAAGCTTGGAATAGATTCTAAACATAGCCTTTACTTCTCTTCACTTCTTAATTTTGCTTAGATAAAAATACATTTATCATTCTGATATTAAACCTGGCAATATTTTAAAAATTGATGGTTAATATAAATTTTCTGATTTTGGTGCCTCATAAAAGATTTCTATCAGAAGCCCTTATGTTAAACCTATAATGTGGACAGATGGTTTTATACCAAAGAGCAAAGCTAATTAAAAACTACCTTTTTATCACGATATTTATTCAGTTGCTAAAACTATTCAAATTTTATTAAGCAAATTAAACACTCATCCAATAATCAAATAAAAATTATAAGATTAGGTTATATTACTTATGAAAGATGATGAAAATTCAGTCAATATTGATTGCTTTTAATTACCATATCAATTCATAAATTGTTTAATTGATCAGTAATGCGAAGAGTTTACTTCATTTTTAGCCAAATATTTGATTTAAATAGAGTAATATCTCATTTTTAAGAAAGAAAACAAAATATTTAATTATGAATCTTAATTTTAATATGCTCAAATTGCTCTTCTAATAATACAAAATCAAAATTTAAATCAAAAAATTTAAAAGAGTGAGCTAAATTAAATAAAAATTAAAGCTCTCTTAACTAAAAGTAAAGTCTTATTAAAAAGAGGTGAGTATTAAGAATCAATCAATTTAATAGAAGAAATATTAGAAGATAAATCATATCAAAACAGTTAACTAGATATTTTAATTACTTAAATTAAGGTGATAATAAAAATATTATTTAAATTAAATAAAATCAGTGAATATCCATAAATATATGAAAAGATAATTGAATTTACATAAATTATCTAAACCAAACAAGAATTAAAAGAACTTAATACAATAATTTTAGAGCTTAATTTAAATAAGTCAAATAGTACATATATCAATTAAACTGAATTATATGATTAATTACAAAAGTTGGATTCTAAATCAAGTTTAAAAATCATATATAAGATGATAATCAAATATTTCAAATATTTAAAAAATATGAATATCTATTCTAAATCTATTTTATAATTTATTAAATTCATTTACAAAGAATAAATAAATGAAGCATTTAGCTACTACTAATATAAATTATTAAAAATAATAGCAATTTACCTATCCTAATTTTTGTTTAAAAAAAAAAAACAGTTAGATATTAGATTTTATTTTGAGCATGAAAATGAAGTTTTGATTTTAGCATAAATTGTTTTAAAGTATTTAATGTTTAAATAAGATTAAACATTACAAGTTTGTTTGGACAAAGAAACATGGGAATTGTATACGATATTTTTAAATTTGAATTAAAATTATATATAAATTTAAGATAATTATCTTAAAAATATTGATGATTTAGCCTTAAAATATGAAAATATGATACCTATTAAAAATTAAATAAAAAATGATTAAAATTTACCATACCAAGAACAAAAATTATATTATTAAATTTCTTAAGAATATTATGAAAAGTACTAACAGTAACAGGATGAAATTATTTAACATTAAAATTAGGTTAAAGATGTTAACTAATTTTAATTTTATGAGAAAAGTTAATTTGATGATAAATAAATAAACGTATTTAAATAAATGTAGGAGTTATTTGATGTTTTAAATAAAATAAACTTAAATCAACCCAATAATAACTAATAAAACCAAATTATTAAATACTTTAACACTTAAAATATAACTTTGAGCTTTATTGGAGCAGAAAATTATTTCCAACAAAAATTGGATTCGTTTGCTAACTATATTTATTGTGAAGAGTTAATTAAATAATATTATTTCTGGTAATTATTTTTTTCATTCAGTGTTAAAAAACAATTTTAATTATTCAACTTAAAATAAGGGATAAGTTTAAAGAAAATTTTGAAGAAATCGATTGTATAACTTTGAAAGATTCGAAAGGATAATAAACTGAAGGATATGTTAAAAAAATATTGAACCAAACAATACTCACAATTTCTTTAAAGTAAGAATAAAAAAATTACAAAAACTATTTACTTTCAAAAAAAATATGAGATTTTATTTTTTGCTTTAAAATAAAAATAAATTTTATTAAAATTATTTTAATTCTTTAAAGCCTTAAAGATTGTAGAAGAATATTATATTATTTAAGATTCATAGTATCAAGAATCATAAAATTAAAAACTTTATAAATTGTTAACAGGTAAAAATAGTTACTTTTGATTTTACTTGATTTAGTTAAATTAATACATTTTTTTATTTAAATTATTTTAACAGTGAATAAATGGATTAATATTTAGATTAAATTATAGAATTTAAACTTGGGATAACTGAATTAGTAATGGATTACAAGCTGCTGTAAAATATTTTTTTTATAATCATATTTCAAAAAAATAATACCATAAATAATTACTTTGTTTTTAGAATAAAAATCAAAAAACATAGAAACTTGTGTAATTAACTTACAATTTTTAATTATTCAATTTTTTAATAAAAATCTTTTTATGAAATAAATTTAAAGTATATTTTTTTAATTAATTTTATTTATTAAAGTAAAAAGATTAGTTAATAAGCAGCTTGCAGTCTACAAAATATTTTATAAAAATGTCAAATTATTAATTATCTAAATTTAGATTTATAGTAATTTACTTTTTTATTTTTTCATGTAAAATTAATTTTATTATATTAAAATTTCTAGTTAGTGTGAAATTAATTAACAATAACTTTAAATAATTTAAAATGCTTTATAGAGTTCTAAAAATCTTACCCACTTATGCCTTAATTTATCAAAAATGTAATTAAAAACCTAATTTATTATTCATTAATATTGATTTATATTAAAAAATTCAATGTATTTTTATGAATGATTTTAATTTTGTAGGGCAAGCTCACTTGGCTTGGAATAAGCTATTTTAATTTTCAGCGCCTTGGAATAATGCCAAAGTATTTCAATATTAAGACTTGATTTAAGGTATTTTTTCAATATATTTTAAAATTGTAAGAAAAGAAAAAAAAAAGCTAAATTAAAATATTTACTATTTAAGATAAATAAGTTAATTTTGCTAACTTTTAATTGAAAATTTATTAGTTAAAATTGTATTGGAGCAAAAGGGGCTAATTTTATTGCAAGTACTATTTAAAAATGTAAAAATATGACAGAATTGGATATTGATTTAAGGTAATTACTTCTGTTTAATAATTCTAATATTTAAAATATATTTTAAAAGGAGAAATCATATTGGTTAAGAAGAAGTTTACAATGTTGCTATGAATTATTATTAATGCAAACATATTAAATAATTAAATCTTAAATTAAAGTAATTTAGTTTTATATTTTAAAAATAAGTATAGAATATTTTTTTGAATTATTTATGCATTTATATAATTAAATTATAAGAGAATATAGTAAGAAGTATACAATTGATTACAGACAAAAAGAAAAAAATAAATACTATCTATATCAACATATCACTTAAACCAGCCTTAAGAAAACGTAACTATTTTTTTTAATAAATCGATTAAAAAAGTTAAATTATGTATTTTTTGTTACCTAAATTAGCATTCTAAAGTCAAAAAAACTGTGTCAATAAGTAGCTTTGTCTAGTAAAATTTGTTTTAAAAAAATGGAAGGTTTTACCCAATTAGAACAAAAAATAAAGTAATTTTTTTCAGAGTTTTTTTCTCTTTATTAATAGTAATTAACTTTTTCTTAAAAATATCATAATACATTCTTTTTTTGTTTTTTTGATATAAGATTAAATTTAATTTAATTAGAATTAATTATGATGAGAAAATAAACTCTTAAAGCGTTAAAGAAGAATTACTTTAATGGAATTGCATAATGTAATATTTTATATTTTATTTCTATTTAAAAATTATTCATTAACAAAATTATCTTTTTATTTATAATATTTATTTTATTAATTAAATAATTCTAGTTTGTTTAATGAATATGATTACTTAAACTTAGATATTGAAAGGATTATTTTAAAAAATTTGGACTTATTTTAAATCATTTAAAATTTACAAATTAAAATCAAGTAATTTAATATTGACTTATCATATTTTTTTATTTAAAAAGAATTTGAATTTATTTACTTTTTCCAAGAAATAAATTAACTATTTATTTATTTACTCTCTATACCTTTTTAATTAATATTATTTATTCTAACTAAAATTGCTGAAAAAAAAAAAAACATTTTTTTTTTTTAATTTAAAATAAAAATTAATTAATTAAAATCCAAAAATATTTAAAAATGAAAATTTGCAGTATTTATTAAAGATTAATAAATTTTGGTGCTTTCCATCTTTCCATGTTAAAACTTGGAGAAAATAAAGTTCTTTATCATTTTTTAACAATATATTTTTTTTTTGCTTAATAATTAAATTTAATATTTCTAATTACTTTATTAGATAATATATGGTAACTTTAGAGTTAATCGATGATATTGAAAGAACTCTATAGCAGAGATTCCCAAATATTAAGAATTTCGAAGTTTAACAAATGTATTTTTTTTTAATTTAATTTTAAATAATTAAAATTACTACTCATATTAATAATTATTTAATTTATAGTTGTTTTATATTTAAAAATTTTAACATAAAATATATTATATATTAGCAAAAGTAAAGAAGTTTAAAATATTACAGACTCTAATGAAATATTCGTTTAATTATTTCCTGAATAAAATAATACCTCTAAGTATTTTTTTAGTTTGTTTACTTCTTTCTACTTTCTTTATTATTTTGATTAATTTATTAAGTAATAGTTGATAATTCATCATTTGCAATTAACAAAATCAATTAATTTTTTTAACATTTAAATCATTCAAATTAATTTTTGTAAATTTGATAAGTGGAATTTAAGTAAATTATTTCTGTATTGAAGATCACCTATTTTTTATATGATCTTGATAATTAAGAAAACTCTTTCTACATTTGATTAGGAGTTTTTAGTTTTGCAAAAAGGATATTTATTTTTATTTTTTATGACACACTTTAAAAATATAATTTACTAAGATTTATTTTGCGTTAATTGCAAATTTTTATAAGTTGAGCAACTGGTAAATCCAAACTACCAAAATACAATTTATTTATTGAAAAAAATGTTTTATGTGCCCAAAAAATTGTCATCTATTAATAAAAATATTAAGTGAATAACTAAATTTAAATTTATTAAAATTGGTTATCATTTATAATATTATAAAATAAAAATTGACTTCAAATAAACTTAATAATTATCAATTTATTTTATTTTATTAAAGAGATGAGGAGGAAAATTAGGATTAATTAACTGATTAAATTTAATTTTAATCTAATAAGTTTCAAAACACAGGTTAAATATAAATTAATATAAAGTATGTTATTCAATTAATTAGGTATTTTAAATTAATTTAAAACTTTATTATTACAGTTAAGATGCTCTATGTTTCCATATAGCTTAAAATATTGCAAATTATATCATTTTTTAGTAAAAAACCTGTGTCAACCTACATTAAATGTAATAAATTTATTTTTGTTACATATTAGATAATAAGATTTCTGACCCAAAATCATTTTTTAAGCTCGTTTTTCTCAATTTTCTTAACATTGTTAAGAAAATTGAGAAAAACGAGCTTAAAAATGATGTTGGGTCTGAAATCTTATTATCTAATATATTTTATTGGTAGAAGAATATAAATAATAATAATAATATAAATTTTAAATTATTTAAAATAATTTTGCTAATTTTATTATATTCTAAATATTAAATCATAAAATTATTTTTATCTAGAAATTTACTTGAAAAAATTAATAACTATTAAACGGTTCAAATAATCAGTAATTGCCTTCCTAAAATAACTTTGGGTTTAGTGTAAATTAAATTTTGTTTTTAACTTACTTTTTAAATTTAAATAATAAAACAGTAAATGTGAATAAGCCGATATATTTGAAGAAATTACTTAAGATTAAATTTAATACGACCTTTTAATAGTGTAATTTAATATAGTTATTTATTTTTTCTTTTGATAAAATTTTTTAATTATTTATATATTAAATATCTTATGTTAAATTAATACAATAAATCTAAATTAAATAGCACAGATATAGTTGGCATAGATATTCTTCATTATCTACAATATATAATATAACACAATGGAAGGTTATTGAATAAGTAAAACTAGTGATTTTTTTATTTAAGAAGCTTTAACAACAATAAAATTAAAACTTTTTTATAATTTTGTTTATCAAGAAATAAAGAATTTTTTATAAGTATAAATTAAGTACATGACAAATTTATATCTAATTCTTATAGCTATTTTTAAAGATATCCAACTACAAATAAATTAAGTTTTTAATTAAAGTAATTTAAATTTATTAATTTTTTTTTATCTTAATAAATAAATATTTTTATAATATTTTAAATTTAATCTTAATAGTCATCATAACTTTGAATCAGAGAACTTGGGCTAAATATTAAGATTCATAAAAAAGTTATGAAATATAACTCAATTAGATCTTGATTTTAGGTAAAATTCTTACATTTCATTTTATTTTTGATATAACCTTTAAACTCAATTTTGTTTTACTAAAAATATTTTTTAAATTTTTTATATTAGCTGCAATAACAATATCAAATAAGAAATTTACAATATTGCATATATTTTGCAAAAATGTTAAAATATTTATTAACTTGACCTAAATTTAAGGTAATTTTCTTAAACATAAATTTATTTAAATCTGCTAAAAATAATTTTTAAAGTAACAATTAAATTGGAAAAGAAAGTGCTAATATGATAGAAATAGCTCTAATTAATTATCAAAAAATGGAATAATTGAATCTCAATTTAAGGTAACTTTTTTTATTATAGGGATTTAAAATCTTTACAAAATTAAATTTTTAAAAATTTATAAAAAAATAAAAAAATTTATTTTGTAGTGATAATAAAATTGGTAAGGAAGGAGTACAGAGTATAGCAAATGCTTTAAAAGGTTGTTAGAATATTATAAAACTAAATCTTAATCTCAGGTATTAAAATTTATAAATATATTTAGATATTTTTATCGAAATAAATTGTAATAAACATATTTATCATTTTTTAATTTTTGCTTTCTATTTTATTTAATAAGTATTTTTATTTGCCTATTAAAAACTAAACAATTTATTTTATTAGGAATAACAAAATTTGTGAAGAAGGAGCAAATTATATTGCAATTATTTTAAAGGAAAAATAAAAAATTGTTGATTTAAGTCTTGATTTAGGGTAAATTTTATGAAGTTTAATTATATGTTTTAATAATTTATTTTTAGATAATTTTTTAAATAAAGATTTTTATTTTTAATGCTCATTTTAGTTTAAACAAATATTTAAATATTGAAATCTAATAGCTTGAATTCAATCATGGCAGTTGGAGTTTCTAAAATAACTACTGAGTTAGAAAATTGTATAAATATTACTTGTTTATCCCTTGCTCTCTCAAGTCATATGTAATTTTATTGTTATTTATAAATTAATTATTCATCTCTTATTTTTCTTAAAAAAATTCAAATCATGTAGGGGATATGAAATTGGAGCAAATGGTGCATAGTATATAGCAAGGGCATTATAAAAGCTTCAAAATATAACTCAATTAACTCTTAACTTAAGGTTTCTAAAATATTTTATATTTTATTTCCAAATATACTAGTTAAAAAGATTGATTTCTTAAATTTTCAAATATTTAATGTTTTTTCTCAAACAAATAATATCAATATTTAAAAATTTTATTTTTTAGTGGAAATGACATTTGTAAAGAAGGTGCTATAAGTATTTCAAATGCTTTATAAGGTTATTAAAAGATTAATAAATTAAGTCTAGATTTTTCTGGGTAATTTTCTATTTATTAGTTTAATAAATAAAACTCTAAATATTTTTCTTTTCAAATCAATTTATCTTTAACATTTAAAAATTTTTTAATTTTACTAGATGGAACAATATTGGTACTGAAGGAATTCAAAGTATTTCAAATACTTTGGGAGATTTCCAAAATATTATTGAATTAAATCTTAATTTTTCAGGGAATTATTTGAGGTAACTTTTTTCATTTTATTTAATTTAAATAACCTTATTTAATTATTTTCTTAAATATTTTTTTGATTATTAACAATCTCTGTATTTGAATTTATTAGTAAGAATGAATATGGTTTAGCAGGAATTGAGGCTTTAGCAAAAGCTTTATAAAAATAAGAAGAAATAAAAGAAATAAATCTTAATTTAAGGTAGCTTTCATTGAATACTTTTATTTTATTATCAAAAATATATTTGTTGATTTTAATAAATATTTCTATATTTACAATTTTATTTTATAAGGATGAGCAATATAAATTAACAAGGAGTTCAAAAATTATTTGAAAATTTTATCTAAAACCATGAAAATATTACTAAAATTAATTTGGATTTATCTTCAAATTTATTTGCAGAGTAATTTTATATACATTTACATTTCATTTTGACTTTATTTAATTTAATTTTTGTAAATAGTAATAATATTAGATATATTTTAGAATATATGGTAAAATTATAAAATGTTACACAAATTCATCTTAATTTAAGGTAAATATTATTTGTATAATTTTTTTCCTTTTAGAAAATAACTCCATAATTAAAAATTAATATTAATAGTGAAAAAGATGTTTTGGATAAAACAGCCTAGGATATAATAAATTGCTTAGCAAATTTCGAAAAAATTATTTACTTAAATCTGAATTTGAGGTATTTTTTAATATTTATTTCTTAATTTTTATGTATACTAATATGCTTATTAAACACTTTAAACTTTCTGCTTCACGAATTAATTTGCATAGTTGATACAGTTTTTTTAATTTTGTTAGCTTGAATAATCTTTCTGAAGGAGGAATTCAAGGTATAGGAGTTGTTTTGTAAAATTGTTAAATGATTTCTCAATTAATACTCGATTTGAGGTATTTTTTATAAATAAAAAAGATTTTAATTTTTCAAATGAACTTTTTTTATTACTAATTTTTTAATTTATTTGTATTAGTTTCAATAATATAGATAAATAAGGAGCTAAAATGATTGCAAGCGCTTTAGAAAATTCTAAAAATATAACTAAATTAATACTTAACTTGGCGTAACTTCTTAAACTTATTTTCAAATTTTACTTTTACTGATTTAATAAAATATTTAAATATTAAAGATTTTTTCTACAAAAGCATTTTTTAAATTAACTTAAATATTTTAAAAATTTTCATTATATCCTACTAGAAAAAATTAAATTGGTGATGATGGAGTTGATTATATTTCAAGCTCTTTACAAAAGCTATAATAAATTACTTAATTAAATCTAAATTTAGTGTAATTTTCTAAAAAATTTATTTGAATTATCTTCATTCTTTTTTTAGATGTTTTATAGAATAATATTAATATTTTTTTATATTTGTTAAATTATTAAATATTTAAAATTAAAATTTTATAGCCATAACAGATAAACAAAAAATAGAGAGTTATAAATTCTATAATCTTTATAATAATCCAAAAGTATTCGTGAAATAGATTTAAGATTAGGGTATTTTTATAATAAATATTTAATTAAAATAATATTTATTTTTAGTTTTAAATATCTCATAAATTTTATTTATAATTTCATTTAATAGATATGAAGTATAGACCTAATATATAGAGCAAATAGTTTATGATTTATTTTAGAAATGTGAGAGTATTAATTTTATTAATATTGAATCATATTATTAGAGAATAAGGTAATATTATTGTGTTTACTTTTTATTAAGCATTTTAATTTGAATTTATTTATTTTGTTGTTTTATTTTATAAATTTTTTTTTTAAGTTGTAAAAATCCTGACAGTGAAAAAGGAATATTTTTAAGGAAGTTGAACACCTTATAGGAATTAGGTGAATTCTTAGAAATAGTATGACTTTAACCCTAAATATTCACATTTTGTAGAAATAAAATATATGTGTCAACGGCTGTAATAAAAAAATTAAATCCAAAAAAAATTATTAGGATAGTGAAAATTACAATTTTCCGCCCTGGGCATTACAAAATAATTAAAGGCCCGCAGAAGCGGTGCTGTCATTACATATTGTATATTTCTATCTAGTTGTATTATTTTACTGAACTCTTAGATTCTTATTCACAAAATAAATTAAAAAACAAATATTTAAAGTAAAACAAAAATATTAATTAAGCTTAGCGCCTAATTATTAACTAAGGATTTTCAATCCATCAGTTTTTAATTAGGCGTTTGGCTATAATTGATTTTCAAGAATCTAAATCAAGTGAATATTGTTAAATTAATTAATCTAAATATTTTTTTTGTTTTCCTAATCAGCTATCTTTATTGTGATTCTTCGAATTTATTATAGCTAATTTATAATTATTAAATTTGTTTTTTCATTTAAATTAAATTATTATAAAATTTTAAATTCATTTTTTTTATATTTTAAATATTTATAAAATTAATAATTTGTTTTAAATTGATTAAAACCTCATGGAACTTTAATATGGAAAAATTAATGTTATTTATAATACTTAAAATAAAGAAATAGTTAAATTTTAAAGATTAGATAATTTATTTAAAGCAGAACCTAAAGCTTATATTCCCTCACCATTTATTTGATTAATCCTTTTTACAAATATGTATTAATTAGATTTTTGAGGAAAAAAATTAGAAAATAACAAAGAATTATATTAAAAAATAATAAAAATTAATGTTTAAAATAAAATAAAGTTATTTTAATAAAAGGATACTCATATCATATCATATTAAATTAAATACAAATTTCTTATTTCATCTGTTTTTAAAGCTAAAAAATAAAATAGTTAATTAATAATTTTTACTCTAAGTAGATTTCCAAATTTTAGAGATTAATTAAATTTTAGATATCAGAGCAAAAATTGGTTTAGCCTTGAGTACTTATTTTGTTATCGCTTTAAATATTTAAAAAATAAATAATCTAATAATTAAATTAGTTGAAATTACTAAAATATAATATTAAAGATAAAAAACTAATAATTATAAAAAAAGATGAAACCACTTTAAAAATTAGAGAATATTTGATAAAAATATATTTTTCTTATGATTCTAAAAAAATTTTAGTAAAATTGAATTTTATTTTAATTATTTTATCACTCATATTTACCATCTTATTCTAAAAATATAAAAGAAATAAATAAATTTTAAGAATACTCGAGTTCAATACACAAATATGAGAGATTTAACTTTGATATACTAGAAATGAAGTTAGATACACAATTAGCACCTATGTTATTTTATCTTAAAGTAGTGAATTAATAAATTGATGTTTATTATTCAAATAATTAAAATAAAAATTATTAAGACAAAATGTAAAAACAAAAGCTTAAAATAAAGAAAAAGATAATAAAAAATAAATATCATTTTTATTCTTTTTTTTAAGCAAATAATAAGATAATAAGATTCATATACTCAAAACCTATATCCAAACCAAAAAGACTATTCCATTTGGTTAGGCTTGAACCTAAATTAGATAAACCTCCTTCACCTATTTAATTATATCTATTAAAAATTCATTTGTTATAAATTAAATCATCTAAAAGCACTTATAAAATAATTATTAAATTCAAATTAAAAAATTAAAGAAATTTATATAACTTTGTTTTTGAAAAATTTAAGATAGTTGATAATATAATATTTTATAGTTCTACTAATTAAGTTTTAAATATGATAATATTTATATATTAATTTACCCTAAATATATTTGTAACTCTGAAATCTTATTTAAGTCTTTAAGAGCTTAACCTATAGCTTTTCCACTCTTTTAACCTATTGAATTATTTCTTTTTATAGATAAAACATTGTAAATAAATAAAATAAATAAGTTGGTTATTTAAAAAGGAAATATGTATTTGTTTATTATGAGTTTTTATAATTTTACTTTAATTTATAAAAGTTTTTATTTACTCTAAACCTAGAGTTAAATCTTAGAGGTTAGTAAATGTTTTTAAACCTGTAAAAAAGGCGGATGCTCCCACTGTACCTATCTTATTTTTACTTATTAAAATAGATAATTGAGATTATATAATAGAATATAAAAAATATTTCAATCAATATGTAATTTTAGAGAAATTAACAATTTTTTAATTTTTGTTGATTTTCTATTTGATTTATATCTGCTGGAGCTGTTGACAGGGGTTATATTTTTTAATCCTTTATTTATTTGTTGTCAAAGTAATCGTTTTATATTATATTGTAAAAAAAAGTTAAATAATTTTTTTGAAAATTCATAACTAATTATTTCAACCTTAAACATATTTAATAATTAATCAAAATAACTTAGTAAAATTATAATTTTGTGTTTCTGTGCGATTTATTCTAAAAATGAATTAATAAAAATTGATTTAATACTTTATTCCTATTTATTTTAAGTAAATTGTTTTTTTAATTTTTTTTTGTTAAAAATGATTAGATATGACATTTTTTAATTATTTTGTCATGAAACTATGAATTTATTATCAAATCTTATGTAGATAATTAAATTTTATGAATTAGTTCTTACCTGAATTTATTTTTATTTTTAAGATTATTATAAAATTACTTTTAATAGAGATTTTGTATTTATTTTTTTGAAAGTTAAATGTTTTAAAATTATATTTACCTTAAATCAATTGTTAAAATTTTGAGGTCAATTAGCTTAGAAAGCGCTGCACCTAAGCTAGTTGCACCATCTTAAAAAATACAGTTCCCACTTTTAATAATATTAATAATAAAATATATCAAAATATATTGTAAATTAATGCTAAATACATTTACTAATAGGAAATAAGAATATAATAAAGATATATTAATACATATTAAAAGTTTAATAAAACATAGACATAAATTTATTAAATAAAATTGGCTGAATAAAGATTTTTAAAAAAAAGATTGAATAATTAATTATATTTACTCCAAATTTAGATTCAAGTCTGAAAGTTAAATTAAGTTTCCTAAATAAACACTAAGATCAGAAGCACCTTACGAACAAATTGAATTAAAACTTTCAATAATTTATGGAAAAAGAGGTTAATTTTTTAAATTGTATATTAAACTAGCATTTTAAAATTAATAAATTAACAAAAATTAGCAAAATAAAAAGATTTAAAATATTCTGATTTTTTATTTAAGCTTAAAAAGCTAATATTTAATTTCTAAAAGTTTAATTTTATTTCTTAAAGGTTTTTAAAATTTTCTAAACTCCTAACTAAAGAAGATGCACCAAGCGAGCCAATGCTATTACAACTTTTAATATTAAATAATAGTTTATATTATTTAATGTAATATTTTTAAAAAAACATTACACTTATATAAAATTGTAAATTTTTCAAATAAACCAAAAATAATTTTTAATAACACAAATTTAAAAATTCTGCCTTTCCAAAATCAAAAAAGCATTTCACTCTATATATACTTTTATATTAATAAAGTTTTTTAATATTTTGTTTGTTAATATATATTAAAATAAAGACTATTTATTGTTTGATTTGCTTTTTAATAATTTATTTTTTAGAGTAAATTTATCAAATTTATAGAAAAAATTGTTTGTTAGATTAAAAAAAAATGATGAAGCAGTATTAATCCTTTGATAATTTAGAAGATGTTTAATATATTTTTTAAATATTCTTTTAGCAATAATTATTTTTATGAATAAAAGTTTTTCAATGCAATTAAATCTTCTGACAATCATATTGAAATTAACTTAAGGTAAAAATGAATTTTTTTTATTTTTATTTATTAAATAAACTTGTTAAAATTTTTATTTTTTTCTCATATTAAATAAAATTAATTAATAAAAACTATAAAAGCAATTACCATCTTGATGAATTAGACGTACATCAATTAAGTTCAACTTTGAGAAGACTCAGTAATATGTAAACTTTAAAACTTAGTCTCAGGTAAAAATAATTTAGTTTCTTTATTTAATATGAGCAATCTTTTTCATTTAAAATAAATATTTTTATAGACAAACATTCAAACATTATTTTATCACACCTTCCTTTTTAAAATTTTAAATAAATATCTTGAATTTAAATGAATTTATTATTAAAAGAGTAAATAAATTAGGTGATTAAGGTACATCTGTAATATGTTAAGGTCTTGCAACTTGTTTAAACCTTAAAAAATTGGATCTTGATCTTGAGTAATAAGTTATTTTTATTTTGAAAAAATTAGGTTTGTTTGTAAATATCTGATTTATAATTTTAATTTCTTTTTTTAAAAATTAAAATTTTTATCAATAGCTTTTTTTTCTGTTAAATTTAAAAAATAAATGTTTGATTTTTTAAATATTATTTTTAAAAAGTTATTTTTTTCCTTTATTTAATTATTAAATTTTAAAAGATATAACTAAATTGGACAGTAAGGAGCATCAGCTTTAAGCATAGCTTTAATAAGTTGTATAAATCTCTCAACTTTGAACTTAGATCTTAGGTAATATTTTTAAATCATAGCTTATAATATCCATTAATTAAATAATTTTACTATATTAAAACTGTAAAAGAAATAATTAAATCAGTCTACATGGTTTAGAAGCTTTAAGCTCAGCTTTTGCTACTTTGGTCGACCTCTCAAATTTAGCACTAAATCTTAGGTTTAATAATTTCTTATATTTTTTACATATTATTTAATTAAAAAAATCTTCATTTAATTTTAAAAATACTTACTTATTTAATTTAAATTTCTTCATTTTAATAATTTAAAAAATTCTAAATAAAAATATATTTCAATAAAAATCTTAAAGAAACAATTTAATTTGTCAATAAGGAGCATAAACTTTGGGCTCTGCAATAGCAAGCTGCAAAAATCTATCAATTTTGGGACTTGACCTTCAGTAAAATAGTTATCTGATTTTTTTTATTAAATACTTAAACAAAAATAAGATATTTGAAATGTTAGTTTTATTGTTTTTAGCTTCATATAACAACTTATTTTACCACCTTTATGAATTTAATTTTTTAATGTTTAAATAATTTCTTCTAATATCAATTAATAAAATATCTATAAAAAAACATAAAAAGATAGAATTAAATTAGTTCTAAAGAAGCTCAAGCTTTAAGCTCCTCCTTTATTGCTTCTGAGAATCTCTCAAATTTAAATCTAAATTTACAGTATTTTACATTTACTTTTATTTAATTTTGCATCATTTTTTAAATAAATCTTATAAATGAGAAAAATCATTTGATTATTTTATAGGTTTTTTCATCTTTTAAAGTTATTTTTAATTTCATTTTGAATTTTAATATTTGCAAATTTTGATCACAATTAATTTTTTTTTTTTTTTTTCATTTTGAGACATTCATTTATCGTTATTTAATATTAGGGATAATTAGATCTAGACATAAGGTGCATCAGATTTATGCCTGGCTTTGTCAAACTCTGCAAAACTCACAAATTTATAACTTTATCTTGGGTAAAATAGTTTTTTTCCTTTATTTATTATCATGAAAAATATACCTATTTTAAGGTATATTAGATCTAAGGTTGAATTAAATTCAAAGGTTGTTGAGAATTCTATTAATTAAAATGCTCACATTATTTTCTATTAGAAACTAAAATAATGATTTTTTCATTTTTTTAATCACTCATAAGCCTTTTATATATCTCCTAATATTAATAATTATGCAAAAATTCAACTTAACAAAATATATCATCCCTTTTTTTTCAAATTAGTAAATATTTTTTGTTTAATTAGCAAAAATGAAATAGGTGATGAAGGTCTATCTGCTTTAGCTACTCCCTTGGCAAAATCTTTAAATATTTCAACTTTGAAACTTTGTTTGTCGTAAATTCTTATTCAAGTTATCTATTTTATCAATTAAAAAAATTTAAACCTATTATTTTTGATAGACAAAATTTTTTATTTTTTTAATACTTTTCAAATTTAAATCAATTCAATTTTTCTGATAAAAAAATAATTATTTTTTCTTATTTTTTATATAAATACTAATTTTCATTTAAAAATTTTTAAAGATCAAGTTTTCTCTCCTCATAGGGGATCATAGGTTTTAGTTCTGTCTTTGTAAATTCAATCAATATCTAAGACTTGAATTTAAGCTTTGTGTATTTATTCAATTCATTATATAATTTATGCAAATAAAAAATGAAGAGATAAAAATAACTTTTATTAATTTTGATATTAAACCTAACACTCAAAATTAGAATTAGTTTTTGCAAAAAGGATTAGTTAATTATAAACTTTTAATTTTAATCTATCTACTATAGTTATATATATATATATATATTTCTCTCTTATTCATTTTTTATTCAGAATTGGTATAATATTCTTTTTAAATAATTTTATAGCAACAATTAAATTGATGGGTTGGGTGCTTCTGCTTTAGGTTTAGCTTTGACAACATTTGTTAATCTCTCAAGATTAGCACTTGATCTCAGGTAACTATAGATTATCTTCATTTTAATTATTTTTATTATAAAAGATATATTAATAAGATCAAATTTGACTTACTTACTTACTTGTTTGATTTAAAATTTATTTTTAATCAAGACATTAATGTTAAATTAATTTTTCTAAATTCTTATATTTATATATTTTTTCCCTCTTTAAAAAAATATATTAAAAAGATACAATTAAATTGGTGAGTAGGGAGCATCAAATTTATTTTTTGCTTTAGCAAATTGTCATAACCTCTTAGAATTGATACTAGATCTTGAGTAATAAATACTTTTTTCCTTATAAATAAAAAAGTTATTTATTATCAATTTATCAACTAATTTATTAGATAAATTTTATTTTATATTTCAATCTTACAAAATTTTTTATTCAGTTTAACTTATTAGGTTATTTTTAAAAAATATTAACAATATTTGCTATTAAAATTATTAGCGATAACAAAATTACAGCATAGGATACAATGGCAATAGGATCTGGATTAGCAAAGAGTTCTAGTTTATTATCATTGACACTATCTCTTAAGTAAGGACATTTCTATTAGATTAATATTGCAAATTTACTTATTTTAAACTTAATTGATAAATAAATTGAATTTGATCTCTATTTTTTAGATTAGTTTGATTCTATAGATTAATATTTATTATTAACAAATAAATAAAAGTTACAACTAAAATTCATAAGAATCTAAATCTCTCCTCTTAAAAAAGATTCTTAAATTCAAGAAATTAGTTAAGAAATACATATACTTATGAACTCTTAACTAATGATTCTATTTTAATGAGCCCAAAAAAAGTTGAAAACTAATTAAATCTTATTATTTTATTTACAATTATTTGCTTGTATTTTGAATTAAATAATGAAACATAAATTAGGTACATAACTTTTATTAAATATGCATGTTTTTGAAAATATTTAATTAATTTAATATTGATTATTCATATTATGGTCATATTTATGATAAAAAAATTCAAAAATATTTCTTACAAATTTATTATTTTATCTTTAAAAAATTCAAAAAAAATGTAATACTCATTATTAATTAAGGTAATAATAATTCAAATTACAAATTTTAATATGAAAAAATAATTTTAAATTTAAATATTTATATTTCAAATACCTTTACAAAATATATCCATATCAAAATAGCTAGATTTTTAAAAGGTATTTGGCTATAGAAATGTAAAATATATCTTTTCTGTGAGAATTTTAATAATTTTTAATAAAGTTTATACTTGCTTTAATCTCAATGAAGATTTGATTTTGCAGTAATCGAGAACTACTTAATGAGGAATTTTAGAATTATAAATAAAAGATAAAACAAATGAAATATTTAAAAAATTTAATTCACAAAAAAATATTTTCAAAAATGTAATGTTTTTTAAATGAGTAGACAGACTTTGGCATAAAAATTCATAAACCAAAGTTATTTGATTAAATAAATTAGCAATTTTAATAAGATTTTTTCAACGACGAAAGTATTTTGTTATCTAAGCAACTTAAATTTTCATTTTCATAGCACCTCTGTAGAAATTAGTCAGAATATTTCTGCTACAAGGTTTTGGATTAGTAAATTGCAAATTATACTTCGAAATGGCTTAAGGAATTTAACTTTTCTAGAAAATTTAATCATAAATAAATTTACCAATATGATAATTGAATTATACCTTATTAAATTTGATCAACATCTAACTTATCAAGATCAATATCTAAAAAATTCGAAGAACATCCTATATGTTATAAGACAGCTAGTTAATCTTTAGTGAGCATCAACATGATAGCCTTCTTTAGAAATAGGATATCTTTAAATAAGCTGAGAATGTCCGAATCGTTATTAATTTAGTCTTATATTTTATTTTAGTGATTCGAATTCATTTCCTTAATGTTTCTTACGTTGAGGACTTTGCAAAGAATTATAAAATTAAAATATTAATTTAAAAATGTTATTTTATAATAAATAAAAAATCAATTTACATAATTTTAGAAATTATTTATTTTATTTTTCTTGAGATATTTATGTCTTGAATGGCTAATATTAATATCTTTCAATAAAGGGTTTTTGATAGTTTCCAGGTGTCATCTCAGTTTTCTAGGTTATTTAACTTTATAAAGTTGGTTCTTCTATAACACAGTCTTGAATGTTGATTTATTTTTTTTAAGGACTTTCCTCATTATATGAGGAGAATACTGAATTCACAATAATTAAGTTACCTTAACATTTTTATGCACTAATATCCTTATTATCTACAGAAATAGTTTACTTTTGTAAAAAGGCTTACCTATCAAAGTTAGTAGGACTAATGCAATTCGATGATTACTCAATATCTAAAGACATCTTTTACCTATTGCAAAAAGCAGGAACACATATTTGAGATTTTTCTTCTTCAGGTTTTTATTCATCTACTTCTCCAGCGTTCTCTTCTACAAATTCTCTTTGATTATTTTGATATAATTTTTCTATATGCGTTTCCTTGGCAACTCCGCCTTCTGATGCTAAATTAGCTTAACTATTTAAATTATTTTTAATTTTTAAATAGTAACTATTGTATTTACTATTCTTGGTTGGCGCTCTAAAAATCAGCCATTTTCAAATAGGTATCCATAAAAATGTTTTTTAAGAAAACAATTAACAACTCGTTATTGATAACTTAGCTGGAGATTTACCTTCCAAATATCCCTAAGAACATTAAAAGAGTGAAAATGCTATAAATAGATGCTAATATTTAAGGAAGTGTTAAAAATTAGATTTAAGTATTCTATACAATTTCGTCAGGGTAGATAAAGATACTGCTAATACTACCAACTCCAACTTGCTACTCAGATTGCAATCTATCGATAGACTAATCCTATTAATTGTAAGAAATAGGAGATGAGAAAGAATTTTAGTATTAAATGATAGCTCCTTGCTTGATGGATGTAACTTATTATTCTGATTTTATCTATGTCAATATTTATTAGGTTGAAACAGGATTTATGTATGCATTTCTATAATTCACCTAAACCTGTTAAGAAGTCGTATTGTACTAAGAAGTGAATAGCTTTAGTCTTATAACTGAGTTTTTATCATTAATTATGTTATCAATATCAGCTTCACTAGCACAATTATCAGAAACATAAGTCTTTTGAGTATCCTAGTCTATGCATCTGTAAGTAAATATCCACAAAGCAGATTAGAGATTTTATTTTGTATTAAGAGTGAGCTTGTAATTGTTTAAAGTAGAGAAATCTAAACATTAAAAGCCTTCTAGATTTGGGTTGGTGCAATTTATTATGTTTAAGGGTATCATTGTAAAGTTATCCTAAATTTTTAAATGATAAAAGGCTAAAAAGGAAATGTACGTCTGATTTAAGTTAGGTTATGTTCCATAAACAAACTAGAATCCTACTAAATCACTATTTAGGTCTATTTCAATAGTGTCTTCAGTAATGAAGCTTTGAGTTCTAAAATTTGGTTCTATTTGATTACTTTAATACTAATAAATTATGTAAACAAAATATGCTAACGTTGTTAAAACAATGATTATTGACAAAAGGGTTCCGAAAAGAGTGCCCTTCTTTTTTTGTTAACCACTAATACCAAACTAAAATTAAGAAGAGAAAAGATCTAATTTGGAATATATCATTTTTATTTCTTACTTCTTGCTTTTTCTTGCAAACAATACTTCTACTAATAATTACTCTTAGTTTATTTCAATTTTTTATATTAATTTTTTTTTTACTTAATTTCAATTAAATAAACAAGAAAATTTATTCAAAAAAAATTGTAAAAATTGAATTAAATAGAGCTTTATTATTAAAGATAATTATGCGTATTGATTGAACAAGTACTTGAATGTAATTAAGGCTCAAATATCAATTAAAAAATAAAAGCACGATACGATTTCTTTAATTTTGCTCTTTTTTATTTGTTTTTTAAAGGGAAAATCAATTATATTTTCAGTGATTTTCTTTATTATTTTTGAAAAAGCCATTTAGTTATGCATTTAAGAGAAAGTTAGAAGCATATTAATTTAATGATTATCATTTTACCAATTTATTTATAAGTAAATTAAAGCAGTTGTTCAGCCAATCTAAAACCTAATATACTCAAAAAAAAAAAAAGCTAATTAGAAATAATAGAACGTTAATTTAAATTAAATTCAATAATTGCACCACTATATTTTTTGGATGAAACCATCTTATGTAATTAATTTGAAGTAAATGCTATTATTTTAAAGAATCCATATATATTTTAATGATTTCATATTTAAAGGAAGTATTAAAAATATATATAATTATTTAATAGCCATAATAGATAAATAATAATATTTTAAGTCAAATCCCTAATATGTAGTTAAGAAAACTATAATGTATTTATTTTTGGTAGCTTTAAATCTATTAACAAATTTACTTAATATTTATTTTTATTTTATAATTAATAATGATATAAAAATAATTTTATATTTAATTAAAGTTCGCTTGTTCATAAAATTTATTTTCCTATCTAATTTACTTTTAATAACAAATTTTTATTTCACAATATAAATCAAATGAATAAAACAATAATCAGATCAAATTATAGGATAAACATTTAAAAAAGTACACTTTTGAATGTTTTTATTTTTATCAAATTTTCAAATTTAAAGACACTTTCCTTTGAAAAAAATTCACCACTCCCTAAGGTCTTAATTAATGAGCATTTAAGATAAATACAAAGTTAGTTACCTTAATAAGCTTTTTGTATATACTTAATATATTATTTAGAACTTCTAAGACTTTTAGTTATAACAAATATTTATAATAATTACATTATCATTCAACTTAATTTATTAAAATTAAAATCTCATTAAAATAGGGTTTAAGAAAAATATAATCTAAATTAGGTGATGTTCTTCTAAATTTTTTTGTTTACATATTTTTAAGATATTAATAAATTGAGCTAAGATCACAAGTTTTTTTGACTAATTTTGTATGTAAAAACATTCATACTCGCTCTATAAAATATGTAAAATTAATTTTTAACTAATTCATAATTATTTTAATAACTAAAGGTTGTGTTTAACATTAATTTAAAATGTTTATTTAGCTTTATAAAAATATTATATACCAAATTAACTTCCAAAGTACAATTTGAACAAAAGAATGTTATTTATATAAGTTTAGAGTTTAAATATAAAAAATTGAATTATTTTAAATACACTTGTAAATGAATATATAATATATTGAATTACAATTATCAAAATTAAATCTTATTTTTAATCATTATAATTATCAAATGCATCAGCAGTATCAAATAAGAATCATTTTCTTTACTAATCTTTTTATTTTGCAGTATTATTTTTTTAATTATAATTTGTGAAATTAATCAATTTCCTTACCACTTTTAGAAAATAATAAAAAATATTTTTATTTAATTTAAATAATTGTTTGAAAAAAATATCTAAAATTTGTATATTGTCTTTTAAAAATCAAAATACAAAAAAGCAAAGTATTTATTAATTTTTTTCTTTTTAAAAGGAAAAATTTATAAAAACTAATTAATTTTTATTACATTAATTCAATCATAAAATTTGAAAGTCTAACACAGTTATTTAATTGAAGAGCTAACAACGATGCACTATCATAGCCAATTTTATTGCAGCTTTAATAAATTAATTATTGGTTAATACCAGGTTAATTTTAAATAATAAAATGGAAAAATGAAAAACAAATATATTTATAAAAAATAAATATTAAAAAGATGCTTGATAAAATTTTTTTAAAATATTTATCTAAATTAAATATTAAGATCACAATTGTCTTTATGCTAAAAAATATATTAATATTAGAATGAAGTAATTATTTTTACCTAAGTTCAAGTCTCAACTATGAAAGATTAGGCAAACTAGTTAAAGCCAATCCTAAATCTTATATACTTTCATTACCAATGGTATTGAAGCTTTTAGTATAAAAATATTAAAATTATTTTAAAATAAATTTAATAAATACATTTTGAAATAAATTTAAATACTTAAAGTTGAGAGTTAGAGTTGACATATTAGTGTTACTTTTTAAAGCACAAGCTAAATCTTATAAGCCTTGTGATCCAATTTAATTTTCTCTAATCACATTTATGAAATAATTTGGTAAATTTTTATATAAAAATAATAATAAAGAAAATAATTTGCAATAATTCATATCAAATTAAAAAAATCTTAGAATTAGATTAATGAATGTGTTGTCAATATAATTTAATGTAAATAAAATTAAAATTACTTAAAAAAGAGAATCAATGTTGAAAGGCTTGAACATTTTTCTAGTGCAAGAGAAAAATTTGATAAACCATCATTTCCAATTTTATTTTATCTTTTAATAAAATTGGATTAACATTCACATTTTAAAATTTAAAAATATTAAACAAAAATAATAATAAAATAAATGCATATTTTAAATATCAAACATTTTTAATAAGAAATTTGCTTACCTAAGGTCAAGAAAGAAATATGAAAGATTATTTTTATTTTTTAAAGCATTGCTTAAGCCTATCATTCCTTTATCTCCAATTTATATTGTACTTTTAAAATATTATTGGTCATATAAAGGTGAATAAAATTATAAGAAAGTAGTCTTGATTTTAAAATTTTTGATTATATCCATGTTTATAAAGTCTTAAAAAAAATAAGTTATTTACCTAAGATACAGAGTCAACTTAGAAAGGTTAGTTAGGTTTGATATAGCCAAACCTAAGTTTGAAGCTCCTTCATCCTCAATTTTATTACTGCTATTGTAAATAGTCAAAATAAAATTATAAAATAAATGAAAAGATGGGAAATAAAGTTATTCAATGAAAAATTTTTTATTTTAGGTTATTATAAATATTTTTATTTAATTATTCTTTTAACTATTAAAACTAAAATGAAGATTTCAAGAATCAAAAGTTTTATCATATTTAGATATTTTATGAAAGAAAACTAAAGTAAATAAATAAGAAATAATAAAATTAAAAGAAATTTTATTTTGTTGTTAAATCTCTGCTTGCAAATATAAATTTTTAATTAATTAGTTGGGCTATTAAATTTTAAATAAATTAATTTGAAAAAAGAAAAATATAATACCTTAAACCAAGCTCCAAAATAGATAGATTATCAAATTTAGATAAAACTTAACTTAGATTTTATACACTCAATGTTTCTATTTTATTTCCACTTAAAAAATAATATAATAGTTGTTAATTAGTGATTAAATATTATAAATATTATTAATAAATTTAAAAAATGAAATATTTACTAAAAATTTAGTTAGAGATTAGACAGATGCTGACAGTTTTGTAAACCCTAAAAAATATATTCTACACCTTAGTCTTAGCCTAATTCACATTAACTTTTAATTAATTAGAAATAAGTTTATTAATAAAATATTGAATAAGATATTAAATATTTATTTTAAAAAAAGTTTAAGTAAAAAATATATTACATAACTATTCAATTATGTATTTATCTATGCCAAAAATATTTAAAATTAATTTTTTTGTGAATTTATTGTAATCAATTAAATTATTTATTAAAAAATATTAAAGTAAAACCTTGCTGATTTATATAAATTTATTATTTATTTATAACATATAATCAAAATGATTATCAAAATCAAATTTATTTTGCATAAAAAAAAAATATATACTGAAATAAGCAAAAGTAGCATATATAGATGACATAAACTTTACTACATAATTCTAAAAAAAATTGAGGCATTTAATGGATAACATACCTGCATAAGCTTATCTTCTAAGTCAATATCAAAACCATCAGATGAATATTTTGATATGAATAACTTAAGTCCTTAAAAGATCGATTCTGGGTCAGGCATTTGTTAAATGGTTCCGTTCCTCTGAAAAGGCTAAGACTAAATAGTTTACCTTTATCATTGAAAACCTTATTAAATTTAGAGAGAGATTAGTAATCTTCATGATATAAGACCATGGGAAGGTATTTATATTCAGTATGGATTGGAAGAGAATAGCTCCATCATACTTGTTAGTACCAAGGTAAAATCCAAAAATATAGTCATTGAAAAGTCCATCAATCTTAAAATACTATAGTATATTATCTAAAGTAGACATAGTCTTATCAAATTAGAATTTTGGTAGGAAATGAATTGAAAGGACACAGTGAAGATGAAAACTAATTGTTTTCATTTTTTTTAAATTTGTTTTTATTGATAAAGAGTCTTTATATTATTGAATTTTAAGAGCTTTTTGATTAAACGCATTTTATTTTAATTAATCTTTATATTCATTTAAATATTTATAATTATTCATTTTTTAAGTAATAAAAATAATTAAAAAATTTTTTGCATCATCCTTAGGAAAAAAGAAGACCTTTTGATTTATTAATTAATTAAAAAATTAATTTATAATTAAATTTATTGATTGTTTCAGTATTATTTCTGAGCTCATTATAAAATTAAGAAGTAAAAATTATTAACCTTTGAATATATTTTACTCAAGAAATGTAAATTAGTTCTGAATCTAACTCATAAATAAAATGAAAAATAAATTAAAATTATTTATTAATTTTGTAAATCTACTAAAACGACTAATAATCAATCATATGAAACCACCGATATAACAGAAAATGTGATGAGGAAGTTGATAGAAATAGAAAATAATATTGTATTTTATATTTTGGATTACATTTTATTTATTTATATGCCTTCTTGCATTAGTATAATAAAAAAGAATATCTATGTTAAATTTAATTAAATAAGATAAAATTGTAATTCTGGAGGTATTTAATTAAGATTTAATTATGAGGATTAACTTAAATTAGAAGATTTACAGTATAAATTAAAAAGGAAACAAAAATAATTACTGGAAAATTAGTTCTAAAGCAGAGGTATCAATTAATTATTTTAAAGCTTAGCTTAAAATTTTTGCACCTTATGATCCAATGTTAATTTGACTATTATTATTTTTAAGTTAATAATACAAATTTTACTAAATAAAGTGTTGAAAAGTGATAAAATTTAAATAAGTTGTAATAATAAAAAATTAGAAATAGTTAAAATTATTTATTAAATTTTAGTATTTAAATAAAAATATTATTAATTTGTCAATTTAAATATAAATTATTAATTACCTAAGATCAAGGGATAAGGATGATAATTTTTTACAATTTGTTAAGACTGAGCATATATCAAGAATTCCCTGTTGTCCAATTTAGTATCCACTTTAAATAAGTAAAACATAAATCTTACAAATACAAAAATCTGCATTTAATAAATAAAAAGAAAATAAAATTAAGTATTAAAAATAGTCGAATTATCTATTTTTACCTAAGAAATAATTTTAAACTTTCTAGTTTAGGGCATCTGAATAGGTCAAAATCTAATTTTAGATTGCGATTACTGGTGATTTTAATAGTTCTATTATTTAATTAGTTGTGTAAATGCTTTAAAGAATATTATTTCATGTTTTTATCAATAGAAATAGTCTATTAAAAGTTAAACAAAAAGAAAGATTTGAAAAATTATATCAGATTATTTAAATGGAAATTGATTAAATCAGATTATAGTGAACTATAATTATAGATTTTTACCTTAGACTTAGTTCAAAAATTTAAAGGTTATTGCAGTTTGATATAGCATTACCTAAAAACTAAGACTCCTCTTCAGAAATATTATTATAACTTTTAAGCATTAGTAAATTATTATTAGCAAAAATTAAAAATAATCAGATAAAGCAGTAGCCTTAAAATATCACATTATTTCATTGAAATTTCAGAAAAAATTAAGTAAATAATTTAAAATTTTAAAAAATGCTTTTATTAAAAAATAGATAAAAATATGATAATTTTATTTCATAATACAAGTTTTTATATTGTTTAAGAAATTTATTTTTAAAAGGATATAAATAAAAGTAAAAAAGTAAAAAAAAAATATTAACTCACTCCAAATAAAGTTTCAAGGTTTTGAGATGAGCTTATTTTGTTAAAAAAGTTGCTAAACTTTAAGTTCCCAACAATCCAAAAGCATTATAGCTTATTATTTTTAAAATAAAAAATCACTTTAAATAACTAATAAAGAAACTAATATATATAATATTTTCATGAGACAAAAATTATTTAAATATAAATTTAATAAATATCTTAGGTTTTCTAAGATAAATAATCTATATATTTTACTTTAGATTTAGTGTCAGCGAAGAGAGCTTTGTTAATTTGGATAATTCTTAACATAGAATTTACATTCTTTAATCCTCTAATTTGTCACTTTTTTTAATTTAAAAATATATTTGAATTAATAAAAGGTTAAAAATTTATAAAAGGAGTAAATTAAATTTATTTAATTTTAACACTAAATAAGCAAAAATAAAAACATATAATTATGGAATATCAGTTTTTTTTTTTATTTAAATTTTTTGAAGTTAAATTTTTTTTAATTTTAACTTATAAAATACATGAGTAAAATGAAATTTATTTACTTAATTTAAAGAATCAAAGTTTAGATGGTAGAGCATTTTGCTAAAGCAGAACTTAGATTTTATATGCTCTCTAGATTCATTTAATTAGAGCTTTTAAATCGATTATAATTTGTTATTAAATTTTAAATAAATATGCTATAAAAACGAATAAATGAATGAAGAAATCTATTTTTTATATGAAACAACGAAACTATCAGTAAAATAGTCATGAAATAAATATTTAGAATAATAAATTAGTTTAAACTTTGATGACTCATAGAAAAATTATATTTTATAGCAGTTAAATATGCAAATTTAAATTTACTTCATTTCTAGCTACAAGCTTGTAAGATTAACACATTGAGATAAAGCATTACTGAAGTTTAATATTCCTTCATTATTCATTTCTTAATTATAACTTTTAATAAACAATTAAAAATTTGATAACTAAAGGGGAAATAAAAGACAAACTAATTATATAGTAAATTGAAAAGATATTTAAGGAGTAGATAAAAAATTAAAATCTTTTTAAAGCTTTGATAATTAAAAAATAACCATTTAATTAAAATATAAATTTTATTTAGTGTTTTTACCTTAATTAAATATGAAGATCTGTGTGTTTTAATAGACAAGTGCTCACAAACTTTATTTACAAGAAAAATAGATTGATGAAGAGTTTTTATGTTTTTTTCAACAAAGTACGTTTTAAAGATTTGCGTAGAAGGTTTTATGTGGTATCATTTTTTTACTTTAAAGATGTTCAATAATCAAATTTTTAGTTATTAATTTATTCACAATTAATTAATTTTAAAAGAAATTAGTTATCATTATTTTTATTAAAAACTTTTATTAATCAAAATATTATTTATTTAAATTATTGTTAATTTTTTCAATATTATTTTTATTCCTTTCTATATACTAATTTATCTAAAATATATATATGCAAGCAAATATGTAAAATACAGATTTTATAAATAATGTTTAAATATTTCTGTTTAACATATTAAATTAAATACCCTTAAATTTTTTAATAAATACAGCTAAATATTAAATTAAAAGAAATATTGCTATTATATTTAACTTATTTATTTAATTTATTTATTTAATTATTTTATCTTTAATAAAATTTCTTTGAAATTTTAATAATACATATTTATTTTTAAAAGAATTACTATATAAAATAATATTCATTACACTGAAATTAATTTTGAAGTAACATTTTAACATTTATTTTGTGATTTTCAATATATATTTACTTCTTACAAATTTTACAATTTTTTAGAAAGTAGTTATAAGGTTTACTAAGATTATTCGTTTAGATCGTTGCCATATCTATAAATATTATTTTTTTGTTTAATTTAAATAAAATAATTTTTCTTTTTTAATTTTATTAAAATAATTTTGTTCATTTGTTTGTTTGCTTGCTTTTTTGCTTGTTTGAATTTGTTTTAAAAATCATAATAAAATTGAAAATTGAATTAAATAAACAAAGAAG
>JH720103.1:153451-183259 GCA_000231845.2 Tetrahymena malaccensis 436 | reverse complement strand
CCAACCCCAACCCCAACCCCAACCCCAAAATAAAATAAGTAAATTAATTTTGAAATTTAATAAAATGATAATTTACTAATTTTTAATATTTAAAAAGAAATACAGATAAAATAAATGTTTTAAAATGAAATGAATCATTTTTAGTGAATTAGAAATAAAATGAGAAATTGAAAAATGTGAAATCATATTTTTAATATCTTATAGTTAATATTTGATATTTCTTTCTTCCTAATAAATAAAAGTTTGACAAAATGAATGAATATGAAAATATTAATAAAATATGTTTAAAATCAATTTTTTATTAAAATTGGTTAAGATTTTAGTTTAAAGTTTACAAAATAAAGGTTCTATCTTAAAAATAGAGAAAGTATTTTTATTGAATAATAATTTATATTGATAGAAAATATCCGCTTTATCATTTTTTCTAATTGTTTGTTTGATTTTAATTTTAAAAATGAATGATGATTTATAAGTTAAAATACTTAAAATGATTAAAATAAAAAAATATTTTAATTTATTTGGCAATTTTAGCTAAAATATATGGTTTTTATCAAGACAAAAACTATTATAAATAGCTATCAGAGCTAAAATATAAATCAAGGATTGCTTGATTGATTTAGTAATAATTTCAAAAGCGAAAACTATTTTTAGTAGGCGCTAAATAAGCTATATAGATTAGTAATATTAACAGGTAATTTACAATTATGCTAATTGTATAATTTTACTTATAAAATTAACATTTAATAATGTATTCCTATCATTATTTATTTATTAACTGTTTTTTGTCTGATTAATAAATAATTTTGACAGATTTATTTCATAAAAAATAACTTTTAATAGATATCTTGTATTGAATATCATTTGAATTCAAATCAAAAACAAAATTAATTTTTTACTGAATAAATGAAATTTTCTAAAGTCTATTATTAGTTTTTACAATTTAATATAATATATTCGTTTTTTATCTGATATAATCACATTTGATAAAAATTATAATAAACTTTCGAAAAAGAATATTTTTCTTTGATAAGCTAAAAATAATATTTTAAATATTTTGAGGCTATAATTGTTAATATACAAAAATATTAGATAAAAATACAAAAAATTAATAAATTCATTCATTTTTTTATGAAAATATTTACTTGATATTTTGATTAGAAATTCTTAGGATTCTCTTTGTTTTTATTAAATAAGTGTTAATCTTTATTTATTCAAAAATAATTAGCTTATTTGATGTAAATATGCTAATGAGCAATTAAATCATAACATTTTTTATGAAAAATGATTAATTATTTATTAAATATTCAATTAAATTCTAAAACAAAAAATAATTTAAATTCAAAAGTATTTAAAAACTTTGACAAATAAGTAAAACTTTTATTCAATTTTAAAGCAAAAATAAATAAACCAAATATAAAAAATACGAAATATTTATATAGAAAATTTAAAGAAAAATAAAATATTATATTTACCATTAAGAATATATTCTTATATTTCTTGAGCTAAATTTAATTTTAACTGTTTTTTCATTTTTTATTTTTTAATAAATTCTCATTCATTTTAAATATTATTTCTATTTATTTTTAAGGTAATTTAATTAATTAATAAATAATAATTGAAACAAACAAAAATGGTCACTTCATTTGCAGAAATAGGAGTTATTCAATTATTATAATACATAAAAAGTTTAGTTAAACAATAAAGTTTTAAGATATTTTATTTGCAAAATAAAGTTTTTAATTGATCATTTTATAAATCCATGAAATGTGAATATAAATTAATAAAAGAAATTTATATTTTTTATAATTTTGTTTTTAAAGATTCATTTTAAAAGTTATTAAATAATATATTAACTTTATCGCTAATTTCTTATTTTAAAATTGATGTATGTAATAATCGAATACTTGATAATTTATTTGCTTTTGAAGATAATAATTTGATTTTTTATAGAATTGAATAGAAATATTTGAATAGTTAACAATAAAATAAGAAAAATATCTATTTAATAATTAAAGAAATTCAATTGTTTTAAATTGTTCAGCTTTCTTAGATTATTTTTAATTTTATGGTGTGAATGTGTTATTTTTTATATCAGAAATGTATTTTAAAGAGCAAAGTTAAATTCTAATTTATTTTAATTCATTAAGTTTTAATGTATTTATCATTCATTTTTCTTATTAAATATTTTAATTTTTTTATTCTTTTTAACACTAAATGATTACCTTAATAATTTATTTGATAATAGAATACTTGATAGTTTATTTGCTTTTGAAGTTAATAGTTAGAATCTGTATCAAATTTGATAGAAAAATTAATATATTTGCCTATAAAATAAGAAATATATACATTCAAATATAGAAACTCTAATGAATGAATCGCTGTGCTTTCTTAGATTATTTTTAGTTTTAATGTGTTTGTTTATGTTTCATTTTTTATCAGATTTTAATTTTAAATATTAAATTTATATTCTAATTTATTTTAGTTCATTTAGTTTTAGTGTTTTAATCTATCATTTTTTTAAATATTTTATTTTTTTTAGTATTTTTATATGAATTGGTTTTTTATTTTTTTTATTTTGTATATTTTTTTATGTATTTTTTATTTTATTTGTTTATTTAAATATGATTTTATTTTTTATTATATTAAATAGGTTTCTATAAGTACGCTCATTAAAAATATTCCTTTTCCTGACTACTATTCTCAATTTCCTCATCAAAAAATCTACTTTTTTATTTAATATATTATTTTTATTATCAAAAAAGAATTTTTTTATTTGTCTCTAATTTTTTTGATATTCCTATTGTTTGTTGATAAAACAACTAAATAATATAATAGATTAAAGCGGTTTTTATGTAAAAAACTTAACTGAATGGCACAGTTCATTCCGAGCTTAAAAAACTTATTTTTTTTCGCTATCTCTATTATTTATTTTGTCGTTAGGATTACTAACTTTGTTATTTAATTAATTAATTATTTATTATGTATTTTTCTTTTTATCTAAATTAATACTAATCCTTATCTATTAACGTTAGATATTTAAAATCTTTCATATCTTATTCAAATAAATTCAAATTAAGAAGGAAAAAGAAAAATTAAAATCAAACAATTTTGAAGAAATCTATCTTATTTATGATAATCAATTTATGGGGAAATTTATATTATAAAGATTTTTGAGTATTTAATATTAAAAAAATCTAATTTACTTAAAAAAAATATAAATAAAGAAATGATTTATTTAAGAGATTACTAAAAATATTTTTTAAAGCTTTAATTTTAAAATAAATGATATTTTATATCTGAATAAAATATATTAAAATCTTATTATATTATATCAAATAAACTTACATTTTAGTTGTATTTTAAAAATTATTTTTTGGTTAAGGATAAATTATTCAATTTAGAATTGATAAATAATAAATAAATAAATTTCAAGAAATTGTATAGGAATTTATAGAAAATTTTAGTTAATTATTTTAAAAATTGCTTTCCTTTTTTTACTTTAAAATAAACTTTTAGATATTTTTTAAAATAGAGTTAAAGTGATAAAATTAAATAATCAATAAATATTTAAGTTTTAAAAACAAAATTGATTTTTTTTAATTTTTTGATTAGTTTTATGTTAATTGTTATTATTTTAATGAAATTATTTCATAAAATATTCTAAACTATTTTTCTAAGTATTTAAAAAGAGCAAATTTTATATATCATTTTACTCTATAAATTTGAATATAAAAAAATTGTTGCATAAAAATGGAGATTTCCTTTATAAATTTAGTTATATATGTAGCTAATAAAATTAGTAATAATTTTTATTAAGGATTTTTATAATCAATTGCTTTAGGTTTATTATTTAATTGCTTTTGTTAATCATATTGCTATCTTATTGACTGATAGTGATTTCATTAAAAAAAATACCTTTGGATTAGCAAGGTTTCTTGAAGCCAGACATTTTATATTTACTCAAATTAATTTTTAGAAATAAATAAAATCATAAAATTAAAAATGGCTTGAAATTCTAAAAAATATTTCTTTATCATTATAAGAAAGCAACAATAATAATTTTTTTTCGTTTGATCAAGGGATGCAAAGTAAGTTATATATAATCATATGTCATGATGATTTTGCTCATAAGCTAACATTTTTATTTCTTCAACTAATTCATTAAATAATTAAGAAAATATGCGAGCTTCAAAAAGATAAAAAATAGTTAAACATCTAAAAAATAATTCTCATAATTTATAATTTCCTTAATAATTTCATTTTTAAAATGAAAATGGCTATTTTTGAATAGCTTCTTAAATACTTCTATATAGAATAACTATTATCAATTTTTATTCAACCTAAAATAATAGAAGCGCAAACAAATAGATAGAAATACAATTTTTATTTAATTTTTTTACAAAATAAATCAAAAAAACTAAAAAAAATAAATATAAAAATAAAAAAAATATTAAAAAATGCGTGCTTCTGAACAAAAATATCAAATTATTATTTTTTACTTTTTTTTAATATTATTTAATTTTATTTTACTTAATTTCTTTTATTATTTTTTGTTTTTATTTGTCTATGAATCTATCTATCTATCTGTTTGTCTACTTATTAATTTCTTTTATTAATTTTTTATTATTTTTAATTAATTTTATTTATTTCAATTTATTTTTTTCTTTTTTTATTTTTAAAATACTAAGAGAGAATTCGAAGTATATCGAAACGAAATAGAGAGTAAGTCTATAGTTTTAAGCTTTTCTTTTTTTAAAATGCTTTTTGCGGGAGAGGAGTGATGATTTGCAAAGGTGATGTATGATTTAGGGCTTAAAAATTATTTCCTTAAAAAATTTAATGGAAGCATTTTAAAATTTATGGGAATTATTTTATTGTTTAAAATAATTTAGCTTAAAAATATCAGAAAAACTATCAATCTCATATCGATCATATTTCTTAATGCAATATTAATTTTTATGAATAATTATTGTAATTTTATGATTCTCTGTATCGTTTTAAAAATTTTCAATCGTGTAGGATGGCAAAGGTGATGAATTAATTGATTCCGTGCTCTAAAAAATTGAGAAATCAAGAAATTTCAATAATATCTTCATTTTATTTAACTTGCATTTTGTTTTTCTTTGAGATAATTCAAATTATTTTTCTTTTTGTAATTTATTGATTAATTAATTAATTATTTATATATTATGCAAAAAACAAAAAGCTTTGATATTAAAAAATCAAAAGCTATTTTCATTATATGAATTTATTTATTTCACAATCTATCTATCAATCAATCAATATAAATAATCTTTACACAGAGAAAAAATATCAAATTTTTAAAACTAAATTTTGACAAATTATCCCGATTATTTATCTTAATTTTATTATAAAGTAATTAGGATATTTATTACGATATTGTCTTGTATTAGATTGTATATAAATGAATTTTTTAATTTATTAGTGTTTATTTTATTTTCTTGCTTTAACATAATTTTAAAAAAAATGATTTTATTTAGAGTTTTATTAAATATTTAGAATTTAAAGCCACAATGGCAGAGAATTTAATTTGTTGTTGCAGTCGTTTTAAAAAATAATTTTGAAAGCTAAAATGTAATTTGGGGGGAAAATGTCTAAAGGCTAAAATAATAGAAAAATATTAATATAATTGTATTATATTGAATAATTAAAATGATAAAGTAATTGAATGAGTAGCAAAAATCTAAGAGTAAATTTAAATATTCTAATTTTAGACACCAAATAAGTTAAAAATAAATGAATATCAAATGTTTAAACTAATTAATTTGCTATATCACTCTGTTTAAATGATAATTTATCAAAAATATCCATCAAATTAAAAATAATTATAAATCTATCTTTTTAATGCAAATAAAACTGAATTAAAAAATTGCATAAAGATATGTAAATAGATCTATCTATCTATATATCTGTATATCTCTCTCTCTCTTTTTTAATAAAAATATATGTTTGTATTGGGAATGTATCTATCAATTTTTTATTTGTTTATCTGCTTTGAGCAAAAAATGATTTATTTATTTACATGTATTTAATGTTATTTTGTTTGAAATTTGTATATAATCGATGAATAAGTAAATTCTGTAGAAGAAATAGTTTCTACTTCTCATTGTAAGAAAAATTAAATAGCAATGAGCTAAAATAAATAAAAATCTATATTTGTTTTTTATGAACCAAAAACTAAACCAAAATAGGTTGACAAATCAGTAAGATATCCATAATTGAAAAATATTAAACCAAGTTAATAAAACCGAACCGAACCAACTTATTCATTTATTAATTTATCTATCTATCTATTTATCTATGTATATATTTGATATGTTCAAATTTCTTTGCTTGCTTGTTTGTTTGTTCGTTTCTCTTTCTTGCTATTTTATTTGTATTCGCTGATTGCTGAAGAATAAGCAAAATAAAAACTGACAAATTAGTATTTTAGAGTAAGCTTGAGTTTTTCTAGAATAATAATTTAAAGAAACAGCTAGGTTTGGCTGTAAGTGTGTATTTTATTGTAAATAGGTATAAATATAAAATAATCTCCCTATTTTTAGTATTTTAGAACTAATGGCTTAAAATCTAGCTATTGTTGGCCTTTTGATTAATTGCTTTTTTTATTGCTTTACTAGCCTGGCTAAAGATATGATTTTGCTAGCTAATTTTGGTAATAATATCCCTAATTTTAACTTTTATAATAGATAGATAGATGATGCTTTCTTTCTTTGTTAGTTTACTTGTTAAAAAATCATAGGAATAAAGGAGTTAGAAAATATGAGTTCGGTCAATAAATTGAGTGGATATTCTGTTGGCTCGCTCGCTTTTATCGCTTTTTGAAAATGCTAAAAAATGGATAGATGCTAAATAAAATGAGTGAGGATGGATTAGTTGGTTGGATGAAAGTGAAGATTGTGGTTAGATAGTAAGGTTAATATCTTAAAAGTCATATTTAAATAACATAAGCTATATTCAACTTCAAAAATATAACATATTTATATGATTACAAGTTAAAAAGTATTATAAATTATATGCTTCTACTGCTAATTGTGAGAGAAGGTAAACGCAAAAACTTATATATTTTTTCGTTTTGATCCGAAAAGCTTAAAGTTCGCTCATCTGTTACCCTTAGCAACCTTTTCGATTTCGTCTTTCTTTCTAATAGCCCAGGAAGATTGGGTGTTGTTCTTTTCAGCATTGATGATTTCGTCAGCTAAGGTTTCAGCAATAGATCTCATTGATTTGAAAGCAGATTCTCTGCAACCCTTAATGATGAAATAAATAGCAAGGTTAACTCTTCTCATGGGAGCAACGTCGACAGCTTATTTTCTGACGACACCAGCAGTACCAATTCTGGTGGAGTCTTCTCTGGGACCAGCATTTTGGACGGCACCAACGAAAACTTCCAAGGGGTTTCTTCCGGTAACCAAGTGGATGATTTCAAAAGCGTTCTTGACAACCTTGATGCAGAGAGCCTTCTTACCAGCGTTTCTACCGTGGAACATAAGAGTACCAATTAATCTTTCAACAATGGGGCATTGAGTCTTTCTGAACTTCTTGACTTGATATCTGCCAGCAGTGTGGGGAACGAAAACTTGGGACTTGGTAGTGGTACAAGCAATGTAGTTTTGGAAGCAAGGATCTTGGATCTTGACTTCATCGTAATTCCACTTACCGAAAAGTTTGGGTTGGGTGGCAAATCCTTTTTCTACAGACATTTCTTTGAAATTTTATTTTTTTTCTAATCAAATTATCTTTTCTTTATTTTTGCTTTTCTTTTAATTATCTTTTTTTAACCTCCTTTATTTGATTTCCCTTCACTCAATATATATTTTCGTATTTTTTTTAGTCTTTAAGGCCTCTCTTTTTATCTATTTATTTTTTTTGATTTTCATCTTTATTTCTTTCATTTTCATCTTTCCTTCTTTCATTCATTTTCATCTTCCTTCTTCTTCCTTTCTCATTACTTATTCATTCAATTATTTGCATACTTTGCTTATTATTTCATTCATTTTACTATTAAGCATTCTTCTTTTTTCTCAATGATCTAAGCTCAGCTCTTCTTTATTAGTACTTGGTTTCTTGCTGCTTTATAGAGATATTAATTAGTAGATGGATGGATGTGTTGTATAATTTCATTTATCAATTAATGCATTTATTTATTTATGTATGTAAAAATGAATGAATGACTGATTGCTATCTTTTACTAATTTATTTATATCCTTCTAGTCTCTATTAATTTGAAAGAAATTCTTTCCTTTTAAATTTTGTTATAATATATTAAATCAATCTTATTACTAATTCTTGTTGTTTGCAACCATTTAATCCCACATATTTCTACTTTAAATATTTTTTCATTTTTAGCAAACAAATTCATAATTTTTTAATGAAAGAAATTAAAACCTTTTAGAATTAAAATAAAAAAATATTTTTTACAAGTTCATTTGAAAAGAATCCATCATTCATTTCTTATACACTTTTAGAGCATTAAAAGTATTTCCAAAATATTAAATTTGAATTTTATTTTGAAAGGCTTTCTTTCATGGTATTTTGTTAAACAAATAATTAAAGGGTGGCTGATATCTATTACAAATCTATTTGCTTGTATTTTTATCTCAATTAGCTCTTCATATTGTGTTGAAGCACATATTGTTTAGTGATACAGTGAATTGAATTATAAGTTAATAAAAATTGACTATTATGTTTTTTCATTCATCAACTTAAAAACTTTTGAAAGTAATACATTGTAAATATACAAAAAGCATCAAATATTTAATCATTTTTCTTTAATCCTGTTAAAGGAAGCAATATTTTTGGAAAAATTCTTTTAAATATTAAATATTTACTTATCTTAACAAGTATTACTATTTCTAATTCCCTCATACTTATTTATTTACCTAAACTTTAATTCCAATTAGTATTTTTATAGTAATATATTTTATTGAATTTTAATTCCATAAAAAAGAAGATAAATTAAGATTTATGTTCATTCATATATTTAAAAAGTATTTATTTATTTATTTTAATTTTGGAAATAAAAATTTAAGATTTGAATGAAATGGCATCAAATACATTAGTATTTGTCTTTAATAAAGTTAATATAAATAAAATACTTGTAAAAAATTCTTTTAAATTTTATTCTTTTTTATCTTTACAGGTAAATAAAAGGAAAAAAGTTTTTTTTGGTTGAAAAAATAATTATAAATGGATATTATTTATTTTGTTCCTACTCACTAACTTCTTTATGAATTATTTAACCAAATATTAAATTCAATTTAAGAATTCATCGAAATTAAATTATTTTTACTTAAAAATATTATATTATCATCATAGCTTGATATTTCAAATTAAATATTTTTATTGCTAATATATATATTTTATAAATATTTAATTTTTCTAATTCTTCAACTCTTCAAAAAAAGTAATAATAAATTCAATTAATAATTTTATTTGTTAGAGAAATTTAAACTAAATATTTATCACAAGCATTTATTTATATTAAAAAAACGAATAAAATAAAAATATTTTTAAAATTTGTTGCTAAAAATCTTTTTATTAAAAAATTTTGGTAGATTTAGAATTATAATTATTGAAGTCGCCAATAGAAAGATACTCTAAAAGGTTTTAAGCTTTATTTAATAATAAATCTTTTAGCTTTAAAAATGAAAATTGAAAAGTTATAATTTTAATTTTCAACAAATAAAATAGCATTTAATATTATTTATTATATGATATTCTATTTTTAAATTTTATAAAAAAGCTTGAATATTGAAACTAGTTTATTTTTATAAATAATTTAACTCAATCATATCGAGCAAAGAAGGCTAAATATTCCATAATTTAATGCAATAATCTAAAAATCTTGAGATACTATTTATTTATTAAATTACAAAGAAGGCATTTCAGTTGATAATATAATTTTCTATTTTCAATATGCTTTTTAACTATTGCCATCTTATTATTACTGCAAAAAATTAGATTTCAAAATAGTTAAATAAACAATATATCAAAAAACATAAATTGTAAAAAATGCTATTAAACCTTCAAATTAGCAAATATAACTCTGTTGAAAGCATTTTAATACAATGATCTTGCTACTATAAAAAGAATCATAAATGTTTCTTAGTTAGTTTTCTATAAAAACAGCTTTTAGCTTTGTTTATTAGTTAATTTTGAGAATTTCTACCAAATTTAAATTCTATTTATTTTTTTTCTTAAAATTTTATAATAAATAACAGATACAATTAAATGATAAATCAAGTGGTATAAAGTATTTACTTATAATTTATTCTTTATTGTACATTTTAAATTTGTTTTTTTCATTTTAGTTTTTGACTGATTCTGAGTTATTACTAAATATTATTTGTTTTGTTTATTTGTATTCAAATTAAAATGTTTTTTAGAAGCAAATTATATCGCACACAAACCATTACTTGCATTTTATATCGATGATATATATAAATAATTAATATTCTATAAAAATAGTTATAATTTCACTAAGATTTGACTTTATTTTAGATTAATTTAAATTTTAATTAACTCAAAAATTCTTATTTTCCCCATAATTAATGATTGAAATATTTTATTATATTTATGTTGAATAAAATTTGTAAATAGACAGATCTCTTATCTAATTTTTTTATCATATTTATAATTAAATTATCAAAATTTATTATATATAGTCTATAAAAAATAAAAAAATACTCAATTCAACTGTATCTCACTAATTATTTTGACAGAGCAGTAAAATTTAAATCTTCGTTTTCTTTTTTTTAAATTAGAAAGAGGACAAGTTTTAATTTTACTACCTCTTGCTATTTTTATTTTAACTCATTCTGCTTTGAATATAGATATATATATTCTTGATTTTCATCTAGAAATTCCTTAAACACTAAGCAAATACAAATGTTTTATTTGGAATATTCTTTAAATTATTTTTTTATAAATTTGATATGTGAGATTTAGATATTTGAGCATAAACTTATATAAATAAGCCAAGCTACTTTAAATGAAGAGAAAATAATTTTTAAATTATTTGAAATATTTAAAAATAAATATTTAAGACTGGCTATATATTTTTATTTTTATGCTTAACAATAAATCCTACCCTATTAAATATTAAGGTTATTTTTTTGGGGTATTTTCTTCTTTCTTTTTATCTTGAATTATTGAAAGATTTTCATTTAATATTTTTTGAAAGTACTTTAAAATGAAATATTGAGGACGGAATAATGTCTATTTAAACGATTTAAAATTACGATTTTGTTTATTTGATTTTAGAGTGAATTATTTAATTGAATAAATCTACTCAAGCAAGAAATATAAAGAAACTAAAATTTATTTAATTTATTTTGAATACTCTTCTATATAGTTAAGTTAATTTTTGAAAATTAATAAATAGGATAGGCAAAATAAATAAAATAATTTAGAATATACATTTTTCTTCTGACTTTAAAATTTAGAAATAAATTAATTATTTTAAAATATTAAAAAAAAATAAATAAATAAAACAAAAAAAGAGAGAAATGATTGGTAAATTTGTTAGAGAAGAGTTTATAGAGCTTGCTAAGGTATCTGAAAAAACTGAGAGATATGATGAAATGATTGGCTTCATGTTAATAGCAGCTAAATTTGAATAAGATTTTTCAGAAGAAGATAGAAAACTATTTTCTTTAGCTATCAAAAAGTCAACTATACCTAAAAGGAATGCATGTGCCTAAATCTCTTCTATTTAAGAGAAATAAGATAAAGATGAATAATAATATCGAAATTGCATACAATCTTATAAACTAAAAATTGGAAGAGAATTAATTTAAATCTGTGAGGATATTTTAGAAGTTGCAGATAACTGCCTCAATAACAAAACTATAGTAACAATATTTTTATAAAAAATCATTTTCTTTTTTTTTCAAAACAAATATTAAATATTCACAAGCATTTCTTTCAACATTAACACCAATTTTAAAGGAATTTCAAAATAAATTAAACCCATTTAAATTTTGATATCAATAAAAAACATTTCTAAGCATTTTTCAACCGATTAAAAAAATACAATCTTTTAAAATAATTGTTTCTTAAAATTTTACTGTTTAATAATACGGATGTTAAATTTAACAATCTCTAATTTCTTAATAACAATAAAATTGCAAGGATAAATACCAAATATAATAAATTTGATTAAGGAAATCATTTTTTGTCTGCTTTACTTCCAAGAAGATATTTTAAATTTTAAGCTAACAAACTGAATGGTTAAATAGATTTTCTAACAAAAATATACTTTTTTTAATTAAAGAATACCAAATAACTAAGAATATAATCTTATATATTCTAATTAAATCAATAATTGTTTACTTAATAAACTTTATTTTCATTCTTATTTTTTAAATGATATTGTTATTTAATAGACTATTGAATCGAAAGTTTTTTATTTGAAGATCAAAGGTGACAGCTATAGAATTTTGGCTGAGTAAGATTTTGGAAATGCACATACTGCGAATGACGCTTTTGAAGCTTACTCTTTAGGCTATGATATAGCTTAATAAAACCTATGTCCTCTTAATTCAAACAGGCTAAGCTTAACTAATAATTTCTGCGTTTTGTTCTATGAAATTTTGCATGATCCTACGAAAGCATGCTTAATTGGACAGAAATTAATTAACTTAGCTTTAAATCACAAGGAAGCTAAAGATTGTGATAAATGTAATGATTTAACGTCTAAAACTGCTTTATGTCTTCTAGTGGACAATGTTAAATACTGGAAATATCTGCAATCAGAAAATGATTAACATCCTGAAGAAATGTGAGTTAAAAAAAATATAATAAGCTTATTTTTAAATTGTATTTATTGCTTTAATAATTTTGTGTGTATTTGCTTCAATAAAGCTAAAATATCTATTTTTTGATTTAATTTCATTTTAATACCCGCAAACAAATAGGTCAATAAAAATAATAATCATTCATTTTTTTCTAACATTCTTATATTTATATTTATAAAGATAAATGGTTTATCATATTATCGCTTCAGAAGATATAAATTGAAAACCTTTTAAATAAACCTATTTGCTAAAATAAACAATTTAATTCAATATTTTATTTGATCCTTCGTTGTTGTTAGCTATCAACATAATTTTTATCTTAGTTTTTACTTTCTAAAGTATCTTTCGTTTGTATTTGAAAGCTCGCACTCTTAAAATTTCATTATAAAAATATATTTGAGTAACATAATTTATTTACATTGATAACTTTAAGTGCGTATAGATAGATTTTAAAATTGTGATTGATGTAAATAAATTCATGAAAAGATTGAACAAAGATTTTATAAAAAATATTTTAATAAGTTATTATAAAAAAATAAAATCATTTAGATTGATTGTCTAAAAATAAAATTGAATGATTAGATGGGATTTGAAAAATTAAGGTACTTACTTTTGTTAGTCAGAACATAAGTATGTATCATTATAGCTTATTTATTTAGCAGTGCTTATTGAGATTTAAAAATTTAATCCTTTTAAATATATCAAATAGGAAATTTATTTTAGTTATCATTTAAATGAATGTAATCAATCACAAATGGTTTTTTAAATATATTTATTAAGATGTATTAAATTAATTTTTAAAGATTAACTTTTTTATGGTATTAATAACACTCCTTTTTCTTTATAAATATAAATATTTAGTATTCATGTAATGAATTATTTTTTATCTAATTGATTGTGTTTTTTGCCTATCTTTAATCTTTTTAAATTACATAAGTGGCAAAAGAAAAAATTAATTAGGTTGTTTAACTAAACTAAATCGGATACTAATAAAAAGAGAATAATTAAATAAAATTTATATTTTGTTATTATTAATAATTTGGTTGATTAATTTACAACATTTATTTAGATTACTTGAATTACATACATAAAGTCTTTTTTAATATAAGAAAATAGTCATATTTAGTATTAGAACTAATTTGATTTGCTTAGATAATATAGTTAAAATATTCTTAAAATTAAAAAAGGAAAGAAGCAAATGTTTCTTCGTTAAAGTTTTTAATAGCTGTTATTGATTGTGAAAGTTTGTTTCGCTATTTCAACATACACATACATAAGCATACATGTATTTTTCTAAAATATATTTAAGCTATCACTATTATGAATTAAACCTATATTTGCCTTAATAGCTTTATATCAGCGCTTTTTATTTGAAGATATTTCTAATACAAAATAAATCTTATTATTAAATTATTAAAATATTTAGGGAAATAAGTATTATGCTTTCGGTTAATTAAGAGTTGAAAATATTTTACCTAATGAATTAAAATAGTCTAAAGTGGCCATAAGAAGACCAAACAAATTCCTCTTTATATTTTGCTTTTTAGAAATTCAAAGCTTTTTCAACGGAAGGCTGAAAAAAAAAAAAATTTTAATCTTATTAATTGAAGAACTCTTTAAATTTTGTAATCTTAAAGAAATTTTATTGTCAAACAGTCAATAACTAATATTCTCTTTGCCTATTCTAATATTCGAAAAGTAAATATAGCAATAATATTTTTTATTTAATTGACTAATTGATTAATATCAAACTGAGTGTAAAAGTTAAAAATTAATCTACAAATTTATGTTTTAAGCTTTTAAAATAAAATGAATAAAAACAATTCTAAGATAAAGATTTAAGTATATTCAATTTTTTTTAGTTTTAAGTTATAAATATTCTATATTACGTACATCAATTTTTGTGAGTGGAGTTTTAAAATCATATTTCATCAAGATTCTCTAATTGATTTTTTTGTAATTAATTGGAAAAATAAGAGAGAGTTGATCAATCAATCCACTAATTCAGTAAGGTTAATTATTTTTTTTCTTCTAAAAATACAAATTTTGATAGCTAAAAAATATACTGTAAATTAATAAAAAATTGATTCATTTACTTAATTTCTCATTCTAAAATAGCTTTTGCTCTTATTCTATCAATATTTCTTTTCTATTTATCTCTGAATAATCGTTACATATTTAAATATACAAAATATAATTTTTGAATAATATATCTGCTTCTTAAATATAAAGAAAATATTTTATCAATAGCAAATAAACTATATAAAAATACAGATATTACTTTACTGATATTCTCCCTACTCTTCAATTGAGTGGTCTAGGAAAGATTATTTTTAATTAATAAATAAATGGGGTAGGCATTAATTTTAGTAATTAAAAAAAAAGTAAAAAAATGTTTAAGTGATTGCATTTTGATTTTAAATTTGTAGACTATTCAAATTAATTAAATACCTCATAAATCAATAATAAATAATTACATAATTAGAAGAAAAAAAAAAAAATTGATTAAAAAAATTCTTATGAAAGTTTTGATAGCTTTTTCTTTGCTAATTTTATAAGCTACTTTAGCTAGTTAGGGCTAATATGGCTATAGTTGTGATACATCAGGACAATAGTGCTCTAGTGCTTGCTCTAATTAAATTTTACCTTCAGGTTGTAGTTGGACTGGGTAATCATCATAAAACTGTTATGTTAAGGATTGTAGCTGCGCGGGAACTAATTAAAAAGTTACAGATTAATATTGCTAGTCTTGCTAAGGTAGTTCTTACTTTGCATCTATTGATAGGACATTATGCGTTAAAGCTAGTTCTAGCTGTATAAGAAATACTGATTGGACCTACGCTGATTGTACTGCTTGTACTGTAAATATATCAAACGTTATGTACACAACAAACACAAAAACTTGCACTTATACTTAATACTCATTTTCTTTAATTATTTCTATTCAATCCTTATTTTTGTTAGCTTTAATGTTTAGTTTTTGATGAATAATATCTTTTGAAAATTTAGAAAATAGTTAGATATAATTAATAAATTTTTGTAAATATGCTTCAAAATATTTTTTTGATTAAATTTTTTTTGAAAACATTAATTCAATTTATTTATTTAATTTAATTGAATCTTCTTTTTTGTTAGCTTTAGCTTATTATTATAAAAATACAACTAGGATTCATGTTTAATTTTTTCTTTATTTTAGTTGTATTTTAATTAACTCAACAAAATAAAAGATTATGTTAAGTGTTAACTAGAATTTTTACACATCTTACTTGTCATTTAAAAATATTTTATCATTTTATTTTTTAATATTTTATTAGTACTTATGAATTAGAATTAAAAATAACATTAATTTGACTAAATAAAAGAAATTTAGTTAGTTAGTTAGTTAGTTAGTTTGTTTATTATTTGGCTAATAGTCATTTTAGGGAATTGACCCAATGACTTATAAAGCAGAAACAATATTTTAAACTGATAAAAAATTATTAATTTATTTAGCATGAAAATTAATCAATTTTTTATTATTTTAAATGTAAGCAATTTTAATTTTTAATATAATAATTTAAACAAATATTAAATATATTCCATCAAATAGTTAGAGGCAATAGAAAAAAAATCATACTAAAATAAATTAATATAAAAATAGCTGTTACTTACTAGTTAAGCTTTCCAAATAAATCTCAACATTATCATTAAAAAGAAATAGTTGTTAATATTTTTACTTTTTTACCTCAAGAATATTCTAATTAAAAACTTTTTAGTTTTTTCTTAAAAACATTATTTTTTTACATGTTGCAAAGATTAAATAAAAAATTGCTAAAACTAAAATTGCTATATTTTAAATCTATAAAATAACAATTTTTCTATAATTAATTTATTTATTCATATAAATTATATGTTTATAGTATAAAACAAATAGATTAAGATAATTATTTTTATTATAAGCTTATTATAGCTGCTTGCAAAAATTTATATAGTGAGCCCTAAATAAATATTTAGTAGAATTTTTAATTATTTTTATTAAAATCAAAAAAATTATAAAAAATTTTTAAAAATAAAAGTCATTATTATTTGTTTGTTACTGATTATTCTAAAAATACATATATAAATTTAAAATTATAATTTTTTATTCATTAATAAATATAGTTTAATTCTTTAGATATTTTTTAATTATCAATTTGTTTTAAATCTTAATTAAGACTCTAGAACCATCATAAAGTTAAAGTTCTTGAAAAAGAAAAATGATTGTCTCAAAAAAATAAACTAAAAATTCTGATTGATTAAATAAATTATTTTATGAAAGAAATAAATAAACCAAAGTCATAATATTTAAAAATAAAAAAGTTTAAATAATGTAATTAACTGTAATTAAAAAGGAACTTCTCGAATGGAAATAATGATCTTTAAATATTTTAAACTCTATCTATTAAAAATAGAATTAAAAAGTACTTCACTTTTGATTTATTGATGAGAATGATGGTATCTTTATTTCCTGTAGTAATATATTATATAATCAATTAAATTTATCATCTTAAAAAATGTAATGAGTAATATATTTTTTTTTTCAAAATTTATAATTATTTGTTCTGCTAAAAAAATATAATTTAAAATGCAATATTTTATTAAAAGAGGATTTCTTAATCAAAAACTAAATATACTAAATAAAGGCTTTTAATTTTTTCATTTACCAGGTTCTAAACCTAATTCTAAAATTTTTTTAATTTCTTACAATCTGTATAGTTCAATCAAAAAATAAAATATTTTATTTTATAGTCGTTTAACAATAGCACAAAATTAAATTAATATTAGTTTTATTAAGTAAATTTATATTTTTAATTAAAAAAATTTGTTATGAGTTTAGAAATAAAAATAAAACACTTTTAAATTAATTAATTAATTAATTAACTATTTACAAGATAAAATAGATAGATAAAAGAATAGGACAGAGAATTAACAATAGGGGCTATTTTTGATCAGCAGGAAAAAAATGCTTTCCCTCTGACCTATTTAGATCAGAGGAAAAGCATTTTTTTCCTGCTGATCTAAAAATAGCCCCCATCGTTAATTCTCTTAGGACTAATTAATAGACACTTTGATAAATTTTACTAATTCTTTCTTTTAATATAAATCAATTTATAAAATAAAAGTGTTTTATTTTTTTTAAAGTTCTTATTTGAATGACTACTAAATCTTGATGGATATAATTAATTAATTTATACAAAAAAACAAAAAAAATACATTTACTTGTATATTCAAACAATCAAATCCAATTTCAAACCCACCTAAGTTAAAAATCATATACAAATGAATTCTTCTTTCTCTGAATCTGATAATTCCACAAAATTTTCAGATAGTAACTCTTCTTTCACAAATAATAAATCAAATAAACACAAATCAAAGACTCTAATCTGCCATTAAGATTTCTATCGTTCTTAGGTCAAGCTAAAACCTATCCCAAAAAACTATATATTTTCTGATTTTAATTAATACACTACGATCATGAAGAATTTACTCAAAGAAAACTATTTTATACCTATTAGAGATTCTATCAAAAAATTAGCCTTAAAAACCAGTAATTAATCTGTTGAAATTTAAAAACCTCTAAAAGACAAATGTATAGAAGTATTTGAAGATTATTCAGTACTAAAAATCAAATTGAATTAGTTTAAAGGTTTATAAATAGATTTAGTAGTTAAAAGATTTATACTTGCAGATAAAAGCAATTAAATCAAGCCAAATTAATTATTAGCGTTTTTTGACCAGCAATCCAATAAAATATTTTTAGGAAAAGCTTAATTCTTCTAAAAAGATAAAAATGAGAGCAACAAAGAAAAACAATTTTATGCTCAAAAAGAAGAAGATAACGAAGAAGATAATGAAAGTGAAGAAGAAGGATTAAACTCTTTAACGCATCTCTAGGAAGAAAAAATTTCATTTGTTATGGATAAGAACTAGAATCTTCTCGAATTCCTTCGAAATTTGAATTAAATTGAAAACAAATATCTTTTATTTCAACCAAATTAATATTGGTATTCCACAGAAATTGCGTTGAAAAGCATCGAATTTTTCTAAAATAAATTTGACTCTATAGCTTTCCCTTCTCCAACTTTGAAAAATTAAACATAATAAGATAGCTCTCAATTTCCTGATTATGATTTTCTAAAAGATTCAAATATGACTGAATATATGAATCTAGTCCAACAAGTTATAGCTTCGAAAAAATCAGTACTAGATTAAAGTCAGCATGAAACTCTAAAGCATGCCCTTTAAAACTCAAGCACAATAATTTAAGGACCACCAGGAACTGGTAAGACTTATTTAGGATGTCAAATAATTCATGCATTACTAAAAACCTATTAGTCTAAATCAAAGAAACCTATTTTAGTAATAAGCAAAAAGAACAAAAGTTTAGATTCGATGCTTTTCAAATTATAAAAATTTACAAAATCAATTCTGAGAATAGGAAGAAGAATTACCTTAGAAGAAATAGAAAAGTATTCTGTTATAGAACAGTCAGGCCCTTTTAAACAAATTTCAAAAAGTTAAGAGCCATGGTACAAAATTCAAAATTTAATAGAAAAATTAAAAAAACTGTAAAATGATAGCGTTCAAAGCTAACATTTATGTTCATTAACAAATTAAATCAAACAATAGCTGTAAAACTTTTAATATGACTTAGACAAAAGATTAAATTAATCAGAAAACAGATTTGCTTTAAAAATGTGTAAATTTATGTCTAAATTTTAAATCATAGGAATGACTGTTTCAGGTTATTAAATGCATTATCAAGCAATAGAATAACTCAGACCTGAAATTGTTATAGTTGAAGAGGCTAGCGAGATACTAGAACCAGATTTTATTACAATATTATCTCATTGGGTGAAGCATCTAATCCAAATTGGTGATCATCAATAGCTCAGACCTGTTGTTAAATGTCAAAAAATTCAAGAAGAATACAATCTCAGATTATCTTATTTTGAGAGACTGATTCAAGGATAGCATACTGTTTGTAAATTATAAAATTAGAGAAGAATGAGAACTCAATTTGCTAATTTCACAAGACTGTTTTATAGTGAGAATTACATTGACGATAAGAGTGTGAAGAAATATGCTTAAATTAATTACATAAACAATAAAACAAGTATGTAAATGATCCAACATCAATTTCCTGAGCAAAGTAGTGGATCTTAATCAAGAGTAAATTACTTTGAAGCTCTCTATACCATTGAGATAGTTTAATATATTTTAAAGCAAAAAACATTCTAACAAAAGGATATTGTTATTCTTTGTATGTATAAGGCATAATAGTAATTAATTTATCGCTTGATAAATTCTGAAATATTGTTTTGTAAAGTGTAAGTTTTTACTGTTGACTAATATTAGGGAGAGGAAAATGAAATAGTAATATTATCTTGTGTAAGATCAAACAGTTAGAACGAAATTGGGTTTTTAGAGTTTGAAAATAGAATAAATGTAGCTTTCTCTAGAGCAAGATAAGGGTTTATTTGCTTAGGAAACTTTTTGATGTATGAGAAAAAGAGCGAAATGTGGAAGAAAATAAACAAATTAGCTCAAGAATAAAATTCTTTTTATCATCAAGAGAAATTTGGTTTTAGTTAGTTTTAGGATTTGTTTAAGAGATTAAGCGAAAAATATAGCGAAATTAAGAATATAAAATGTTAAAACTGCTAAAGAAGTTTCCATCTTGGAATTTGTTGAAGTTTTTTTTATTAAATTATGTTTTTATATTTAAATTCTAATGTAATTAAGTAAGCATTATTAAATATATTATAGTAATTATTTATTTTAAAATATGTATTTAAAAAGTTTTATCAAATTATACTTATCAAAACAATAGCCTTTATATTAAAATATTTTATTAATTTAATCAATATTATTTTGAATAATAAATGGCTTTTTAGTCTAAAATATAATATTTATTTACAAATATACTAACGTTCTAGAAAGCTTCTGTTAAGCTTCAAAAAAAAAAAACTTTGATAGGGTTTATTTTTATGATATGTAGGTATTAAATTTTACTAGCATATATGTTTTGCGCTAGGTTACCTCATTCCTTTTATATTTAATATTGATTATATTTTATTCAGATTTAACTTTTTAGTTTGTCTAAATATATTGAAATAATTTAGAACTCTAGCTAAAAATATCAAGATTATAAATTTGTTCATTAGTATTAATAAAGTTAAATTTATATTATTACACTTATAAATTATGCGATAACTAATTTAGACTTTAATAAAATTGATAATTTTATATTTTAATTTAACAAAAAAATTTATAATTTTGATAATAGCTTTACTTATGATTTCTAATTTATAAATTAAATGACTCAAAATTTTAAATAATAAAAAAATTAATATAAAAATAAGATACATATCACATTAATAAGTGTACAAAAAACATTAAACTTTTTAATCACTTAGAAATGAGTACTTCTTCCTGCGAATCTGAGACTTCGACATAGCTTTCAGAAATTAATACTTCTTTCACAAGAGATAAGTCAAATAATCTCTAATCAAAGGTTCTACCGAGTGTTTAAGAACTCAATCATTCTTTGCTCTAGCTTTAATCTATTCCAAAAAACTATGTATTTTCTAATTTTTAAGAATACACTAGAACTATGAAGGATTTACTCAGAGAAAATTTTTTTATGCCAATTAGAGATCCCATTAAAAAATTATCTTTCAATGCAAGAAATTAATAAGATGAAATTTAAAAATATTTAAATGACAAATGTTTAGAAGTATTTAAAGAATACTCAGTTTTAAAAATAAAATTTAATTAGTTTAAAGGTTTACAATTAGATTTAAATATTAAAAGAAAGGTACTTCCTGATAGAAGTAATTAAATCAAGCCAAATTAATTACTCGTATTTCTGGGTAAGCAAAATAGTGAGATGTTTCTAGGAAAAGCAAAATTTTACCTAAATGATAAAACTGAACTCAAAAAATAAAAATTTTACTGTGATTAACATGATGATAACGAAGAAGATTATGAAAATGAAGAAGTAGAATAAAATTCTTTAACCAATCTATAGGAAGAAAAAATTTCTTTTGTTATGGATTTGAATTAGAATCTACTAGAATTTATTCGAAATTTGAATTAAATTGAAAAAAATTATCTTTTATTTCAACCAAATCAATTTTGGTATTCTACAGAAATTGCATTGAAAAGCATCGAATTTTTCTAAATGCAATTTGACTCTATAGCTTTCCCTTCTTAAACTTTAAAAAATTAAACATAGTAGGATAGCTCTCAATTTCCTGAATATGATTTTCTAAAAGATTCAAATAGAGATGAGTATATCAATCTAATCTAGTAAATCATAGCTTCAAAAAAATTAGTACTAGATTAAAGTCAGCACTAAACTCTGAAGCATGCCCTTTAAAATTCAAGCACAATAATTTAAGGACCTCCAGGAACTGGAAAAACTTATTTAGGATGTCAAATAATTGATGCATTACTAAAAACCTATTAGTCAAAGTCAAACAGACCTATTTTGTTGATAAGTAAAAAGAATAAAAGTTTAGATTCGATGCTTTTGAAACTAGAAAGATTTACAAATTCAATTCTGAGAATAGGAAGAAGAATTAGCCTTGAAGAAATAGAAAAGTATTCTGTTTATAAAAAGTCAGGCCCTAATAAAGAAATTTAATAAAGTAAAGTAAGCTGGTACAAAATTAAAGATTAACTAAAATAATTAAAAAAGCTTAAAAATGATAAAATTCAAAATAAAAATTTTTGCTATTTAACAAATCAAATCAAGCAATCGCTGTAAAATTTCTAGCTGGATTTAGATAAAAGAATTAAATAATCAGAAAGTAGTTTTGCTTTCAAAATGTGCAACTTTATGTCTAAATTTTAAATCATCGGCATGACTGTTTCAGGTTATTAAATGCATTTTTAAGCAATAGAATAACTCAGACCTGAAATAGTTATAGTTGAAGAGGCTAGCGAGATACTAGAACCAGATTTTATTACAATATTATCTCCTTGGGTGAAGCATTTAATCTAAATAGGCGATCATCAGCAGCTCAGACCTGTCGTTAAATGTCAAAAAATTTAAGAAGAATATAATCTCAGATTATCTTATTTTGAAAGACTGATTTAAGGATAACATACTGTATGTAAACTATAAAATTAGAGAAGAATGAGAACTCAATTTGCTAATTTCACAAGACTGTTTTATAGCGAGAGTTACCTAGACGATAAGAGCGTGAAAAAATATGCTTAAATTAATTACATACACGATAAAACCAGTATGTAAATGATCTAACATCACTTTCCTGAGCAAAGTGGTGGATCTTAATCAAAGATAAACTATTTTGAAGCTCTCTATGCTACTGAGATAGTTTTATACATTTTAAAGTAAAGAATTTTCTAATAAAAGGATATTGTTATACTTTGTATGTATAAGGCATAATAGTAATTAATCTATCGTTTGATAAATTCTGAAATATTATTTTGTAAAGTGTAAGTTTTTACTGTTGACTAATATTAAGGAGAGGAAAATGAAATAGTAATATTGTCTTGTGTAAGATCAAATAGCTAGAACGAAATTGGGTTTTTGGAGTTTGAAAATAGAATAAATGTAGCATTCTCAAGAGCAAGATAAGGGTTTATTTGCTTAGGAAACTTTTTGATGTATGAAAAAAAGAGTGAAATGTGGAAAAAAATAAATAAATTAGCTCAAGAATAAAATTCTTTTTATGATCAAACGAAATTTGGTTTTAATTAGTTTTAGAATTTATTTAAGAGATTAAGTGAAAAGTACAGTGAAATTGGGAATATAAAATGTTAAAACTGTGAATAAAATTTCCATCTTGGAGTTTGTTGAAATTTGTTATGTTTCATATTATTTAAAATAAAAATTTTTAAATAAATAAGTAAATAATATTAAATAAATGTAAAGACTAAATGTTTTTTATTTGATATAAGATAAGCATTTATGTAATATAATATAATTTTTCTTAACTTTTATTTTAATTTAAAATTTGGTCCTAAAATCTAACATTTTTTAAAATTGGTTAATTTTGTCAAAATTATTAAATTTTAATTTTTTTCTCAAATTCTTCTTACCCATTAAATATTTTTATATATTAGATTAATTATCAAAGATAAATGATTTATTAAAAAATTAATTAAAAATAGTTAAATTGTTCAAATAAAATTTTGATTTAATTATCTTCTTAGCTCTATAATTGTTTTAATTGCTTATTTTAACTAACCCTTTTTATTTTTAATAAAACAATTATATCTTTACAGTATTCAAACGATCTAATCAATTTTCATATTATTTATTAGAATATAAATATAATTTTTAAAATATTTGATTCAGTACATTAAGCTGTTAATAGCACTTCTAGTAATATAAAATAGATTAATATTTTCAATTAATGAGTAATTAATTTAGGTATTAAATCTTAAATAAATTTTTTAAATTTAAATTAAAGGTTTAAAATAAAACTATTTTTTTTTATAAAATATTTATTAATTAATTAAAAAATTTATTTTTATTTTTTTAAATTAAAGTTGTAATTATTTAGTAATCATAATTTTTACTTAATTTACTAGAAATTTTAAACTCTAATAATTTAGATTCAAATTTCTTTAATCTAATTACAAAATATTTTCATTTATTTTATTTGTGAATTAAAAAATAAAAGGCTAAGCCAAACTGATTAGATTTGGCAAATTATGAGGATGGTTTTTGATATTTTATATTTGATTATGAAAATCATTATGAATTTATTAATTATGAACTGTGGAAATATTAATTTATTTTGAAGGTGGGTAGATCTTATTAATTAGAGAGTCTATATAAAAATGAAAAATATAATGAATATCTCAAGCATTTTTTAATATTACATTTCATCTCTCTAAAATTCTTTTGTTATTTGCAGTCAATTAAATTTATATTAAAGCAAAATTAATTTCTAAATATTTTTCATTTAATTAAATTCACAAAAATTTTTTACAAGTCATTTTTAAAAATAATAAATGATGTAATAGAATTAATATATCGAAGATCTAGAATATGTAATTACTTATTTTTTAATTAATTTATTTTAAAGATTACTTTTATTGTTAAAAAAGTTTTTAAACTCTTAGCTTTAATCTCATACTGACCTTAATATTTAGCTCGGGTAAATTTAATATACTAATATAAATATTATATTTTTACAATAACTTATCAAGAATCAATTAATTTTTAAATAAATAAATATTCCAAATTATGTTTTATTTATTTAAATTCCTTTTATCTTTCTTTTACTACATTTTAAAAAATATTTTATTTTTTACTAATTTTAAATTTTTCCATAAATTTTGTTCATTTTTCCTTTTAACTAATTAATAACTATATATCTATCAATCTATCTAACTAACTAATAATATACTTTTTCTTCAATATCAAGATGCGAAGATTCAAATAGTGATGATATCGTTTTAGGTTTAGCTTCTGCTTTTGAAAAGTGTACTAACCTCCAAAATTTGACACTTTTTCTACAGTATATAAATATATTGTTTTGGATTGCAACATATTTAAAATAAAATTTAATTTAAAGCAAGATTTATATTTTTTTGATATTTTTAACTCAGTTTTAATTATTTATTCTAATTACTAAATTATTTTTTTTATTTAAAAGTTTTATGCAGATTGGAGCTTAAGGTGCATCTATCTTGTGTTCTGGATTAGCAGACTGCCCACATCTCTCAAGTTTGACACTTTCATTAGTGTAAAAACTATTTCTTTTTGATTGCGATATTTTTTATAATAAAGTGAATTTAATACAAATAAATTATTTTATAGATAAACTTTTTATTTAATTTATTTGAACTTTGATTCCAACTATATTTTTTTTAACTTGACTCCTATTTAATGATCAACTTTTGTTTTTTTATTCATTAATTTCTAATTACTTAATACTTTTTCTTAATTTCTCTTTGTTACTAATTTAATAACTTATTATAAATTCTTTTATATTCACATAGTAGTCATGAAATTGGCGATGAAGGTGCGATCTACTTAGGCTCTAGTTTAGGAAGGTGTAATAATCTCTCAAAATTGGCACTTTATCTTGGGTAAAATAGTTTTTTTCTTTTGAATAGTGATATTTATTTATAAAAGTGAATTTAAAACAAGAAATTTTCTTTTTGATAATCAGCTTTTAATACTATTTATTTGCTTTTTGACATTTATTGAGCTTTTTAATTTTACTTATTTTTAGCTTTAAGCAATTAATTTCATAGTTTGGTGATTAAACTTAATGCTACTTAGGAATAAAAAATTTTTAGAAGCTGCCATTAACAAATTTAAAAATATCTGCTCTTTTTTATATTTAAAATAATAAAATGAATTATTTCTTTTAGGGAAAAAATTAATATCATTAGTTTCTATTTTGTGTACCCCATTTTTCAAATTAAATTAATAACTTTAAAAAATAAATCATTTATTAACAATTACCATGATATTTTATATAACTAAATAGCCCATATTTTTTCCTCATTTTTCCTACAAATTAACTGGATATAATATTTTTTTTACATTTAAAAAGTGAAAATGAAATTGGTGATGAAGGTGTCTCACGCTTAGCTTCTTCTTTAGCAAATTGCACTAATCTCTCAAATTTGGAACTTTAACTTATGTAAAAGTTGTTCCTTTCTCTTTTGGAAAGTTATTTTTATTCATAAATATGAATTTAAAATAAACAAAAAAAAATTTTTATAATAAGATTTTCATTTAATTTATTTGCTTTTTGATTTTGATAATTTTTATTTTATTCAATATATTTTTAATTAATTTTCTATTTTTGCTTTATATCAAATTAAATTATTATTAATTCATATTTTTTCTTTATTTTTTCAACTAAATATTAAAAAGTGATAATTAAATCGGCAAAAATGGTGCATCTGGCTTAGGTTCTGCTTTGGCAAAGTTCAAAAATCTTTCAGATTTGTATCTACATTTAATGTAAAAATAGCTTATTTATTTTTGATGACAATTTTTTTATACTAATAAAAGTTAATGGCAAATATTCCTTATTCATATTAATATACTTTATTTTATTTGATTGTTTTTCAATAAGTTTATAATGCTTAATTTAGCTTATTTTTATTTTTCAACTTTGATAAATCATTTGTTTCTTATTTTTATTAATTTCCTCTTAGCAAATAAATTATATTTTAATTCATACATATTTAGGTTTAATTAAATTGGTGATGAAGGGGTCTCAGACCTATCTCTCGGATTATCAAAGTGTGCTAATCTCTCAAATTTGGGATTGTATTTACAGTAAAACTTTTTTTTTGCTTAGTTATATTTTTTAATACTTTAATTAGATAAAATATTTTTTATTAATTAGCTTTTTGATTTTGTTTGTTTATTTTTTTTCAAATCTTTTTTTTTTAATCAACTTTTGCCATTTTTATTTTTTTTTAATTATTTTATTTATTAAAATTTTCTAATTATCTAATTGTTTTATCTTCAATACTAAACAAGTGATAATTAAATTGGTGATAAAGGCATAACAGGTTTAGGTTAAGGTTTGGCAAAGTGCAGTAATCTCTCAAAATTATCTCTTTAAATATCGTAAAAATATATTTTTAACAAAATAAAGAACTTAAAGAAAAAAATAATTTTTAATTTTTTCGATTCTTATTTGATTAATTTACTCTTTGATTTAGATTAAGTTTTTATCTAAATATACTCTTATTTAATTTTTAACTTTACCTTTTTATTATTTATTTATTTATGAAAATTTATATTTTTTATTCATTTCCCCTTTTAACTAACTACCTAATTAAATTTTCTTTTATATTTCAAAATTAAAAGTGAAATTAGCAGAAATGGGGTGTCTGACTTAGGTTCTACTTTAGAAAAGCTTACTAATCTCTCAAGTTTATACCTTCAGATCAAGTAATAATAGTTTATTTTTTACTTTAGATTAAATTAAAATTCAAACAATTAATCACTTTTTATTTTTTCTTCATATTTGCTTCTATCTAATTATATTTTCTTTAATATTTGACAAATTTTAGTTTAATTGATGCAAATAGTGCATAAGACTTAGGTTTTGCTTTATCAAAGTGCCCTAATCTCTTTAATTTAGAACTTGACTTGCAGTAAAAACAGTTATTTTTTTTTAATTTTGATAATTCTAAAATAATATTAGTTTAGCTATTTTTTTTATTAATTTTTATTTGATAAAATCGATTTTCTATTTTGATTATACTTTTATGTAATTTTAAAATGTTTTTAATTTTAAATATTTTCTTCAATTATTTACAAATTTCTAATTATTTCATATTTCTTCTTTCTTACTAAACAACTGAATAGATAAAAATATTTACCTTAATAATTAAAAAGTAGAAATAAAATTGATTCAAAAGGTGCATTATTGCTAGTTTCTGTTTTAGCAAATTGCATTATGCTCTTTAAATTGAAACTTGATTTAAGGTAAAATCATTTATTTTTTATTTTAGAAAAAATTAATAACAACATTAATTTAAATAAAAAACTCTTTTTTAAGAGCCTTAATTTGATTTATAACTTTTAATATAAATTTTAAAAGAATAAAAATAATATACAACTATACTTTTGCATATAAAATATTTTTATTTCTAACATTTTCTAATTATTAAGTTTTTAATTTAAGAGTTTTATTTTTGCAAGTAATTTATTCTTTTTTATTTTTACTAAATATTAAGTAAAGTTCAAATATCTTTTTTAATTATTTTTTAACTCCATTAAATATTTATTAATAGTTAAAATGGCATCAAAACTAAATCAGATAAGTTCAAAATATCTTAGAAGTGCCTTAAATTTAAGAAATTAATTGTCAAAGAAATAGCTTTTTGAGATAAAATTCTTAGACATAAAAAACAATTTTAAAGCAATATTTTTAAATATAAAAATAAATTTTATATATGTATTATTTTTGTCACAATAGTAAATAAATTTTAAAAAGTAATGAGCCATGGTACAAAATAATTCATTATTTAATTAAAAAAAATTTTTAATTTATCTTAAGCTGAATTTTAGAAAGGATATATTAAATTTTTTAAAGGTTTTAATAAGCTCATTATTAAAATATATCTATAAAAGTATTAAGAAATGGAAGCTTTAATTTCAAAAAGATATAATTTAACATAAAATAATTTATTAAAACAGGATTTGTTAATCAAAAACTAAACATGTATTTTTATTTTTGCATTTACCTGTTCGGAACCTAATTCTAACATTTTTTTCATTTCTTTTGATTTTATATAATTCAATAAAAATAATTAAATATTTTATATTTTTAGCGCAAAATATTTATATTAAAAATAACCAAATTATTAGTACTAGATTTATCAAAAAATTTTATATTTTTTATTTACAAAATTTATTATGATTTAGAAATGCTATTTTAGACACTTTTAAATTAATTAATTACATACAATATAAAATAGAAAGATAAAAGAATAGAAAGAATTTATAAACCTTATCAATTCTTTTAATATTAATAAATTAATTGATTAATTGAAAAGTATTTTATTTTTTTTCCCAAATTTATTAAATAGAAAACCACTTAATCCTGACCGATATAATTAATTAATTTATGTAAAAATACAATAAATATCATATTTAATAGTATATTCTATCTATCAAACAAATCAAATTTCTAACTCACTTAAGTTAAAAATCATAAATAAATGAATACTTCTTTCTGTGAATCTGAGACTTCAACATAATTTTCAGAAATTAACTCTTCTTTCTCAAATATTAACTCAAATAACTTCAAATCAAAGACTTTATTTTGCGCTTAAGAACTCTATCGTTCTTTTGTCAAACTACAACCTATCCCAAAAAACTATGTATTTTCTGATTTGAATTCATACACAAAAATCATGAAAGATTTACTCAAAGAAAACTATTTTATACCTATTAGAGATTCAATCAAAAAATTAGCTTTCTAAGCCAATAATCAAT
>JH720103.1:100666-134798 GCA_000231845.2 Tetrahymena malaccensis 436 | reverse complement strand
GAACTAAAACAATCTTTTTACTTGATTGATTTACTTTTTGATTTTGATTATGAATTTAAGTCATTCTTCATTTTCAACATTTGCTGATTTAAATTGTTTACTATTTTATTCTTAATCATATTTTTCATTCATTTTTACTTCTAACTAACTAATATTTTCTTCAATATTTAAAAAGTTACAATTAAATTGGTGCAAATGGTGCCTCAGGCTTATGCTCAGCATTAGCAAACTGCGCTAATCTCTCAAATTTTACACTTGATTTAAGGTAAAACAGCTTATTTGTTTTGGATTGTATTAATATAAAAAGAATTAGAACTAAAACAAGCTTTTTACTTGATTGATTAACTTTTTGATGTTGATTATGCTTTTTTAATTTAAGTCATTCTTCATTTTCAATAATTGTTGATATAAAGTATTTACTAGTTTATTCTTAATCATATTTTTTATTCATTTTTCCTTCTTACTAACTGGCTAATATTTTCTTCAATATTTAAAAAGTGTAAATTAAATTGGTGATGAAGGTGCCTCAGCCTTAGGCTCTGCATTAGCAAACTACTCTAATCTCTCAAATTTGACACTTAATCTCATGTAAAAACAGCTTATTTGTTTTTGATTGTATTTGTATTAATATAAAAATGAATTAGAACTAAAACAATCTTTTTAATTGATTGATTTACTTTTTGATTTTGATTATGAATTTAAGTCATTCTTCATTTTCAACATTTGCTGATTTAAATTATTGACTATAGTTTATTCTTAATCATATTTTTCATTCATTTTTACTTCTAACTAACTAATATTTTCTTCAATATTCAAAAAGTTGCACTTAAATTGGTGCAAATGGTGCCTCAGGCTTAGGCTCTGCATTAGCAAACTGCACTAATCTCTCAAATTTTACACTTAATCTCGCGTAAAAACAGCTTATTTGTTTTGATTTGTATTAATATAAAAAGAATTAGAACTAAAACAATCTTTTTACTTGATTGATTAACTTTTTGATTTTGATTATGCTTTTTTAATTTAAGTCATTCTTCATTTTCAACATTTGCTTATATAAATTATTTACTATTTTATTCTTAATCATATTTTTTCTTCATTTTTCGTTCTAACTAACTAATATTTTCTTCAATATTTAAAAAGTGAAAACTAAATTGGTAATTAAGGTGCCTCAGTCTTAGGCTCTGCATTAGCAAACTGCACTAATCTCTCAAATTTTACACTTAATCTCATGTAAAAACAGCTTATTTGTTTTGATTTGTATTAATATAAAAACGAATTAGAACTAAAACAATCTTTTTACTTGATTAATTTACTTTTTGATTTTGATTATGATTTTAATTTTATATTTTTAAGATAAAGATCATAAAAATAAACAAAAACTATTTTACTTATCAAAGTTTTAATTAAAATATTTTTTCTTTTTACTTTTATTTTATTCGCTAAAACTTATCTCTAATATCTATTTATAGCAATAATAGAATTAATTGGTCAGACAAATTAATATTGAGCAATTACCTTAAAGCTAAAAGATTAGTTGTCAAAAAAATAATTAAGTGATAAACTTAGATAACTAGAATGGATAAATTAAAAAAATTTTATAAATATAATATAAATTTATTTATCTTTATTTTTATATTTGTAAAACCAAAAATTAAACATAGAATATAAATTTATGATTATTATTATTAATGCTAATTTAGTGAAATAATAGATTTATAAAAAGACTATGAAAAATTTATTTTTTTATTTTTTAAAGTTCATAAAAAAATAAAGAAAAATTTTTTTATTTACCAAAAATTTAATTTAAAATATTTTTATAATTTTATTTTATTATATTGATTTAAAATTATTAAAATATTTATCCTGATTGTCTTAAATTTTCTATAATAAAAATTATTAATCAGAATTAAATTAATGAGTCAAGCAAATTATAAATACTGAGCAAGTACCTTAAAAATAAAAGATTATTTGTTAAGAAAATATGTTTATGATAAAAATAAGTGATAAATATGATTATTTAAAAAACTCTGATGGATGAAATACTTGAAGGATAGTAGTAATATTATTACTATAAAGTATTAAATAACAACAATAGTTTTAAAATTTGCCTAAAAATATTTATTTATTGATTTTAAAAATTAATTCAAGCTTTTAACGCCTTTTGTAACTATTTTAAAAGCTAAAAATGAATTATTATAAACAATTTGTATGTGGAGATCATTCTGCAAGACACAATAACTTTTAATTAAGAATAAATATTTATTGACTGTAAAACAAAGTAAGCATAAATAATTAATTAAAAAAATATCTAAAAAAAGGTGATTAAATATATTATTAATATAATAAACTCTGATGGAAGAAATACCTGAAGGATAGTAATAATATTATTACTATAAAGTACCAACAAAATAAAGCTCAAGAGAAAAACATATTTTCTGTATCAATTAAATTTGAATTAAAAATTTTATTCACTAAAAAATTTACCTTACAGTTATTAGCGAAAATGACTAAAGTATTTACTGGCAAGCACAGAGAAATGTCACACAATATCTTTAAAAAAATAAGCTAAATTGGCCTATATCCACCTATGATTTTTAGACGCATTTGGATACTAGTGAATTTAAAGATTTTAATGATGATGTCTGCCTAGATCAAGAGCTTACTTGTACTTAAAAGACATATGAAGATTATGTTAAGAATTATGTTCCTGTTTTTAAGTAGAAATTTGGTACTCATATCAAACTTGATATCTAAAATAAAGAGATGAAATAATGCTGGTCTTCTTTTATTAGAATGTCTATACTTGAATAGATTTTGAAATAAATTGCTCTTTAATCTAGAAACAAAGATATTTTTATCATTTTATTTATGAGAGCATAAGAAGAAGCAACTTTTACTGAATTGAAAAACAAATTTGATAAGGTTAATTCTAGATGTAACTTATTCTTTATCAATATAGGAAATTACGATCTAAAAAAGCATTTGTATTTTGTATCTGCTGCTTAAAAAAATTATTCAACAGAATAGCTTTGCCATAAAGTTTGCTATGCATATGAATAGTATTTCAGTGGAAAGGATTTAGAGTTTTACGATTAAAACTAGAATTAATTTATTAATTAAGTCATAGAAGATATTATTACAGACTTAAAATTTTAAGAAACTGTAGATGTCTCTGTTGATGTTTAGTAATACCCTTGGTCTAAGCCTTCAAATTATGTAAATAAATTTGTCTATTTTAAATAAGATTATAACTAATTAAATTTTTATAGGTTATTCGTGGTACTTATGTAATATCTAAAGAAAACCACGGAGATGTAATCTAATTAAAGAATGATCCAGCCGAGTGTCTCGTCAAAGAAAGAAATTTAGATGTTGATGAAATGATTAATATTTTTTCTTCTTGGGTAAACGATCTACTTGTGAAATATGGTTAAGATGAAGTAGATAAAAATGAAATTTAATAGGCTATAGATTTTCTAATGAGTTATATGGAAGAAATTGTTAGATCAATCAATATTAAAAATATACCCAACAACAAACCTATTCAAAACATGACAGTAAGACAGCGTCTAATTGCATAATAGTCAAATCGTGTTCGCTATAACATGATTATTCTTATCAAATCTCTTTCTAATCTACTAACTAAAAACACAATAGGTAGACTTACTTACACATCTTTTAAAAATAAAATATTTATGCATTTTTGATATAGGGGATTTAAACAATGAAGAAGAATCAGAAAGGATAAAAATCGGTACTGAAGTTGGCAAGTTTCATTAAAGAGCTCTTGTTATGAGAGGAATTGACGTTGATACTTTTGTTAAGATGAAAAAATATTTTATTGATGAACTATTAAAGGTGAAATCGTCAATTAGCTATGAAAGTGATTAAGAAAAATCAATTTTTTCTCTTGAAAACATGAAGGATGTGTTTCTTTAAGAAGATATTGTAGAAGGTCTTAATGAAGTCAAGAGCTAATATCATTTAATATCAGCCTTTCCACTAATCGGCTTAGGTGTCAAGTAAATTCAAAAAATCTATTTTTTTATGTTTTTAACAAAGCGTTTAAAATAGAATTTAGAGATCTGATGGGTCCATGATTAATCCATATCTTGTTTAAATTCTTGAAATTGCTAGAATCAATGCTAACGTAGATACTATTTCTATTTAAAATACACCTGACAAAGAATTAAACTTAAACGCTGGCTTTTACATAGGGGCTGAATATGGTACTAGAAGCTACTTTGAGGAAAACCATGGCTATAAACCTCTAAAATGGACCTAATATCAACCTAAAAAATAAGTTGTACAAGATTTAAATGAAACATAGCTTTTTTATTACAAGTAATATTCTTTATAAAAGTATTAAAAATTCTTAAACAATTGGGTTTGGGGCAAAAAGAAATTTTAAATTATTTTTCTTTTTTAAAATATTTTTATTATCTTTTTTCTTAATAAAGAATATATGAGCGAGTTAAAATTTTTTAATAAACAAAAAAATCTTATTTTTATATCATTAAGGCATTCTAAAATATAAATTTATCTATTTAAAAAAGATCTGAATAGCTTAAAGAAAGAATAGATGCAGTAGTTCCTCTATTTGGCCCAAAAGATTATGATTTGAGACCTTTGCTAACTACTTAATTTTTCCATGTTTTAATGAATTTTAATGTTATGCATAATGTGGATACTTGCTTTTCTGAATGCTACCTAGCTATATTAGCTAATCTTTTGATATTTTTACTAAATTAAGAATAATCTACTTATATAGCAGAGTTAATGGATAAAATTTATCACTCAACAAATATTGTTTATGGAGAAAGACCCTTTTTTAAAACCTACTGCTAAATGCTTATTGAGCATCCTAGAAAGGCCATGGTAACCTTTCATGAAGGACATCCTACTTAATGTTAAGATCCTTCCAAAGCACTGATAGCCTTATTCTTTCTTTATAAGAAAGGCGAACTTAAAGACAAGATAAAAATAAAAGAAATTTTAGAGGCAATTTTATAAGAAATAGTTTGCAGGTAAATTTCACAAATTTAAAAAATTCTTAGCAAATTAAAATATAATTTTATAAATTCAGGGGAACTAAGAGTCTTGAAAAACTTCACTAATACTTTGGTATTGTAGGTTATGATAGCTCTGAATTCACGAAAATAGAATAAGACATTATTAATAATGTAGTTGGAGACGTTAAATAATACCCAACAGTGAGAGAAATGATGAAAGTCGTAGATAAAGCTCTAAAGGAAAAAAATTATTTTGAATTTACTAAGAAATGTAAAGTGTTTATGTACAAAGAAAGTTTTGATTTTATGAATTATGGAAAATTGAATTTCTTCACAAGTATGAAAGCTATATGTAATTATTTCCTTCCCTCAGAAAAGTTTGATGGAAGTCTGCTATGGATTTGGCTTGTTCATGCTTAAAAATATTCAAACAACTACATGAGAAACACATCTGAAATCGAAGATGATATATAGCAAGTATATAAAACTATTAAAAAGTAGAAGCGTGCACACTTTATCAAAGTAGAATCAGAAAATATATTTAACAGCTGCTACAAAATACTTAAACAAAAATTCTAACAAGAAATGTTTGGTTTACATTTAGAGATAAACCCTTTTACATAAGAATCTCTAAACAAGCAGTTAAGTGAAGACAAAAGATTTAGGGTTTGTTTTAACAACGTATCAAACCTAGCAAGAAATAGCTGCTTTTCTCCTAATTGTCCCTTCTATTAGAAAAAATTGCCTAATCTTGGCGAGCATATTAAGGACATAGATTTTGTTATTCCAGCCTTCTCAAAAACAGTCAAAATGATGAAAGCAAGAGATTCTGAATCTATCTATAATGCTATCTGTTAAGGTTCTTATCTAGACAATAAAAACGAAGAAACCTTTATTAAATAAACACAAAGACTATAGAGCCATAGAGTTTAACATGAATTGTTGTACAAGCTAAAAGATTATTATATAAATTATATTGATATTTTAAAAGAGAAATATAAAGCTCTAAATAACAATAAACAGTGAGTAAATATAAGTATTTTTAGAATTAAAAATTTAACAAAATTAATGAAATTTGTTATTAATTTATGGAGTATCTTATTTTCCGCTTATTAATGCAATGGAGAAATTAATTCATATTATTTTAAATTTTTCATTTTCAATAACCACCTTTGATTATTTAGTAGTTTAAACACTTAAAAAAAATAAAATGTATTGTAAAGTATATATTAAGTAATTTTTAATTAAAGAAAGCAAATACAAACATACATAAATACATATTTAGATAGTGTCGATACATATGAATGAATTAAGCAAATAAAAATTTACACAAATGAAAGTATATTTATTTAATTGATCTAAATGCAATATTTTTATATAATTGTTTTATTATTAATTAATTTATAAAATATCTAATTTATTTTTTTATTTACGCTTTACTTTTCTCACTAATTTATTTAATTGCTTATCTGAATTATTTAGTGTTAAATTAGTTCGCTGCTAACATTTATTTTATTATTATTCCTTTGCTCATTCAAAAGGCTTTGTATATTTCATACTTTAGTTAATAAAAGTGAGAAAATACACTGTAATAGTTTTCTTTGTTTACTAATTTAATTTTCTGCATTAATTATTTCTAATAATGAATAATTCTTCCAAATAGAATTTATAAAAAGCGAGAATTTGCAAATGAATTTTCTAGTGAGAAAGTATTTAAGTAAGTTGATAGATTGGTAGGTAGGTAGATAAGATTATTGATTGATATATTTATTTATTTTTAGTTTATGCTTATAATTTTAATTAAATAGTTATTAATTGATTTGCTTTATTTTGATTATTAATATATTCAAAGCTCTCACTCTCCACATTCGAATTTAAACTCACAATTTTTAATTTCTGTACCGTCCTTATTTGTTGCTGTGGCAAATATATGAGTAGAGCCAAATAAAAGTGTAACTTTAACTGTTTTATCTTCAACTGATTGTGATGGTTTACCTATATCTATGCAAAGTTCTCCAAGTTGTCTTACCGAATCTTCGTCTACAAATTCTACATCTCTTTTTTCAGTGACGAAAAATATGATTCTCATTACAACTTATCTGCTTCTTACAGGACAATATATTTTAGTATGTACTTCTTCACTACCAACACTATCACCTTTTCTTACAAAAGCATCAAAAACATCTTCACAAAACTCCTCTCCTTCAATAATTACCTATTTCCAAATAATTATTTTAGTGATTTTTTATAAAGATTTAACAAATAAATTAAAAATTTTGATTTTAAAATCAAAGAGTTCAATTATTGATAATATTTAGATATTTTATTGATTTTAATTAATACTTTATTCTTAATTATAGTTATTCCTATTCTTTTTTTGGAAATAGCTAAGTTATTTTCATATTATAAAACATTTGATATGAATTATTTATTTTTCTTTAAAAAAATTTTTTTGATATAAAATTTAGGCACTTTCTCAATAAATTCAGTAAAGTTTGTGAGTTTTCTGAATAGTGTTTTAATTAAAAATTCATTTACCTTTTTGCTTTCAGGGTGTCTTTCGGGGTCAAAAGTAGTGAGGGTATTAATACCATATGTTTTTTTAGCAATACGAGATGAAATACTACGAGGATTTAAACCATAGAAACAAGCACCTCTGATAACACTAACTTGAGGACGACGAGGAACCAAAACTTGAACTTTTTCAGTTTCGAACTTATTTTTAATTTCTTGCTTTAAGAAGGGACTTTCAGAGAAACCACCAACCATAAAAATGAAATTAACTTTTTCTCCTTTGGCTTCTGTTTACTTAATAAGTTGTTCAACCTAATTTAATAGAAATGAGATGAGTAAGTAAATATTGTATGAGTAAATTTGCATGATTAAAAAATAAAATTTTACTTTATTTTTAATATTCTCAAAGAGAGTTTAAAAGAAAGATGCCATCAAAGCAGAAGGGAGTTCGATATTGGCAACACCCTTGGTTTTGATATGGAATTCAGGAGGATGCTTATCATTATGTGCTTTAACTAATTTATTTAATAAGCCTTATGATAAATCACCACCCAAATAACTGAATTTAATCATAGTTCTTTCATTAGGAGTGCCTTTGAATTTTCTATTTTGGTTTAAAAATTATTTTTTTTAAATATAAATTTATTTTAATTTAATAATTTTATTTTCATTTTTTTAGCATTTTTAAAATTAAATTTTAATTTATTTTCTAATGAATAAGAATTAATTTCAAAAAGTACCTTTTAACTATTTCAAAGTCTTTGATAATGTCAAGTCTAGCGAGTGCATTGTTGATATATTTTTAGTAAAGTTCAGCTCCAAAAAATTCTCTCAAGAATTCTTCGAAATAAAGTTCTACATATTTGGATCCCCATTCGCAGCCACCACTTGAAGGAATGATTTCTTAACACAAGAATTTTTCATGGACTTCGCAAAGCAATTTGTGAACTGTAATATCAACAGTACCACCACCACAATCTAAAACCATGACAACAGATCCTTTTTCCATTTAGGTTCTTAAAGACATTTCAGCATCTTCTCTACATTAAATGCTTGCTCCTTCAGGCTAAATATTTATAAGCAGATGTGTAAATAAATAGAATAAGAAAGACTTAGATGTAAAGTGTTTATAAATTAAACTGGTTTAACAATTTTATATTGAATTTATTTTTTACCTCAAGACATAACAGTAAATTAGGAGAGTTAGTAGAAGGAATTATATTTGCTTCCACTGCAGCTTTACGCATGAAGAATTTATGTTCTTCACTCCATAATGCAGGTACTGTAATTACCCATCTTACTTTTGAAGGAATAACTTTGCCAATTTATTCTTTCAACTTTTCAAGTGCTTGCTCAGCGATGTATCTCAATGTTTCCTTAACTATGACCATAAGAGGCATTTCTCTTCCATCGACACTCTTTGCATAGGTATTTAAGTGAAGTAAATGGATTTTATACTATTTTTTAATAAGTTGGTTTCCTTATTTAATTAATCATAAATTTTTATGCTTTTACATTTTAGAAAAGCAATGCTGTTTCTCCATCTTGCAAAATTTCTGCATATCTTTGAAGTGCAGATGAACCAAATTCCATAAATTTATAGTCATTATCGAAAAGAATAGCAGTGGGAGTTTTCTAGTCATCAGAATCATCACTTGGATTGAAAACTTCAATTCTTGGTTTGCCATCTTAGTCTAAGAATCTAGGAGCTATGCCATATCTTAATTTTTATATTTCAAAAAAGTTGAATAAATTTAGCAGATGAAATGAAATCTTTAATAAGATGAAACGTTTTCATATTTTGAAGCTAAATTCAATCAAAATATATTCATCTTATTATATTATCTAGTTATTAATTTATTTTTTGAAATAATTTAGAAGCTATTATTTACCCTGAAGCTCCTGTACCAAAATCTATTGCGATAACATGTGTGTAAACATTGTCTTCTTTTTGAACTGCAGCCATATCTTAAATATTTTCTTCCTTGCTTGTTTTATCTGTTTCTAATCTAACTTAAGGTGATTTTATTGTTTTTGTGAATTAATGTTTGGCTAGTTAATAAATAGATAGATAGATTGCTACTACTTTCCTTTTTGGTTTTGCTAATTGATTTGCTTCTTTTTTCTTTATTTGTTTTCTTGTTTTAATTTGTATCGAAATATTGTATTTTTGATTTTTTTAATGTGACTGTTGTGAATGAAGATTATTAAATTTTGCAATATTTTTTGAAATTTCCTTTCAAATTTTGTTTTTTTAATTAATTTGATTTATAGCTGCTCAAAAATTATAAATATACTTTCAAACGTTCGCTTAATTAATTAATTTAATTTTTGAATGAAAATTGAAGATCATCAAAAATGTGTTAAATTTCCAAATTAAAAAAAACTTTTTATGGGGAGTTAAATTCAAAAATATTTGAATTGATCAAAAAAGCCTTTAAAATAGCAATCAATTAATTAATAAGAGTTCTCTTGTAAAGATAAAATTAAAACAATGCACTTAATTTCTAATTTTTGATTTTTTAATAATCAATCTTTTATCAAGGTGTCTGTTAATAGCAATTATTTTTGAAATCTTATTCAAAATTATTTGAATCAATCAATCATTAAATCAATTAATTAAGTAGGGCATTAATTAAAAAAAATAAACATTCATTGATTGTTTGTACAAAACAAATATCAACTAAATTGGAAACATTAATAACAAAGGAAAAGATAAAAACAAGCAAAATAAAACAAGTAAAAATAAATAAAAAAGAAGAAAGATCAGCATAGTTTAAACAAAGTAGATAGATAGTCTCATTTCTAAAAGAATTTTAAGTCAAAACATAAATTAGGTTTTAATTAATACTACAAAATAAGCAGACTTTTTTAGTAAATTTAAATGAGGTATTTTACTTTTTAGGTTTATTCTTTAAATATTTTTAATAGGGTTTAGCATTTATAATCGATTGTTTATATGCTATACCAATTAGATTAATGATTTATGGTAGTAATTCAATTTATTTTTTATATAAGCAAAAATATATTTTTTGGAAACGGCAATAACAAGTATGAAGACCCTTAAGACATTCGTTCTAGAGGATTCAATTTTTAAAAGTAATTCTTATGAAAATTCTTTTTATATTGCTTTAATATTGTTAAATAAGTTTTGAGCTCATTAATTTAAAATATAAACAGCAATAATCGCTCTCACTCTTCTAATCACTTTGCAGCTAATAGCTAGAATTAAAACATGAATTCCAATAACAATCCAGCTGGATTTCAACATGGCTTAAATAACCTTAATAATAATATTCTCACTAGTAATAATAATGTAAGCAGTAGTATGAGCAGCAACAACAATATTTTGAAAGTAAAGAATACAAATCACACTTCCACAAGCAACAGCAACTAAATTCATCATAACAATTGCTCTAACAATAACAACAATGAGGATTGGTCTAATGAAGAAAAAGAAGGAGACACTACCGAAGTAAAGGAGCTCAAGAATAGAATGAAAATAGTTATGAATAAATTTAATAATGTTAAAAGAGAAAAAGAAACGCTAGCAAAAGAAAATAAGAGTTTGCAAGAAGAAGTAATGACTCTTCAATCAAACTTACGTTCTATGATTCAAGGATTTTCAAATAACACTTCATCTAGCTTTCCTATGTAAAATGAGCTTACTGTCTAAATAGCTGAATTCTATAAATATGACTGCTTGGATTTGTTCTTTGATGTTCTTTGCCAAGAATTAAATATGAAAGGTATTATTTACTTCTACAAAACAGCCTTTTAAAGGCTTTTAGACACTGTAAATTCTTATTTACAGCCCTCAATAGATGCTATTAAAACTGTTGGATGTTTTGAGAACTTAGATGGCCCAATCCTCAACGTATTGAGAAAGAGTTACTAGCATAACTATAAATAAATGATATAAAAGTGTTTCAACAGATCATGTGTTTCAGCAATCACTGATGAAATATAAAATAGTCTTAAATTAGGAGGTCTTTCATCGGAAACTCATACAACAATCTCTTAGTTTATTTAAAAGATGGGTGAAATCATTTTTCTTACACAAATATCTGATCCTCCTTTGTATGTCGACTCAAAATAAGTAGGATCTAAAGTACAATTCAATTCATTGAAACATGACCCTTTCGATGGATTCATCAAATCTAAAGAAGAATGCATAATAATTTTACCCTCTGTTCACAAAGGAAACGTTCCCGATGGAGAAATAGTTTCTAAAGCCTTAGTCCTCCAATCTAATTACGAAATTCCAGGTTGAAGTTGAAATCAAACCAATAAAAAAATATTGCAAAAATATTCTAGGAAATAATTAAAAATTGATTTACATTTCATCCATCCAATACAAAGACTTAATAATTTTTTTAAATTATAGTAAAAAACTAATATAAAATATATATAAACTAATTAAAAAATTAAAAAATAAATAAATTCACTCATAAATTAATTAAAAATCTCTTCACTTAAATAATTAATACTAATTAAATTAATTGAAAACAATCTACAAATAAATTAAGCTGATCGATCTATCTATCGCACATATAAGGCTTCTTAAATGATAATAAGTTTTTCTAAAATCAATTGAAAGATGTTTAAGTTAAATTTGGCAGATATGATGAATAAGTTTGTGCCACTCGCTCACTCACTCCTTCATTTATTCACAAATCATTTAATTTTTATTTAAATAAATAAATATAAATAATTAAAAATAATTAAATAAATGTTAGATTTATTAAAAATGAAAAGTATCTATCTATTCTATCCATTTAATATAACTATTAATTAATTGATATGTTTTTTCTTTTTCTATTAATTCTATTATTTACAACTAATTAATCCTTTTCTGGTATCATTTTTTTTTATCACTAAAGTCATATCTATGATTTTTATTTAAAAATTTATTAGAAAATATTTATTATTATTTTGAATAAATAATTATGGAAATAAAATTAATTTTTCTTTATTATTATGGTTTTAAATAAAGTTATTTAAAATTGATATTAACTTTTAAATAGTGAACAAGTAAGAATGTTGTGAAAAATAGCTTTTAATTAACACTTAATACAAAAAAAAACTTTTTCTTCAAATATAAATTTAGATATAAAGGTAAATCAATTAAAACTAAATATTATATTTAAATTTATTAAAAAAAATTATTTTCCCTCTTGAAATACTAAAAGATATTTAAAAATTGTGACTTCAAAATAAGTGTTTTATCATTTAATTATTAGTAATATCAATTGATTTGAATAATTAATTTTTTCTCTTAGCTAACTTAATAAAATTATATTTTTTGGTAAAATGTACATAATAAAGAAATTAAATATTCTAAAATTCTATCTTTTGAGATAAAAATTGTAGTAACTTTTTAAAATTAAATTATTTAAATATTATTGCTGTATATTTTTTTTAAAAGCATATTGTGATTATTTCATCAAAATAGATAATGTGATTTATATACTTTAAAATATAATAAAATTTATTTTTAATGGTTCTAATTAAAAATAAGCTAGCTTTTTAACACAAACTAGCATTAAACTCGATTGTGTTGATATATAATAAACAAAAACTAATTAATACATTTATTGAATAAATAAATAAGAGTTTTGGATCTTTGAATTTTAATGAGTGAATGAATATAGTAATTAATTTTATTAATGAAAATTTTTATTTGATGAGTGAATGAGAGAATGAATGAATAGTGAGTAAATAATTTCAAAGAAACATGCAGAAAATAAAATAAAATAAGTAGAATAATTATTCCTTTGATTTTTTGTGATTAAAATTTTTTGTTTATTAAACTAAAATTAAATTAGGGATTGTAATTAACATTAAGTTATTGATGGGTAATATATAAGAGAAAGACAATAGAGTAGGAGTTAAAGGAGGTATATTTATTTAGATTGATAAGACTCACTTTATAAGTAATGAGGTCATTGAAGGTTTCTTACACATTAATCTAGAAGAGCCTTTTAATGGACATCTATTGATAGTTTAATTCGATGGAATAGAAGAAACAAGATTTGACTATTAAGTTATATCTAAAAATAAAAAAAAGGAAACCAAAAAAGCAAAAGAGACTAAAAGATTTCTCAGTGTTAGTATGCCCATTTACGATTTCGCAACCTCTGGCAAACAAGATAGCTTTACTTTAATGCCAGGATAGTGGTCTATACCTTTTCATGTAAAAATTGCAGAATAATTACCTTCTACGATCAAGTACTTCAAATCAGTAAATCACAATTGTAGCATATAATATTCTCTTATGGCCTATATTCTGCCTACTGATTTGAGCCATATGCCTATTTAAGGTAATTAACAAATATTTATTAGCAAGTATATGCCAAAGTATCATGATATGATAACAAGATAGATAGAAAATTCGCCCTTATTTTCTTGCTGCTTAACTGCAGGCTCATACTCTCTAACTTGCATGCTAACTTAACAATCTTTTGCACCGACTGAAATAATAAACATGCAAATTGAGTGTGATACAAAAAATTTCAGAAAAAAACTTAATAAGCTCAAAATAGAATTAATTGCAAACGTTTAAATGAATGCTAATGTTTTGAATTAAAAAAAAGAATAAATAGTTGTTTCAAAAACTGAAATACAAGTCAATGATTATCTGGTATAAACTAGCATTGCTGTGCCTTCTTCGATCGCTTGTTCTGCAGAAGGAACAATAATTCAAATTTCTTATGAAATCATAGTCACTCCTGTTTTAGATCTTTCGTGTTTGAAGGCAAACGAACCTCTAATTATACCTATTATGATTATTCCTACCAAAAAAATGGAAAAAATTCCTTGTGTAGAAATTCCTATATTAAACGAAGTATAAAAACCAGATAACTGGAATCCTAAAATTCTAAAAGAAAAAAAATATTCTGATCAATAGTCATTAAAAATACAATAACTTTATATAGAATTCCAAGAAAAGTAAAACAAAAAATTGAATAAAACTTTTACTACCCATTTAGATAAATTTGAGAAGCCAACTATGCAGTTAATCTAATGAATTACCCCACTAAAAATAAATATTCTTTTAATTCCTCTCTTTTACTGATCAACAACTCAATAAATAAACAAATATATAAATTAATAATATAAAGAAACATATTAAAATATATATAAAATATTATCTATAAATGTACAAAATATAAAAGTATCACAATTACCATCTTATAGACTTAGATTTAACAAAAACAAGTCTATTTAATTTTAAGCCAGATTTTACAAACAAATAAATTTGTATATTTTAAGACAATTTATAAATGTTTTTAAAGACTTTTTAATGTAAATTTATTTTTCTTTTTTATGTTTATGATCAGCAATAGAAATTAGATAATTAGAATAGATACTTTCTTTGAGTAAATAACAATCACCTCAAACTAAATAGCTTGTTTTAATATTACCTTCTGATATTAATTTAATTGTTTGTTGTTTTAATTATGACTTTTGAGATATTTTGAGAATTGATTACAATCAAACAAAAAAATTTCGTTTAGATAATCTAGTATTTTAAGTAAAAATATGAGCCATAAAATTTTGAATAATTAAAAATCTGAAATTTATATTATTAATGAATGGATTTGATCAAATTTATGATTGAGAAACCAATCTATAGGCAGCTATTACATAAAATATAGTATTTGTATTTGACTATTATTCTTTATTTATTGGCTAATTAATTAATTTGTAGATATTTAAAATTTTTTCTTTGTAAAATAATAATTAAAAATTATAAATTAATTAAATTAATTCATATCAAGTAAGCAAGCAAATATTGAATCTTTATAGAATAATTATACTTAGCAGATTTCAATGGAATAATCTTTTGGTAAATACAAAGTAAAGCAGACTTTGAATAGTGGATCATTTGGCACAGTATTTTTAGGAGAAGATGAAAATGGCAAATTGTTTGCTATCAAGAGACTACAAGATGACAATAAATAGCTATTGGAAACTGAATTAAGAGCTTTGAAAAGCATTAAAGGCGAGAATATAGTTGAGATGGTTGAATTTTTCTATGATCAGCACACTCAATTGCCTTTGATAGTTATGGAGTATTGCGACCAGGGAGATCTTCGCGATTATTAATGCACAAAAATGCACTGTATTTTCAATGAAGATGAAGCCCTCTCCATTTTCGCTTAAATTCTACAAGGTTTCAAAAGCATCCATGAAAAAGGTTTCATTCATCGTGACTTGAAGGAAAGAAATATTCTGATGAAAAATAATGTAGCAAAAATTTCAGATTTTGGATTAGCAAAATAATTAAGCTTCAATTAGTTGACTAAATCACGTTGTTGGACTCTTCCTTACGCAGCTCCTGAGATTTTGCAAGGATTATCATACAACTATAAGGTAAACCAAATCAATTTACATTTTTTTACTGAGATCAAAATTAGCGTCTTGATAATTGATTCATGCGAATAAATTTAATTTTTCAAATAAAAATCTTAAAGATTGATAATTTAACCAAATATTTTCAAAAAATACTTGGATATTCCTAATATTTGGTAGATGAATTACTTATAAACTAATTATTGTTTATATAACTTAGGTGGACATATGGTCATTAGGTGTTATTTTGTTTAGAATGCTTTTTAATAGTTTTCCATTTGGATGTTATAGCAGTGATGTAGTGCAACTTTAAGCTATTAACTAGTGTTTCTAAAATGATGTGTTTACAATCAGCAAGACAAAGAGAAAAGTTAATTAAGATATTTCAGTAGAGTGTGTGGGTATATTTAGAAAGATTTTTGTTACAGACTGCGATAAGCGTATAGGATTTAAAGAGCTTTATGATGAGCCAATCCTTCAGAAGTATTTAAAAAACGAAAAAGATCACAAATCATTTTACAAAAATGACTTTGATAAGATCATGGTCCTTCAAAGCAGATACACTTCTTCAAATCACATTGGAGATTAAGGAAATGACGAAGAAGTTAGATAAAATATGATGATGTCAGTAAACAAATTGTAGTAATTTGCTTCAAAATTAGCTTAAAATAAATAGCAGCAAGTCGACAAGAAAGAAGAATAATTCAAAATATATTTGGAATGTCTGAATTAGTATTTCTTTTTGATTGAATCACTCAACTACTTTGCTGAAGACATTGTTTTCTAGCACTCTATTTGTGATGAGCTAAATGTAGGACTTTAGTTCTTTATTACTAAAAATATCCTCTACTATATCAGAGGTTTGAGAGATATCTTACAGTCCAAAGACAATATCTTTTAAATCAAGAATGTTGATTGGCCTTAGTATGTCAATTCTAAAACCTACAACAATTTAATAAACAATGTAAAGAATGATGAAAAGAAGTGGTTTGCTCTTTTCAAGGACTAGTACGAAAAAATAACCAATTTACCTGATTAGAAGTTCTTTTAAAACATAGCAGCATACATAACTGAAGAAGTAGATAAATATGAAAGTCTAGAAACCTATCACAATAAGTTACCAGATTCGATCAAATTGCCTCTTAGAGCAGTTGTTATGACTTGTTATAAAAATATAAGAAAAATTATTGATGATAAAATAGCGAAAAAGCAAAAGTTTGTTAAATTTGAAAAAGACATCTATGGTCGTACCTTGGGAAGACTAATTTTTATTGCTGCTTGGAATAGAATTTATAATATATCTCATTCACAGTAAGGTTCTCCCCTTCTCCCTAAGATATCGATATTCAAAGGATAACAGTCTAATTCTCCTAAAGACAAGTCTGCTCCTTCTACACCAGCCTTTAAAGATAATAACAAAAGCAAAGCTGTACCCTAGCAATTTGAGTATCTTTATATCTGGCTGAGCGAAGTTCAATTTGAAGAAATTGAGCCTGAAATAAATGGAATAGTTAATAAATATTTCCCATTCGTACTGGAAAACGATTTTAACTTTTTATGAATAAATGAATGAGTGATAGGTCAATCATCCTAGTTATTATTTTTCAAAAAATGTTAATTAAATAATAAATTAACTTTAATTTGTATCTTTATGTGTTTATTTACATCTCAAATCAATCCAAAAAAATATTAAACCTACGAAAGTATTTTTTTAATTATATCAACTTTATAATTTTTATATTTCAAAAATAAATCAAATTACTCAAGCTGTTAAAAATCTTCAATTGTTAGGATAATTGTTTGAATATTCCAAAAATCTATAAAAATATCATATTAATTATTTAATTTCAATAAAATTCTTTAATTTTTTTAATCAATTTTAAAAGGAGTTTTTTGGAATATAATTTTATTTATGCAACTACAATAATCAATTTCTTTAAATATTTATTCATTTATTTATTTTATAGTATTACAAAAATAAATAACTTGTAAGATAAAAATATAAATTTATTTAAATCTAAAGTTTGGTTATTTATATATAAAATTTAATGGTTTAATTAAATGAGAAAGTGTTATTAAATTTATAACAAATTTAATTATCTTCTTATTATTTAAAAATTCTAAATTTTATTCTACTCTCTATAATTTATTTAAAAGAATTGCTTTCTTTTATTTTCTGGCTGCTCTCTATCTTATTAATTTATTTCATATAAAAAATAATAAAATTTTATTTTAAATGATTAAATAAAATCTAGCTTTTATCATTTTATAAAAAAATTAAATTTAACTTTTCATTTTATTTAAAAATATAATTTCCTTACTTTAATTTGATTTAAAAAATAAATTCCTTACTTTAGTTTTATTTAAAAAAATAATTTGCTTTTTCATTCAAAGCTGCTTAGCTTGATTTATTTTAATTTATTTTTTAAAATATAATTTACTGATTTATAAGTCACATTTTATCTATATATTTTTATTTAAAAATATTTTTCTTAGTTTTAAAAGTAAAAAATATTTTTTTAATTGTTATAAAAACAAATAAAATTTGTTAAACAACCTAAAGATTTTTTTGTTTAATAAGATATTGTAGAAATTTTATTCTAAAATCAACTAATTTATAAAAATATAATATTTTCTTTTTCCCTCCCCCTTAAATACTTCATTTTGAAGGTTGCTATTTTAAAAAATAAGAATTACTTTTGCTTTATTTTAAATAAAAGAAAAAGAATAAAATGAAAATTGAAATTAACAGATTAATGATAGCTATTTTAGGAAGAAAGAAATTCAAATGTTAAATAAAATTTATTTAAAACCCTTTTTAAAATATAAGCATACCTATTTTTGAGATTTAAAGAAATTAAATTGAAAAAAAAAAAAGTATTAAAGACTAAGTAAGCTTTTGGTTGGTAGTAAGGTATTCATTAAAAGAGTTGAAAAAAAATTTAATTAAAGAAAGTTATTTAAAATATATCTATGATGGAGATGAAAAGTATTTAATTTGAAGTTTATGAAAGGAATAAGAAGATTACTGAAAAGATATATTTTTGGTATGAAAATAAATTATGAAGGAAACATGTAAAGGATTTAATTATGTTATTTAAATTTTGTAATAAGTAATATTTAATTTGAATAGGGAAAGTAAAGCTAATCTGAAAGATATGATTGATATAATTAATAATTTGATAATGCGTCAATAATTGGTTTTTGAGTTACGTATTATGAAAGTATAAAAAAATTGCCATAAATAAAATATAATTGACAATATATAATAAATTAATTAACATTATAAGAATGATAAGAAATAAAAAAGATATTTTAGTAAATAAAAATATTGAATTGTTTGAGAGTTCTACATAATAAATTGTTTATATCTTTATGTATTTTCATCAGTAGGTCCTTTAAAAAATTCCTTTTAAATCTACGAAATAAAGGTATAATAATTTATTAGTACTACTCGAAGTTGTGGAAATGACATTAAACTTTAAAAATATGATAAATATTCTAAACTACAAGGAAAATTCTATTATCTTTTCCATTATAACGTTTCGAAACAACAAGTTAGCACAAAATTTCTCTTTTTGTATATGTTTTGGAGTGTTAAAAAATGGTTGAATATGTATGTACTGTCAGTCTATTTTACCTATCTAAATTCATGATATTTTTATTAATTTTTGTAAACCTAAATAGGCCATCAAATATTTAATGACAATAACTAAGAATAACGCGTTTTTGCTGTATATATTTAGATATATCTTTCTCAAATTAATAATTGTTGCATTTAAATTAATATTGGATTTGTTAATTGTTGATTTCTAAAGTGAGAATAGCTTTTAATAAATAAATAAATTTATTTATTTATTTCCTAGTATTTTTTTTTTGATTGATTGATTGATTTATTGATTGTCTTATTGCTTTCTCTTGGTTCTTGATTGGTTTTTATATACAATTATTAACTTATTGATCTTTTTATTCATTCAAATCTTTATAAGTAATCTTATATTATAAGTATTAACTAGATGAATAATATTAATAAGGCTTTCACAGAATAAAAAATGAATGAATGAATATATGTAAAAATAAATGAATGAATGAATGAATGAACGAACGAACTGAGTTTTCTTGTTTTGTTTGATTGTGTTTTTTGATGGCAATTAAAAATGAATAGAATTTACTTGCCAGCTTAGATTTTGTATTTACTTGCAAATAACATTAAGGTTTGCTTGTTATCTTTAAAAGTTAAAAGAAAGAAACAAAAGATAAAAATATACAAACAAATTAAGAAAGAAAAAAAAAGACAATTAAAGCAATAAGTAATCTCTGGCATTCAAAATTTGATAACAAACAAAGTGCAAAGCTTATAAATAAAACTAGGAAAAGCAAAAATATTTTATAAAAAAATCATTCTAAAAGGGTAGCATAAGTAAAGATAGTATGTATTATCCTGACTATCCCTACTATTAGAATTACTACTAGCTCTATAGTTATTTGCCTAAATATGGCTATAATCCTGCATTCTCGCATTAGTAAATTTAACACTTAAAAAGCTAAAAGCTCCTCTGTCTGCCAGGCTTTATAGCATCAGAGCAGTCAGGTAGAGGAGGAACTTTCACTTTAGAAAACTAATGACTTAGTAATTTGGCTTATTTCAAATTTTTATTAATTATTTAGGGCTGCTTCGTCGCCTTAATGTCCAGTGGGTTTAGGAAAATAACCACAGCGTAAGTAGAAAGAAACTGCTGCACTGCAAGGCGGTAGCAGCAGTCAGGGTTAGCTTTTAAGCTCGTCAGGATCTTCAAGCATTTACTCATAAAATTAATTGGTATTAGACAGATAAGAAAATAAAGAATCAGATTTGTACAAGCAATAGATAGTACAGTGGTATGTTTATTAATTTATTTGTTAATTTATGAGCAGATTTTTATTTAATTTGCTATTTTGTTTGTTTGTTTGCTTGATCGATTGCTAGTAAGTAAGCAAGAAAGAAAGAAACAAAGAGATAATTTGATAGATTGTTAGAAAGTAGCAATTAAATAAGTAGGAAATATACATTGCGAAACTTAAAAAGATATAAATAAGAATATATTTCTTTAAATATAATATAGATCTTTCCATATATATTTATATCTTTATAAATTTTAAATAAAGATACGCTTGCTTGCTTATATATAATTTAATCTATCACCTTTTTTAATGATTTTTCTAAAAACTTCTCTCTGACTTACATATTCCTCTAATTCAATCAATTTTGCTTCTATTCTAAAATTTGCCTATCTATCTATTTATTTAATTAGATCGTTTTTTTAAAATTCACATCAAATTAAAAGGCTTAAGTCTATGGACATAGACTAAAGATTCGAAGTTTTTATGATCAAAGACAAATGGTTTGCTCAAACTATTACAAAAATGTATTGGAAGCAGAAGACAGGAGAATTTTCAGCGTTTGCTCTGTATTCTGAGGAAGACAAAAAAGACAGGTAGCAGAAATTAATTAATTTCATTGAACTTTATTAGATTAATTTTAATTAATTAACCTCACATTCACAAAATACGCACACATACCGAGATTTACTAATAGCAAAATATATAATTAAATTATAATATATGTATGGCAAGCAATATTCTATGTGGACCTCTAAGTTGTTGTTTAAAAACAGCTTCAAATTATATTTCAACAATAATTCGACTCACTATCTCTAAGCAATTCTTTTCTTTAAAACTAAAATAGCAGAAATACCAACAAAATAGTAGAACTTGATTCCTAATTTTATTGCAGAAAATGTATTGACCATGATTCACAATCTAATGCACCAAGAAGAGAAGCCGAATAGGTAAAAATCTCTTCATTCAGTATTTCTTAATTAATCTACCAAATGACTGAGTTAATATGCATCTCTGCAATTCCTTAAAAAGCAAAGCTAGGTATCAAGATTATTAAATATATTCGAAATATGACGAAGTATTAAAAGCAATATAAATATAAGTAAAAAAATCTAAAATAGCAAACAATCATAAATGCACAAAAGCTATCTCACTAAATGAATAAATAAACTATCAATCAACCTAAGAGTCTCTTTTACAAATTCCCAATCAACCTAAAGATTATTTGAATAGCTTATTTAACAAAGACTCTTAAATTGATTGACCAAAAGCCCATTCATTAATCAGATAATACTTGCATACCCCAATGTGTGTCTTGGGTGAGATAGAAAAGAATTATTTAAATTAAAGGAAATTAAATGGTTTAAATTATTGCTGAAGAGATTTTATTTGTTTAATATAAAATGAGAGATGAGTTTTGATAGAAAAAAATTATTGATTTCATCTAATGAAAAACAATCATTCAATAAGATAGAAATTTTGGTTTAAATATTGATGAGGCAATTCGTGAGATTTGCAGAGAAATTTTAGTTAAATTGTTAATAATCCTTGATACCTTTAATTAAAAAAGATGAATTTTGTTTATTAAAGCTGACAGCAAACAACTCATCCTATAAATAAATACATACATACATTCATTCATGTTTTTATATTTATTATTGGGATTTTAATACATCATGATTGATTTGAATATATTTATTCTTCCTTTGTTTCTTTGTTTGTTAGTTTACTCTTAGATCGGAGAAAATTTATCTTTTAAATTTATGAAACTAGGAAATTGTCAAGGTGCTTAGAGTAATTGATGATAAGGAAATTTACGACTCTCTCGTTTTTGATAAGGGATTTTTGGAAAATATTGACCATTTGATTGATGTGTTTGATATAGTTTCAGACAATAATATTTTTTAGACTTCTCACTTCAGCCAATACAGCTGGTTTCATTAAAATACGTTTTAGACAATTGCTTGCTGGATTGTAAGTTAATTTGAAAGGATGGTTCAATACAAGTAAGCTTTTATTTATATAATTTTACTCTGCTACATGTTGATATTTGCTACTGCTTTGAAGTAAATTTGAATAGTTAATGCTTCTTTCGATTTGTTCTTTGGAAGAGTTAACTAACATTCAAATAGAAAACAGATAAATAAACAAACAAACAAAATAATAAGTCTTTGTCTTTTCTAATTAAAATTTCTAGAAATATCTAAAGAAATTTCTTGTTTATTGATTAATGCAGTAGCAAATTCTAATCTAATCTAGCATTTCGGCTAACACGCAGACACATTCTTTAGTGCATAAAATTGATCAACTTTAAAAACATTTTTCTTATAAAATAGATTTATTGAAGATAGACAGAGGTACCACCAGAAATTAGGTAGGTAGTCTTAGGGTTTGATCAGCTCTTCTTATTCTAACAATACAAACAGTTAAAGCAAAGAAAGTAATAAATCAGAAGAGAAATTTAATGATATTAGTGGAATTAAGTTAAATGGGAATAATTCTTCTACACCAGAATCTTCTGGTTCAGATGCTGCATCCAACAGAAATTATTCTTAATCTAAGCAGGATTCAAATTAATATTCCTAAAATGCTAATAACAATAGTAATATCAATAATAATGGTAATAATACTAATACAACTAACAACCAGGGATACAACACTTTCAACATGTAAATTTATACAAAGAAATTAAAAATATGTTAGATTATTTTAACGTAATTATTGTTATAATCAAAGTGACAGCAATTCAAGCCAAGAAAATTTGAGCCATTATTTAAGTCTTCTTTAATATTGGCGCAGTATGAATTCATCAAAAAAGAGAAAGGTAATTAAGGGGAAATTAAAATTTTATTTGTGGCAAATTTTAATCAGTTTAATTTCAATATGAATTGCGTACTTAAATGTTTTGAGTAAAAGGCAATAAAGATATCAATTTTATGAAATATTTATAGATATTTTGCTTGACGAAAGTATTTTACGAAGTATTTATTGTTTTTTTTTATCAAAAGATTTTAAATAAGGGATCAGAAATACATAAAACACTCATTAGTCAAAGCCAAATTGAAGGATTAGATAAAAACGATAAGCAATTAGAGTGGTACAAAAAAACAAAGGACTAATTTTATCAAAAGCAAAAACTCCCAAATGATGAAGAAATTCAACAAAATTTACTGCAATTTTTAGATGATCAGAAGGCTGAAAAGTTCATCGATTAGCTCTGCTTTACCAGCCTAGATGACACTACAAATGTAATCACAATTATTCTAAAAAAATTGCATGAAAAACTAAACGAAATGTACTCTGATTAAATAGCTTAGTATTTGATCCATAATGATGAATTAGAAAAGAGTGTGAAAAAGAAAAAAAATAATACTTAAAATTAAGGTAGTTAAAATGGCGCAAAGAAAAAGAAAAAAAGTGTTAAAGCAAAATCTAAAGGCAATTCTGGTGGAAGCAATGGGACTAATTCAAGCAGTTAGCCCCCTATTAAAGAAACCACTTTTGCTGAAGAAGTTAGTTTGATGCATCAGCAGGAAATTCTTTAAGATTAACAAGAGAAATTAATTTAGCAATAATAGCAACAATAGTTATAATAAGTTCAAAATGAATAGTAGAAATAGATCAAATAATCTGAAAAAGCTGACAGTAAAAGCTAAACTGAAAGCTAAAAGCAATAAAATTTTGATGAAAATGAAGATAAATCTTCATCATTGGAGAACTCAAAAAAATGCGATAACTAGCAAGCTAGTGCCAAATAGTAGGGTTAATAGCAAATTAGCAAGAAAAAAGCAGCCGTTTCAAGCATGCCTCTAGTATTAAAAATGCAATAACAATAAAAGAAAAATGAATACTTAGAAGTTTGCTGCTAATAAAATAAGTGTGAAATGATAGATATGACTAAATAAATAACATAAAGACTTATCTCTAGCTGCATTTAGATTGTAGATACATTTTCATAAAGAAACGAAAATATAGATTCAAATTAAGAAAATTTACTCTTAAAAAAGGATTATGAAACAGATAATTAGTCATAAGGGAATAACAATAACAATGTTAATTAAATTACAAATCCAAACGTAAACGGAAATGGCAATGCAAGCTTAACTACAGGTTCTAAAAAGAAAAAGAAATCTAAAAACTAAAATGTTTCTTAATAGAACAACAACATCAGTTCAAGCTAGAACTTAAAATAAAAATAAACAAAGAGCAAACAAGAAACTTTGACAGATAGAGATGAAGGAAAGATTTACTAAGAAAATGAAGATAAGCAGTTAAAGGATAATGCAGATGGAGAGGATACAGAAGAACTTCCTCATCAAAATTACTCTGATTCTGATCAAGATGGAGCTAAGAAGGGAAGTGAAATTCATTCTGACAATACAACTATTGACTGCCAGTATAGAATGTGCAGTGCAATTACTATTTCATCTAGCTCCAAGAGAAAATAAAGTGATTCACATCAAAGCAATTCTTCTTCTCGTCATACAACTAAAAATATAAACCATTTCTCAGATGAAGATGACTTTAAACATTTTAACGAATAAATAAACTCAGTTAATAGTAAGAAAACAAACTCTTAAAAAAATTCACAAAATAATGGCAGTAACAGTAACAACAGTAGTAAGCAATAAAATAAATAAACCCAAAATGAAAAAAAGAACCAAAATTTGTAGTAAATCAACTAATAAAATAAAAATACTAGACAAGGTAATCATAAATTATAAGACAGAAAGTAGCAATAAAATGAACAAGATGATATTGTATTAGAAAAAGAAATTTATTCTCTTGCTATAAACAATAAAAATGATGTTATATGCAATAGTAGCAGTGTGGAAAGAGAAAGTTTAATTAGCAGCAGAAGTAGTTCTTAAATTTAAGCTTCTTCCGTATCTCTTAATAATTAGAATTCAATGAATAATAATAATAATTTATAAAATTCAGCAGTCCAAGATGACTCTGATTTCATTCAAGTAAGCAGTAGAAAGAAAAATAATAAAAATTAGCAATAAGGATAAATTAGTAATAACAACAATAGGAAAAATAATTAGATCAACTCAAATAACAGTAATATTAATAATTACAATAACAGCTCTAATTCCAACAGATAAAATGGAAGAAAGAACAACAATAATAATAGCAATAACAATAACAATAGCAGCAACAATACAAATAATAATAACAATAACAAAAATCAGAATAGAAGAAATAACAGAAACGAAAAGCAAATTCAAGGAGATGGCAGATAAAATAATCACTAACTTAGAAATAACAGAAGTCAAGATGATTAATTAGTCGAGTTAACAAAAGAAAATAGCACCGTTTCTGATAAAAGCCAGCAATAAATAAACGAAGAGGAATTAAGCAACTCAACTAGCACTCAAAGTAGATTTACTTAGAAGTCAAATAATTAATAAAAAGATGAAACTTCTGATGTCTCAATAAGTAATAACTCTAATAAATAAACTAATTAAAACTCCAAACATATATAGCAACATAAAAAACCATTAAAAATATTATAAAAGTAAGTTGTAATAAATACAATAGACATTCTCACATCTAAGGAAGAAGAATGTCAAGAACCTAAATAAACTCAGCTTTAATAGCAGTAACAATAATAATCACAATTAAATTAGCAATCTCAAATTAGTTAGGAAACTACATAATTAATATAAAAAACTGAACTTGATAGCCAAAAATAAGAAAACTAATAATCTATATAATAATCTAATATAAATACTAAAATTACTTCTACTATTGTCTCTAATTCTGCCATTAATAATCCAAATAATTCTTATAATAATCAAAATTCACAAGAAAACTCAATTCAAAACTCTAACTTTTGTTAGTAATAACCAAGCAAACATCCCAAATTGACTCCTGTTAAAAAGCAAAAACTTCAATAAAAATCTCCTCTTACTTTGAATTCTGATAAATTTTAAGTGAGGGAAGAATATGTTTAAAAGAGCTAGTTAATTTAATAATAGCAATAATAATAGCAGCAATAAAAATAATAAAATAGTCAAACATAGTCCCAACCAAAAGAGAATAATTAAACAGAAGCTGCTAATTTAATGTCTCCAACACAAACATCTCCTACAATCAGTGGAACTCAAGCCTAAGCTTAAGGACTGAGTGGCAATACAGCATAAAATCAAGCCTCTTAGCCTACTTTAAAAAAGAAATAAGTAAGTAATAGAAAAAAAAGCAGCCAAACTAATAATAATGGATAAGGAAATGTATAGGAAAGTTACGTTGTAGCAAATCCCTAATAATAAAGAAAAAATAAAAATAGTGCATTTTAGAATCAGTGGAAAGACTCTAGTGACCCTAATAACCCTCCTGTTATCCATTAAACTCTCAATAATAAAGCTAAAGCTAAAATAGCCAAGAGGCTTTTCAGAAAAAAAATTAACAATGATATTCTTAGCTTTACTGAAATGATCAATTTAGAATCTTTTAGACATTAGCCAAGTAGATATTTAATTTTCTGCAGAATATAGCATTTGCTAAAGAAGTAGTTTGAAGGTAAATTTTTCTTTCATTTTTTTAAGTTATCTCAAATTTTAATTCATTTTTAAGGTTAATCTTGTTTAATTGAAAAATGAATTTGAATTTGATCATATTTTAAGGGAAATTCTACTTTTTGAAAGAAAATTAGCAAGATAGATTTCATAATTTTTAAATTAAATAAAACTCAGAAGATTTTATGATTTTTTGAAATTTTATTATTCTATGAAATTAATTAAAATATTTTTAAAAACAGTCGAAGGCTAAGTTGATTTAAGAATTTTTGGTTCTTGTGCTACCGGTTTATCACTTCCAACTAGTGACATAGATCTTGGAATTACTGGTTTTGAGTGCCGTCCAAGAAATGAATTAATAAATATTCTTAACTAGTTAGGTAATGTTCTTGAATAATTTAAATGGGTAAAATCTATTGAAAGAATTTTCACTGCCAACATTCCTATTATTAAAATGGTAAATTCTTTTTTCAATTATTCTCATTTAAAGTAATTTTGAATGTAAATAATAGGAAGTAGATCCTTTTGTTGACTTCAAAGAATGCCTAAACCAAGATGAGTTATTGTTATTCTTCGATCCAATTGAAATTTAAAATTTAAATCTTTTGATTACTGAAGAAAACTAAAACTTGAAGGGTATTCATTTAAAAGTAGATATTACTGTTGAATGCTAAATGCAAAGTTCTAACAGTGAAATCCTCAGTCACATGGGCTTCCTTTCTACAGACTTTGTAGCCAGATGGATGAGCTATTATATTCGCCTTTAACCAATGACTATTGTAATGAAATGTTTCCTTCATGCAAGAAACTTAAATACAAACTTTAAAGGTAAATAAATTTATTAATAAAAATATTTCATAAATTAATTAAAAGTTTTTATAAAAATACTTAATATTAATTATGGAATCCCTTAAAGTAAAATAATAAAAATTTATTCTATTTAAAAGGCGGTATTAGTTCTTATTGCTTGTTGATTATGATTATTGCGTTCTTCAGAGATAACTAAAATATTTCTTAAAGCGATGACTATTCTAAAATATTAACTAATTTCCTTAAATTTTATGGTACTACTTTTAATCCTGAAACTACAGGCATTTCTCTTAACAACGGAAAGTAAATTTAATTTAATTTTATACAAAGTATTGATATTAATATAAATTATCTAAAAAGCCCTTTCTTCCCTTGTGTTAGAAATCCATCTTAATCAAAACTACAAGTAGTTGATCCACTCACTATCAAGATAATGACTTAAAATACATACTTAATTGACGAAATTTTAAAGGAATTCTAAATCTTCTTTAACAAATTAAACGATTTTAGTAAAAAAGTTGAAAAGTAATTAGACAAAATGACCTACGAATAAATTGAGAGATTAGACCATATGGACTTTGATTAATAAAAGGACGAATTAAATAGAATCTTTGAAAAAAATATAATTCAAAGCATTATCTATGAAATAGACAACAATAAAACAGAACTTTATGAAAAGATATTCAAGCAAGAATAGCAAGAGCATAATAAAAATATTTAGTGCATGACAATATGTGATAAAAAAAAGTCAAATATTTGAAAACAGAGTAAATGAATTAGAGATACAATCAATCAATTAATTATAAATAAAATTTATTTTAATAATTAGATTTAATTAACTATATATAAATAATTTCTAGTATATATATATTATATATTTATTATCATACTTTTATTAAAGATATATAAATTAATAACTTCTCTTCTATTTATCTTTAGGCTGTTCAATATGTATTTATGCATCAAATAATTTAATAATAAACTTTCTTAATTATTTTGAAGTTTTTATGGTATTTTCATTTATCAAAACGGAAATTCCTTTCTCCTTACTTTTAGAAAATAACACCAATTTCAAAGTCTCTCAACCAAGATAATATCTCTACCAAGGTTTCTGAAATTAACTCGTACGACATGAAAAACTTCTAATCAAGAAATCTTTTGTATTTTAAAAGTAGAATATATTTACTTTTTTTCAAATCAAATTTATAGTTAATGAGAATCCCCTGATTTCAACGAATTTAAAAAATATCTCTAAATTAGCTTAAGTGCTATTGATCAGCTTAAATTTTAAAAATGTTGGTCTTAATCTAGAACAAAAGTGTATTTAAAAATTTAAAATAATATAAAGTGGGAATTACATTCAAATTGCTAGATAAAGCAGTTAATCAATTGCTAAGTCATAATAGTTTGGAGCTTTCAGTTAAATAATTGGTATTTTATATGATAATAGTAAATATGTAAATAATTAAAATACTGATAAAAATTAAGAATAGAATTTGAGAATAAGTAAAGCTAAAACCGTTAAAAAAGCTAAAAATAATTGTTTATTAATATTTGATTTTTAATTAGATGAATATTTATAAATATTAATTAGAATTAAATAAAGTTAAAAGTTTATTTTTTGTTTTTGTATTCTTATTCTCAATAATTTTATTTTTAAATAAATTAAATTTTATTAAAGAATTTTTGTTTAATCTTATTTTTATTAGATAATTAATATTCATTTTTTTTTATTTAAAAGTTATTTAAAAGATTCAAAAAATAGCATTTAAAAAATTCCAAATTATTTATTTGCAATAAATATATCCATTTATTCAATTTATATTATTTAAAATATTCATAAAGCTATATACTTTGTTTTATTTATAGTTTAAAACATAAAAAATATAGATAAATAAATATATTTTTTATATTTAAAAAAGTTTATGTTTCAAGTTATCTCTATTTTTATCGCTTATTTTTTTTCAGAAATTAATTTTTTTGATAACTAATTTTTTAGATTTTAGGCACTTTCTCAATAATAATTTTTATTTTTGTGATAAAGGGATTGTATATGAAGACCTATCAATTTTAATGAGAGGTAATTAAAAAAATAAATATTTACATAAGTTTAATAAGTAAAAAAAAATATATATTTTTTTAACAAAATTTTTTCTATAAATAAACTATTCTTTATTTCATTTAGTATTTTATATCAAAATTAAAAAAATAATCAAAATCAAATAGCAAATATATAAAATCTAAAGCTAATAAGTAAAAAGAAAATATTTTAAATCCATTTAGGTATTAAAAAATATCACAATTTAAAAGAAATAATATTTTTACTAAATATTAAGTTTCAAATATGAGAGATTAGTACAGTTTGCTAATGCAGAACCTAAGCCTTAGGCACCTTCGTCACCAATTTAACAGGAGCTTTTTAAATGTTGAAGAAAATATAATTAGTTTGTATGTTAGTTAAAAGGAAATATGAAGAAAAAATATGAAATAATAATCAACTAATAAATTATTTAAGCAAATGCCGAAAATGAAAAATGACTTAAATTTAAAATAATAATGAGAATCAAAAGCAAAAAAGTAAAAAGAGTATTTTTTAAATTCATTTAGGTATTTAAAAATATCAGAATTTAAAAGAAATAAGCTGTTTTTACTCTAAATCAAGTGTCAAATTTGATAGATGAGTGCAGTTTGCTAATCCAGAACCTAAGTTTGAGACACCTTTTGCACCAATTTAATTTTAACTTTTTAAATATTCAAGAAGATATAATTAGTTTGTTTATTAGTTAGTTAAAACGAAAAATGATGTAAAAATAAGAAATAATAATCAACTAATAAATTATTTAAAGTAAATGCTGAAAATGAAAATCACTTAAATTTAAAATAATAAAGAGGAATCAAAAACAAATGAGTATTTTTTAAATCCATTTAGGTATTAATAAATATCACAATTCAAAAGAAATAAGCTGTTTTTACTCTAAATTAAGAGTCAAGTTTTAGAGATTAGTGCATTTTGCTAATGCAGAACCTAAAATTGAGGCACCTTTGTCTCCAATTTAATTTTTCCTTTTTAAATGTTGCAAAAAATACAATTAGTTTGTTTATTTGTTAGTTAAATCTAAAAATAAATAATATGAAATAATAATCAATTAACAAATAAATTTAAGTAAATTCTGAAAATTGAAAAATCACTTAAATTAAAATTAAAAATGAGAATCAAAAGCAAATAAGAAAAAAGAGTGTTTTTTAAATCCATTTAGGTATTAAAAAATATCACAATTTAAAAGAAACAAGCTGTTTTTACGTTAAATGAAGTTTCAAATTTGAGAGATTAGTGCAGTTTGCTAATGCAGAACTTAAGCCTGAGGCACCTTCGTCACTAATATAATTTTACCTTTGAATTATTGAAGAAAAATATAATTAGTTTTTTATTCATTATTTAAAAGTAAAAATGAAGAAAAAATATGAAATAATAATTAAATAATTAATTATTTATTTAAATCCTGAAAATGAAAAACGACTTAAATTTAAAATAACAAAAAGGAATCAAAAGCAAATAAATATTTTTTAAAACCATTTAAGTATTAAAAATATCACAATCCAAAAGAAATAAGCTATTTTTACTCTAAATAAAGTTCTAAATTCGAGAGATTAGTGCAGTTTGCTAATCCTTAACCTAAGCCTGAAGCGCCTTCATCACTAATTTGATTATAACTTTTTAAATGTTGAAGAAAGTATAATTAGATTGTTTATTAATTAGTTAAAAGGAAAAATGAAGAAAAAATATGAAATAATAATCAAGTAATAAATTATTTAAGTAAATGCTGAAAATGAAAAATACTTAAATTTCTTATAAAATTTAGGAATAAAAAGTAAATAAGTAAAAAAAGAATTTATAAAATTCATTTTGATGTTAAAAAATAAAATAAATAAGCTGTTTTTACTTCAAATAAAATTTCAAATTTGAGAGATTAGTGTAATTTGCTAGTTCAGAACCCAAACCTAAGGCATCTTAGTCATTAATTTCATAGTAACTTTTTAAATGTTAAAGAAAATATAATTAGTTAGTTTATTAGTTATTACAAAACTTAAGAAATAATAATAATCGACTAATAAATTATTTAAGCAAATGCTGAAAAAAAAGACGAATTAGTATTGATATTAATAAAAAAAATGAAAAAAAAGGTCAATATTTCATAAAAAATATTAAATTCGATCATAAAAGTAAAATAAATAAGATAAATGAAAATAATTTAATTTACCTGAAATCAATATGGAGATTAGATTCAGATTTAAGTGGAGAGATTAAATACTTTTTTTAATGATAAAAATAAAGTTTAGGAGTTTTTAATTAAAAAATAAATAATTACATCTTCCAACTTTTTATATTTATTCTATTTTATCATTTATTTTTTTTTATTTTTTATTAGCAATAATTTTGTGTAAATTTAATTAATTATAAAAATAGTTAAATACTCACTTTTGTATAATAAGAATTAATTTGGATACAAAGAACAAATATATTTGAGATAGAATATGTAGAGATTCATTTCATTTTGCAATAGTTAACTCAATCAATTAATTAAGTATATTAAAAAGACTAGAAAATTAAAATTTTTACTGCATTCAAGTAAAATGAAAGATTTACTATTGATTGATATACATATAAATAAAAAAATTTGAGGAGGCTTACTAGTTTAGAATTTAAAAATAAAATGAAAACTTTTAATTCAATTAGGGAAAAAAAAATCATCTGCAATACTGATTTAAATTAAAAAATAATTTTCAATTAATCTTTATTTCAAACACTTATTATAAATAATAAATTTATTATAAAAGTTAATAATTTTATTTTAAAAAATAAATTTAAATTATAAAAATGTTAAGTTAAGACTTTAATATCTAAATGTATCTCAAATTCATTTAAAATATTAATCTATTTTATATCTTATTTATGAAATGCTATTTTTAGAAATTGATATTAAAATTAATATTAATTTTTCAAATTAGAGGTTCTAATTTACTATTTAGTTAATAAAATTCTTCATACCAAATTTAGTTTATTCACCAAAGAATTATTTTGCTTTATTGTGATTAGTAATAGCTGCATATTAATAATTTTTTCAATATCATAAGTGAATTATTTTATAATTTAGCATAATAGAAGCAAAATATTTAATATTGTATTTATCAAAAGTAACACCTTTATTTTTACTTTCTGTTTTTTTATCAATACATTTTAAATTATTTGTATTATTAAAAAGATATTTTGCTATTTATAAATATTATTGTGAAAGATTTAAATGAATCATTATTATCAATAATAAAATAAAAATATCTACTTTTACCTAATTGTGATTTCTTTAATTTATTACCATTTTAATTCAATTTATAAATTCTTAGCAATTTAATTAAAAAAGAAAATTTTGATAAAATTTAAAGAAAAATTAATAGTTTTAATTTTTAATTATTACGTTAAATTTTATCATACATTTAATTATATTAAAAGTATTTTCTTAACAATAATCATTAAATATTAGATTGTTCCTTAAAATTAATAAATTTTACATTTTTTAAATATTTAAATAAAATAACAAGCATAGTATTCAAAATTTTATCAAAGTACAAATAAAAAGATAATAAATAATTCTTTAATATATCAATATCTTCAATTTTTATTATGAATGAATTATTATTTATATACAAAATGTGTGCCTCTCATAATAATCTTTGTAAAAAATAATTCTAATTTGTTTTTAAATTCATAACTCATAAAATTATTGAAAAATTTTTTCACTTTTAATTATCTTCAGCAAATTATTAGTATTATTCTCTTTTATTTTATTATCAAAGCAATTAGTTTTAGTAATATCATTCTCCATTTTTAATCCAATTTTCTCTCCAAACATATTACCTTAGCTTTACTATTGCTAAATCTTATTTTCTGCATCTGCTGAAAAAGCAACTGTGCTAATAGAACTAGTATGTCCTTGAATTGTATTAGTGAGTTCAAATCCTTATTCTAAATTCCAGATTTTGCAA
>JH720103.1:62690-98770 GCA_000231845.2 Tetrahymena malaccensis 436 | reverse complement strand
ATGTCCTTGAATTGTATTTATGAGTTCAAATCCTTTTTCTACATTCCAGATTTTGCAAGTGTTATCTTCCGAACCCGTTGCGAGATACTTACCATCTGCAGAAAAAGCAACTGAGTAAATAGTACTAGTATGTCCTTGAATTGTATTTATGAGTTCAAATCCTTTTTCTACATTCCAGATTTTGCAAGTGTTATCTTCTGAACCCGTTGCCAGATACTTTCCATCTGCAGAAAATGATGATATTTCTGCTCTACCATTAGGATCTATATTTCCTTTAATTATATTTAGATCTTATAAATTATAAATATCAATTTAATTTCCTAAAGAAGTGACCATAAAATTATCTTTCGATAACGAATAATCAGACTAAATTTTACTTTTATCCAATGGTTTGAAACCATTCTCAACATCTCCATATAATATCTATTAATTAGATAATGTAACGATATATTTCGATTTATTGATTGATAAGCTTGCAATTGAGTTGGAGAATGTAAAAGAGTTAACTTTTTCAAGATTTTTAGGATTTACCTAAATTATAGATTTTTCAGCAGTAACAACAAATAAATTTTTATTTTCATTTAAATGTATTGTATTCAAAGAGGCAATAGTAATCTTGTTTGAGAGTAGCTTTTTAAAAGTTTAGTTTTTATTTGGTAGAATTTCAAATAAATTAATAAATCCAGTGTACGTGATAGTGACTAAATTATTTTTATAAAACATAATTTGACTAAATTAGCACACATCATCTGAATTAAATTTTTATTAGAAAGTATCATGCATTGCATTTTTTATATTTGAAGTTTCGAAGTATTCTAAGTGTTGTTTCTAAAGGAAAGCATTTTCGAAATTACAATCCTAAAATTCAACTAGTTTGGGTGAATACTTTTAAATGTAAGCTTGTGAGAATGAGCATTTTTTGAAAATCAAGTTAGGAAATGAAAACTTAGAAATAAAAAGCGTTGATAGCAAATTAGAAGATCCTACATCGATCTCACTCGTTTATGTATCTTCTAAAATCTAAGATTTTTTAAGAAATTGAATGTATCTATTTGTTTTGCTTATATCTTCTATATAATAATTTTATTTAAACTAATAAGAATCTATTTCTGGTTTTATTAGTTTAAAAAGTTTCAAGAGAATTTGTTACTCAGAAGCATTCTTTTCAGATGACATTATTATTCTTTTATTAATACTAAAATCACTAAGTTATGAAGAGGTTAGCTTGTATATATTTTCTTTATACAAATCAAAATCAAACTTCATAGCTCTTGCTGCGAAATATTCGAAAAGAGATTTATGTCTGAATTCAAATTATAAGTTTTCATCATTTAATGCATTTCTTGCTGATTTTTCTTCATTAGTTGATAATTAAATTCTAGTAATTACTCTAGAATCTATATAGCTTTTCAAATTTTAGATAACATCTGCACTTTTTATTTTATTTTTATTAAAATAATTTGTAACTTCATCCCTTAATTTGAAAATAATATCACTTTTTTTAGTCGAAAGAAAATTTGTTTTTTTTCCTTTTTAGAGAAACATATGCATGGCTATTCCTTGGAAGTATTCAAAGTAGCAGGATTAGACTATACTTATTAATTCTTATTTTTTATTTCTGCTTTCAGGAGTGTTATCAATTAATATTTTTAGTTTCTACTCAACAAAATTTTCAGATAATTTTAAAAATTACTTTTAGAAAAATAATTCTTAAATTTCAACTTAATCTGAAGCTTCTTAAATGCTAGTCAATGTTTTTTTGTCATTTAAATCTAAATCAGCTACCATTCTTGTAGTAAGGTATAAGTTAATAGGTAATTTTAGCATTTCAAGGAATTATCTACTTTTACTTTAAAATGCAATCTCATACAATTGAATATGCTTCTATTCATCGAAATCGGGTTAGCTGCTCTATTATTCTTTATACCTTTCTAAGTATTCTTTTATATCAGAATCATTTATTTTTTCTAATTTAAGAATTGAAAATTAATCTTTAGGTCCCTAGTTTCCTTACTTATCATAATAGTTAAAGTAAAGTTTAGCATCAGAAACAGATATTTTTTCTAATCTAGAAGTGACTATGACTAAAGTGTTAACCCAATCATTAATTTTTAATTCTTGATAGACTTTAAAATAATCACCAGTATACTCATCATATCCATCTAACATGATCAATTTATTTCTCTCTGATTTCTTTAGCATTTCGATCTTATTTTTACTTAAGCTTTGAGATATTAGATATTCTTCAATTGAAGGCTATTTAACATCTAAAGAGTTGCACTTGATAATAAATGGAATATACTAAGCTCTTTCATCGTTGGTGTATTCAGAATCATCTTTAAAAAGCTCAAATTCAAGCTTTTTAAGAATCATAGATTTTCCTGACCCTCCTTCAGCTAAAATTGATAGAATTTTACAAGATTATTGATCAGAATTACTTTCACTTGGTTGTTATTATTTATTTTTGTTAGGTTATACAAAATTAGGGATGAGAAATTTATTAATAATTAATCTTAATGCATCATTAATCTCAATTAAATTATCTTTGTTTTATTCTTTTAAGCTATCGAATAATGAATGGCCTTGTAAATGTGTAACTCTTTGGTTAATATAAAGCTAAATGACTTCAAGTAAGGCATCATCTTTATGAGCAATTATTTTCTATTGTTATCTTTGTTTTACACTCGCTTCCCACATTTATACATATGCTTTGGCAAGTTATTTATATACATCTTCCTTAGATTCAATTTTGTTTACTATTTTATTTAGTTATTCTTGATCTTGTACTAAATTTTTGAGAGCTTAATAAGATTATGTTGATTCATTAACTATTTCTTCTGCATATTTATCAATTTTTTTCATAAATTTTTTTATTTTCTAATTTCCTTTAAAAATAATATAGACTGAAATTTCAGTTTCTTATAAATAAATCATGCATAAATATGTCATTAGTTAATTATATTTTTTTTAATCATTCAAATTCTCTAGTATATCAGAAAATTTCAAAAGTAGGCAAATTTTTAATTATCTAAACTAATCACTTATAACTAGTTTGTTTAATTATTTTTTTAGATTTTCAAATATTGTTGTCGAATAGGTTTTAAACTAAAGGTAATTTATGAATTCAAAAATAAGATTCTCTTATTTGTTGCTTTTTAATAATTTGGTTAAAGATTCTAATTTATCAACTTTAAAATTTTTTTCGAGTAAATAATTTAGTTGGACATAAACAAATAGAATTAGTTCATTATTTCCTTTATTATGTATTTCAATTATTTATTATAAATAGAAAACTATTTATTAATTCTCATCTCTAAGCTTATCTCCAAGTTATTCAATTTTTCTTAACCAAATTGCAAATATTTTGTTTGACAAGTTTCCATTACTATAGCTTGTATATTATTCAACAGCTTACTCTCTAACTTCTTGAGAAGATTAGGATATTTTTGTACATAATAACTATAGTTCTTTAAATGATTTTTTAATATCTTCTACATTTATACTTGATAAATTTTAAATTGCTCCAAATATACTTGTAAAACCAGCACCAAATTTTATAACTTTAATAACAATTTCAGCTATTTTTAAGGTTAAACTTTAATTAATTTTGTCTATCCCATTTAATTATGAGTTCAAGCAAATTAATATATCAAAATATTAATAAAGATCAAAGCAAGGATCAAGTTTTCTATTATAAAAGCAAGTATCTCTTAGTCCTTTTAATTTCATTGCATTTTCATCATATTTGCTTTGTTGTTATCGAATATCATTTTTTTATATAATTATCATGTAGTAATTAATTAATAAGTTTATAAGCTCAATTACTTCAGTTCTAATTTTTAATTTAAAAATAAGACCACTAAAATCATCTAAAGCTTTTATTAGAAAATAAATTTCGGTTTCTAAAACTTCATGGTCCGTTTTTGCATTTGTGTAAAAGTCTTAATACATATTCATGAAACGGTCATAATTTTTATCTTCTTTATTATTTTTAATTTCTTCTAAAAAATCATCATTTTCTCCACCTTTCTTTTTAGAAGGTTAATTTATATCAGGTTTTATTTTAGAATTACCACACCCACCTCCTAAAAGTTTATGTTTATTAAATATTTTAGAGCAGTTAGCAATAAATTCTGGAGTTTATTAATCATGTTATTTTATTGACTATGATTATGTTTAAAGCTATTTTTTAGCACTTTGATTTTCTTCTGTTAAATAAGTGCTATATTCTTAAAATTTATTATGAGATATAGTATTTTATGTAAACATATGACACTATTTGGAAACCAATCTTGATATAAATACTTGAATTTAAGTTATTTTTTACTGCTTTATTAGGTTTAAAAGAATATTTCTTTAAGACTGAGTTAAACCAATAGAAATTTATAAATCTTATATTTAAATTAAATTCATTTTTTGTTTTTGTTAACAAGTTAATTATTAAAATAATTATTTAATATTCAATTGACTCTTTTGTAGGTCTTTCTACCAGCCACTATTGTTAGCCTTATTTGGTAAAATTAATTCAAAAACATTTTTAATTTGGTCTACTTAAAGTAAACTACAAAATACATTAATTTTATTCTGCTTTTTCCAATTAAGTATTTGTTAATTCTGATATTAAATATAATCATATAGGGGCTTTTCAAATTTATTTTCTTTCATATTCTAATTATTTTCTGAGATGCTACTTAAATATTTGTATGGTCCTAATTATTATTTTTCATTCATAACTTATTAATTAACTTTTTCAACCATTTTTTAGCCACATCCATGCTGTTATTCTTCATTATTACTATTTTTGTCACTTTTTTTGCAAAACTAATATGCCATAGATATATTTTATTAGTCTTCTATGATTAGCTCTTTGTTGAAAAATTATGTGTAAAAAGATTAAGATTCATACTTTGAGCAAATTACTTCTTTATTATGAAGTTCAGATTATTTTTCATATAATTTCAAATTTTTCTTACCTTTTGCTGTAAACAATCCTAGTTACTTCTAATAAAGCTTACATACTTTTTGGTAATTGATAAATCCTGCCATTTTACAGGGTAACCACGTTGAGAATGAGCTTTGGGGTTTTGATAAGTTCTCAATTCTTTTATTTGTGTTAGTCATCATTTCTTACTCTTACTACGTATGTCTTTCAATATCGTGAAGCCCATATTACTTTTCACAACATTTCTAATTTTCTATCCCTTTTGCTGATGAGACTTGAAGCTCTGATAAATTTTCAATTGTTTTCTCTATGCTTATCTCTATTTCTTGCTCCTCCAGCTGTCTTTCATTAACATGAAGCTCAGATTACTTTTAATAAAGTTTAGTATTGCTAACCTTTTTTGCTGCAAAACATCCTTATAATTAGTTATGGAGCATAGTTTCTTTTTCCGCTTTGGTTAATTCATCCCCTTAGAAGAGTGTCTATGCTGACATCGAGCATTTCAATTGAGGTTTTGATAAATTCTCATTTTTTGTTCTTATGATCATCATCATTTCTTACTTCTACATCTTCTGCCTTTCTATTAAATGTTATTCAACTACTTCTCCTTATAGGAAGATGCTTTCAGCCTATGAGAGAAGATTATCTATCAGAATCACATGAGAAGGTTTTTATTCAATGTAATCCTACTTAATTAGTAAGAGATCCAAGTAATTCTATCTAGCATTAAACAAATTAGGCATGACTAATTTCTACATAGATCTTTTTTTCAAATACCTTTTCATTGATCTTTTCATAGCATTCTTTCCTGGTCTGACCAATAGGATATCCAATACTTAGCTCTTATCTTCTGAGAGAACTATCTTTTACTCAATTTGCTTGCCATTTAGACTATCTGAGCTGTAATTTTTCATCTGATTGATGATCTCTTATGTTTTTTGAATATTATCACTCATAAAATTGGTGGAAGATGGCTAATTCTCGACCTAGATTTGAGGAGCTTGATCTAGCTATTTGTCTTCCTATTCTATTGTTTCTGCACTTTAAGTTTGCTGCACTTGCTTTGCTGCAATACATTTTGCTTTGTCTTTAAGACCTACCTACTATATTCTCATCAATATCTCTATTTTCCTAACTTTACTTTTTACTTTAACAATTATTGTTTTTATTTTCTTATCAGAAATTTGATTAATTGGTTTGAAATTCTTTGCATTTATATTAACAAAAAACAAAGTAGAATATCTAGAATATTGTGAATTAGTTAAATTAGTTCTTATATTAGTTAATGACTTTACAAATAAATAAAAATATATACCTAACTCCTCTATAATTTATTTAGTTATGTATCATATTTCACTATTTTTTGAATTTTATATACTCATAAATGTAGAACCTTGAAAAATTTTACTAAAAACTCATTATTAAGTAATCAATAATATATAAGAAAAAAAATAATTTTCTGAATATGATATTTCTATATTTAAATAGGAGACTTTTTATTAATACCAATCATTTTATTAAGGCAATTTATACTAGCAATAAATTTTATTTTTATAAAGAATCTAAGTACACCATAAACAATAAAATAAATAATAGTTTTTTATAGCATTTAAGTAATTAATTTTTTTGTTTTTACAACAAGCTAGTTGTTCATCTTAGTTTCAAAGATCTTTACATAGCTCTCTCTAGCTAATAGGATGTGAGATAAATATTCCTACTTTTACATGTATTTGATCACTCATAAAAAAATATTAAAAAAATAGCAAACAGGCTGTACTTCATGCTATAAAATTAATTTATAAAACTTAGTAAAATATAACTACTTTAAACTAAGTGAATTAGGTATTCAAATGGCGTTTTGGTAAAAAACTGTCCTACATTTTTTAAATATTAGCTCTCACGATAGATTTTCAAAAAAAATAATCTATTTTTCGATTAAATGAAGCAAAGAATCTAAGTTCTACTTTCATGCAGCACAGAGGAATCTTTAAATTCGTTAAATTCAGAACATAGATAAAATTATTATGAGATGCTAGTTATGTTAAAACAAAGAGTATGTCAATAAAATCTAATTTAATGCTTTCTGTTCTAAAAATAAATAAACTATCCTCCTATCAATCATTAAACACTTAAAATGTCTTTATTGCTTAAAATTTAGGTAGTAAAACAACCTTATTAATATAAATTTAAAACAATTGTGTTCTCCTTTTTATTTAAGATTCAGCTCAAATTATTACATTTGTTGGAGTAAAAAATCATTAAAATTTTCCATTTTTTATAGAAGCTGTCATAATCATAGTTAGAAATATTTACATAAACAGCTGCAATAAAAAATAGGCTAAAAATATAAATCGTTTTATTAAAATAATTTAAATTAATCCAAATAAAACAGTTAAATGTGTAAATAAAACATGTAATTTATTTTTAAACCAATGTTTCTTTTGAAATTGGCTTCTTTCATCTTTATTTTTTTTATTATTCTTAAACATTAAATAAATGAAAATATTCAATAAAACCAACAAAAAATGTTTTGCAAAAGACTAAACTTCAAATCATTTGATGCTTTAAAAAAGTATTAATAAATTCTAATCTACTATGTTTATAAAAACATATATAAAAGCTTAAAATAAAAACCTTTTACTATTTAGTTAAAATAAAATGCTTAATTATTATTGAGGAGTTATTAAATTTATATTAACAAAAATATTGATAAAGACTTTTATAAATAAAAATATTAAATTTACTTTCTATTTAAAAAATTTTTTAACGACTTAATTCCAATTTATTCCTTTATTTATTATTGTAATTTATTTAGAATACAAATAATCTTTTAGATATATGAAATCTGATCTTTATCTTAATATTAAAGTGAGTTGTTTATTTTATTAAATATTATATTTTTTATTATAGAAAGAAAGAAAAAAATAAATTTGAAGTAATATTTAAATTATTTTAATTTATTAAATAGAAATATTAATCTTTATTTTTAAAAAGAGATACTTATAACTAAAATTTATATAATAATTTAATTTTTATAATTATTAATTTCTTTTTATATTAAAAGCAATAAAGTTAATAAATTATTTTTATATAATTTAAATTTAATAAAAAATATCATTTTCTTAAGAATTTTTATTTCTTTGTTTTTTAATTTACCATTTTATTTCATTTAAATAAAAAAAGCTATAAAAGATATTTTCTGTATTTACATTCTAATTTTATAAATATAAAAAATATACATAAATAAATACATTTTTTTATATTTTCAAATTTTTTATTCCAATAATACTTTCTATCTATCAATCTTTATCGCTTTTTTTTTCATACAAATATACCTTTTTCAACTAATCTTTTAACTTTAAGGTACTTGTTCAATATTTTTTATTTTTCTGATCTATCAATTTATTGTATCTATCAATAGATTTTAAAGATAATTAAAAATTAATGAGAATTCAAATTTTAATAATTTTTAATGAATTAAATAAAAAAATAAAAAATATTTTAAATTAAATTTTGATATTAAATATCACCAATTTAATCTCCACTTTTTAAATATTTCAGAAAATATTGTTATTTAAAAAGAAAAACGAATAAAAATATGAACTAAGAATAAATTAGAAAAATAGTTTAAGCAAGAGTTGAAAATGAAAAATTAGTTAAATTAAAAAAAAGATAATGAGAATCAAAAAATAAAAGAATCAAATAAATAGATTATTTTTATTTTTATCTTTTTTTATATTAAAATATATCACAACCTAAAACAAATAAGCTGTTTTTACCTTAAATTAAGAGTCAAATTTGAGAAATTAGTGCAGTTTGCTAATCCAAAACATAAGATTGAGGCACCTTTTTTACCAATTTAATTTTTCCTTTTTAAATATTGAAGAAAATATTAGCTAGTTAGAAGGAAAAATGAATAAAAAATATGAATTAGGGATATGTTAGTAAAATAGTTCAAGAAAAATTTAAAAATGAAAAATGAATTAAATTAAAAAAACATCAAAAAGCAAATAAATCAAATAAATAGAGTGTTTTTGTTTTAATCCACTTTGATATTAAAATATATCAATCTCAATCTAAAACAAATATGCTGTTTTTATCTAAAATCAAGTGACAAATTTCAGAGATTAGTGCAGTTTCCTAACCCAGAACCTAAGCAAAAGGCACCATTTGGACCAATTTAATTATAAAGTTTTACATATTAAAGAAAATATTAGGTTGTTAGAAGAAAAAATGAATAAAAAATATGAATTAGGAATAAGTTAGTAAAATAGCTAGAGCAAAAGTTAAAAATGAAAAATGAGTTAAATAAAAAAAAAGATAATCAGAATCAAAAATGTAAATAAATAAAATAAATAGAGTGTTTTTGTTTTAATCCTTTTTGATATAAAAATTTATCACAATTTAATATAAATAAGCTGTTTTTAAACCTTTAACAAGTAAAAAATTTATGTAGATAAAAATTTAATTAACTTCTCTAATAATACAAATACTCAATTATAAAAATGAGATTTAAACAAGCAAAAGATTAAAGTTTTTCAAACAATTAAGAAAAAGAAGGAAAATTTGAAATCAATCAAATAATTAATTAAAAATCTAAGATAGGTCATTTTGTAAACGCAAATTGATTTTTCATTATTTTATAAAGAATTAAACAAGTAACAATAGAATTTGAATATTAAAATCATAATAAAGAACATATTTGAGAATTTGGTGATGTATAAACTAGAAGTAAGATAAGGAGTAAATAAAAAATGCATTTAAGAATAACCCAAATAAACTTTCTGTTAATAAAGCTGGTTTTTAGAAGACACAAATATTAATAAAATCAGTTAAACATAAATAAAAACAATTATAGTTGATTCATGATTTACTGCGTATAGAGATACTAAAATACTGCCATTAAGTTAAAAACATAAAAAACAAGAATAATGCTCAAAAAGAAGAAGATTACTAAAAATTGGTAGAGAATATTTTAAATTCAGGTGATTCATTAAATTATTAAAAATAAAAAGTTAGCTTAAATAATCCGAAAAGAATTAAATAATTTAAATAGTTAGTTGCAAACAAATATAAAAAAGATAAAGTAATAATATCAATTTTCAATTAAACTTCACTTTTTAAAATAAATATTTGAAAGAAACAAAATAAAGTTTTTATATCAAATAAATATTTTCCTTCTTTATTCGTTGTTTATTCATTTAAATTATTTATTTTTTAAAACATTAATTTAACATTTTATTTTATTTAAATTAAAAAAGCTATAAAAGATATTTTCTGTATTTTATTTCTAATTTTATAAATATAAAAAATATACATAAATAAATACATTTTTTTATATTTACAAATTTTTTATTCAAATAGTACTTTCTATCTATCAATCTTTATCACTTTTTTTATCATACAAATTATACCTTGTTTAACTAATCTTTTAACTTTAAGGCACTTGTTCAATATTTTTTATCTGTCTGATCTATCAATTTTATTGTATCTATCAATAGATTTTAGTGATAATTAAATAAAAAAAGAAATAATATTTTAAATTAAATTTTGATATTAAATATCACCAATTTAATTTCCATTTTTTAAACATTACAGAAAATATTGTTATTTAAAAAGAAAAATGAATAAAAAATATGAATTAAGAATAAATTATAAAAATAGTTTAAGCAAGAGTTGAAAATGAAAAACGAGTTAAATTAAAAAAAATATAATCAGAATAAAAAAGTAAATGAATCAAATAAATAGATTATCTTTGTTTTTATCTTTTTTTATATTAAAGTATATCACAACCTAAATCAAATAACCTGTTTTTACCTTAAATCAAGTGTCAAATTTGAGAGATTATTGCAGTTTGTTAATCCAGAACATAAGCATGAGGCGCCTTCTTCACCAATTTAATTGTACCTTTTTAAATATTAAAGAAAATAGTTGTTATGGAGAAGGAAAAATAAATAAAAAATATGAATTAGAGATAAGTTAGTAAATTAGTTAAAGCAAAATTTAAAAATTAAAAATGAGTTAAATTAAAAAAAAAAACATCAAAAAGCAAATAAATAGAGCGTTTTTGTGATAATCCACTTTGATATTAAAATATATCAATCACAATCCAAAACAAATATGCTGTTTTTACCCTAAATCAAGTGTCAAATTTGAGAGATTAGCGCAGTTTGCTAATCTAGAACCTAAGTAAGAGGCCCCATTAGGACCAATTTAATTATATCTTTTTAAACATTAAAGAAAGTATTAATAGGTTAGAAGGAAAAATGAATAAAAAATATGAATTAGGAGTAATTAGTAAAATAGTTTGAGCTAGAGTTGAAAATCAAAAATGTGTTGAATTAAAAAAATATAATCAGAATCAAAAAGTTAATGAATCAAATAAATAGAGTGTTTTTGTTTTAATCATTTTTGGTGTTAAAATATATCACTCCAAAACAAATAAGCTGTTTTTACCTTAAATCAAGAGTCAAATTTTAGAGATTAGTGCAGTTTGCTAATCCAGAACCTAAGCAAGAGGCGCCATTTGGACCAATTTAATTAAAACTTTTTAAACATTGAAGAAAATTGTTAGAAGAAAAAATGAATAAAAAATATGAATTAGGAATAAGTTAGTAAAATAGCTAGAGCAAAAGTTAAAAATGAAAAATGAGTTAAATTAAAAAAAAAATAATGATAATCAATATCAAAAATGTAAATAAATCAAATAAATAGAGTGTTTTTGTTTTAATCTGATATAAAAATATATCACAATTTAAAATAACTAAGCTGCTTTTACTCGAGATAAATTTTCAAATTTGAAAGATTAGTGCACTTTGCTAATCCAAAACCTAAGCCTGAGGCACCATTTGAACCAATTTAATTATAACTTTTAAAAATTGAAGAAAATATTAGTTTTTTAGAAGGAAAAATGAATAAAAAAATATGAATTAGAGATAAATTAGTAAAATAGTTTGAGCAAGCGTTGAAAATGAAAAATGAGTTAAATTAAAAAAAATATAATGATAATCAAAAGTAAATAAATCAAATAAATAAAGTGTTTTTTCTTTAATCCACTTTGATATAAAAATGTATCACAATTTAATATAAAAAAGCTGTTTTTACTAGAGATAAAGCGCTAAATTTGAGAGATTATTGCACTTTGCTAATCCAGAACCTAAGCAAGAGGCACCTTCATCTCCAATTTAATTGTTCCTTTTTAAATATTGAAGAAAATATTAGTTAGTTAGAAGGAAAAATAAATAAAAAATATGAATTTGGAATAAGTTAGTAAAATAGTTTAATCAAAAGTTAAAAATGAAAAATGAGTTAAATTATAAAGAATATAATCAGAATCAAAAAAGTAAATAAATTAAATAAATAGAATGTTTTTGTTTTTATCCTTTTTGATGTAAAATTATATGATAGTCCAAAATAATTAAACTGTTTTTACTAGAGATAAAGTTCAAAATTTTAGAGATTAGTGAACTTTGCTAATCCAGAACCTAAGAAAGAGGCACCTTCATTACCAATTTAATTGCTCCTTTTTAAATATTTAAGAAAATATTAGTTAATTAGAAGGAAAAATGAATAAAAAATATGAATTAAGAGTAAGTTAGTGAAAAAGTTTGAGCTAAAGCTGAAAATGAAAAATGAGTTAAATTAAAAAAAATATGATCAGTAACCAAAAGTAAATAAATCAAATAAATAGAGTGATTTTATTTTAATCGATATTTATATTAAAATATATCACAGTCCAAAATAAATAAGCTGTTTTTACCTTAAATAAAGTGTCAAATTTGTGAGATTACTGCATTTTGATAATCCAGAACATATAGAATAGGCACCATTTGGACCAATTAGATTATAACTTTTTAAATATTAAAGATAATATTAGTTAGTTACAAGGAAAAATGAATAAAGAATATTATTTAGGAATAAATTAGTAAATAGTTTGAGTAAGAGTTGAAAATGAAAAATGAGTTAAAAAAAAAAAGATAATCAGAACCAAAAAGTAAATAAATCAAATAAATAGAGTGTTTTTGTTTTAACCCTTTTTGATATTAAAATTTATAACAATTTAAATAAATAAGCTGTTTTTACTAGAGATAAAGTTCAAAATTTGAGAGATTAGTGCAGTTTGCTAATTCAGAACATAAGCAAGAGACACCATTTGGACCAATTTAATTATTACTTTTTAAATATTGAAGAGAATATTAGTTTTTTAGAAGGAAAAATGAATAAAAAATATGAATTAGGAATAAATTAGTAAAATAGTTTGAGCATGAGTTGAAAATGAAAATTAAGTTAAATTAAAAAAAACATAATCAGAATCAAAAAGTAAATAAATCAAATAAATAGAATTTTTTTGTTTTAATCCTATTTGATATAAAAATATATCACAATTTAAAATAAATAAGTTGCTTTTACTCGAGATAAATTTTCAAATTTGAGAGATTAGTGCACTTTGCTAAAGCAGAACCTAAGCAAGAGGTACCTTCATCACCAATTGAATTGTTGCTTTTTAAATATTGAAGAAAATATTAGTTAGTTAGAAGGAAAAATGAATAAAAAATATGAATTAAGAATAAGTTAGTAAAATAGTTTAAACAAAGGTTAAAAATGAAAAATGAGTTAAATAAAAAAAAGATAATCAATATAAAAATTGTAAATAAATCAAATAAATAGAGTTATTTGTTTTAATCCATTTTAATATTAAATATTATGGAAATCCAAAGCAAACAAGCTATTTTTACTAAAAATAGTTTAAGAAAATGTTGAATATGAACATAACTATTAATTTAATTAAATAAATAATTATAAATATGAGAATAGTTCTTTAAAAAAATTTACCTTGATAGCAATGATAAAATAAATAAGATTAATGATAATAAATTAAATTTACTTGAGGTCAATATGGAGATCAGTATGAGTTGAAAGAAAAGAGTTTAAAAACTTTTTTAATGTTAAAATAAAATTAAAGAGTAATTACTTAAAAAATAAATGCTTACATCTTCTAAACTATTAAAATGATTATTCTATTACATCATTTATTTTTTGATATTCAAATCGAAATAATTTAATCTAAATTTAAGAAATTTTATTAAAAGAATTTAATAAATTATTTTCTTCATATAAATTAATTTGGGTACAAGAAACAAATAAAATTGAGATCAAATATTAATTTATAAAACTAATGATGAATAAGAGATATAAATATTAAAATTTAGATAAAGTTTTTTAATAAATTAGTCAATCTTTTTTCAAAATTTCTAATAATTTTGAAAAGAATAAAGAAATTATAAGCTTTATAAATAACTAATAATATTCTTTTAAAACAAATAAAAATATTTATTATTTCATTAAAAAATTATAACATAGATATTTTATTATAAAATTTAAAAAATTACAATTTACTTAATCAATCTATAGAAAAGTAAATATAGGAATTAAATTCTTATGTTTCCACTTTCACAAGAATTTCAAACCTGAAAAAGGATTTTTACTTGATTTACACCCATAATTATTCTTTTAAATTAAAATATTTAAGCTTAATTTAGTAATATTTTTAAATTTAAAAATAAAACTCATAATTTATTTTAACTTTTTTATTTAAATATATATTTTTTACCTGCCAAGTTAAATGTTTCAGGATCAAAACCTATCGAGGGAATTTTTTATTAAAAAAATAATTTGAAATTAATTTGTGAAATATTAATTCATATTTTAATAAATTATAAATGAATAAGTTAATGATTAGTTTTGAACAGCTACTTAATTTAATTTAAAGATTTACATGAGAAATCATCAAAAAAAATACAAATTTAATAACAATAATATAAAAAAATACAAATAAAAAATAAATGTTAATATTTTTTTAATAATTTGTTTTTGTTTTAGTTTCAGTAAAGTTCTCTTCTAATTTTACGATTTTTAGGTTCCTGCTCGTGCTCATTCTCATTCACTTCTTCATTTTCTGGCTTTTCGCTTTCATTTTCTGGCTTTTCGCTTTCATTTTCTGGCTTTTCTCTTTCATTTTCTGATTGATTTACGCTATTTTCAGCTTTTTCATTTTAATTTGCGCCATTTACAGGTTGGTTATTTTCTGGATAGAAGTTCACAGTTTGACCGTTTTCAATATCAGAACGAATAGCTTTAGCTGCCTCATCAACATATTCCTCTTTTCTAGAATCTTATTTGACAACTTCCATTTCAGGTTCTTCTTTCTTATCAATAGGGTCTTTGCTAAACTTCTCTAACAAATCTGCGTAAAAAATTTTGTATTAGTTGTAAAGCTTGCAGGTTTGTCTTATGTTATATTTATAGAAGACTGAGCTAGGTGATTTAAAAAAATTTCTAGCTTATTATTGTAAAGTCTAGAAAAGAGCATTATTTTAAAAGTTTTATTCATTAAATTGGTAGTTATAATACATTTTAAGCATTTGAGGATTAGTTTATCTGATGTAGTCAATTGCCAACAAAGAAAATAGTTGTAATCTATAATCAGCACCCTTTCTGTTTTTTATCAAGAAACCAAGTGATAATAAGATAGTAAGTACATAGTAAATTATCATAGCTGGATGACAGTAGACTAGTAATAAAGCAAAGGAGATTATAATCATTACGCAAAAGAATACCAATACAAGTATAATACATATGATAGGGAATATGACAATCCATCTTATGTCATCGTTTTTGTGTTCTACTGTTTTACTTCCGTCGCTATATATTGTTGTTTCTATGTAATAATTTACCTTTTGATTTAAAATACTCATACCACAAGCTGCAAAAATAATTATTACAATAGCAGGAAGAGTAATAAGTATAAGGAAGGGATATGACATTAACTTATCAAAAGATTCAGCTTTGCATACTTCTATCATGGATATGAGGCATATAAAGTTAAAGAGAGAGAAGACTACTCCTGCTGCATAAATTGGAGCAGCACCAAATGTATAGATGCCATATCTCAAGTTTGCACATTCCTCATATACAACTGCAGTGAGAGGAGAAAGAGAGATGACAAAAGCATAGTCAAAAAATAGATTGATGTAATCCAAATAGGACACATCAAATTTTTCAGTTTTGATTATATACTTTTGCTTAAAAATTTTTAAAAAATATTTTGTGGACATGTAAATGTAAAATAGTTTATAAGCTATTATCAAAGCTACGCAAATAAGTACCCAGGTATCAGCGTAGTTAATAATTTTTAGAACATCAGTGTCTTAAATTTATGTGCATTCATAATTAGATTTAGAAACAGGTGGACTAGTTGCTTTAAAGTATTTTTTGTCGCCAACTTAAAGAACTGCATATTTAGGTCTTAAACTGTAAAATATTAGACTTACGATTATGAATAAGAGAAACATAAATTGCATTAAAACCTTCAAACCCATGAAAAACAAGTATGTTTTCGAGGTTTAATAGCTTGTATGAACAGCCTGGCAACACAAGAGAATATGTTCCAACTCCTTTTTTTCCTTTTCTTCCTTTTCTTATTCTTCTCTTCTCTTCTATTCATTTAAGTAAATTTAATTTTGAGTCACTGTCAGTAATTAAATATTGTTTGGATCAGTAGGTAAGGAAATTTGATTCACCAATAGAGGTTAGTTAGATGGAACTGAAATGAGAGAGGGCTAAGCATAAACGTACTAAACGTTAGGAGGAGGAGCTTACTGAGGATTGTAAACAACTTAATGGATTACTTACTACTACATTCCCTAAGTATATTGCTGAGAATACTACTGGGTAAGAGGTGGAGGTGGTGGCGAATATGGTGCTTGCATTACTTTCTTTCTTTATTTTTTATTTTTTATTCTAATTTCTTACTTTTTTTTGTTTATAGGTGTAAAATACTTCTTAAGATATTTTTTTAAATTAAAAGTTGTTATTAAAGATATATCTATTTTTTAAAGGCTATTATTATTATTATTTTTATAAAATTCTATGAAATTAAAGGCAATTTTTATTTTTTTAAAGCTCTTTTAGCTAATAAAAAATATTTTTAATGTTCAGTATCTTCTTTTTAAGAGTACAACTGATAGAACAGTTTTCATTAATAGCAAATAAATAATGTGGCTAAGTAAATTTACATTTTTAAATAGATTTTGTTTGAATTGGATATTTTTTATACTTTTGATAATTAAGAGAAGACTATTTAATCAACATATTTGGATACTGTAAACTAAGAAAGAAATCATTTAGAAAAAAATAAAAGAATAATTAGAAATAAACGAAGCTATATTTTTATTGAATTGAATAGATTTTTCAAAAAAAGATTCATTTTTAAAAAAGTAAATTGTATCTTTTATTTTCAAAATATTCTTCGTTATCAATAAAATATTCCCTCATTGTTTTTATAAAATAAACCACCCACTTTTACTTGTTTTTTGAGTTTTTAAAATTAAAGAATCAACTTATTTGATTAACGTCTTCATTTAGAACGCAAACATATATACAAGATTAAAATACCCAACTAATTGAATTTCTTTTAGTGTAAAACAAATCACCAATTTTTACATCTAAAGGTATTTCTCACCTAGCATTGCTAAAATATAATAAAATATTTTAAAACATTTGCTTCTCTGCCCATTATCATTTTAAACTCTAAAAATTGTATTTAAAAGTTATAAATGCTAAAGAAAGCAGCATTTTTCTTAGTCAGAGCTTGTTACATATTTTGAAATTGGACAGAATTGGTAATCTGTAATTTAATATGTGTTCAAGCGCTCACCGAAAAATGGAAAATCTAGAATTAAATGTGTGGTGTTTGCAATTAATTAATTAGTATAAAAAATATTGTTTGTTTTGTTTCAAATTCATAGACTATTTATTTATTGATCTTTTTAATCAATCAAAATCATTATAAAAAGGGATAAATTGATTCAGGTTATTTCAAATTAAATTTCTAAAAATTAGAATTATTTTTTTTTCCCCTGTCTTTATTTTTAATAAAAGATTTGCTTTTTTTTTGCAAATCAAAAATAGACTGGATTTGTAATTATCTTTTCACAATATTTACAGCTTTCAATTAAATTAAATAAGAAAGTGATGAATTAGTGGGAATTACAAACTAACACCTAATTATTTAATTATCATCATTAATTTCTAAATACTAATCTGATTATTCCTTTATAATCAAAAAGAAAGAAATTATATCTATTTATTTTTTCTTAATACTTAATTGAAGAAGTTGTCTAATAGTAGAAAATTTGATTTCAAAAATTGGCATCTGCTTTGATATGAAAAAATATAAATTATGCAATTAATTTTAATTATTTTAAAAAAATAAATTTAAATAGCACTAGAATTAGTTTATATTAATATAATTTTGAATTGCGATTCTATCCATTAACACTTAGATCCATATATTGCTGTTTTTTTAATCTTTAAAAATTTACCATAATAAATTCAAAAGTTTTTTATAATAAGCAAATATTTATATTCCTATTATAATTTACTAATATATCATAGGTGAGAAATTCATTTCAAAATTTTTAAATTGTTATTCCTTTATTTGGAATGATTAAATTAATAAGTTAGAGCTATTAGATTATATATTTATTATATTATATAAGTTAAGATAGGAAAGGATGGATTCATTTACACTTAAAAATAATAAAAAGATATTAGTTAATTAAACAACCAATTTCAACAGAAGAAAGTGATTATTTGTTTTAATTGAGCAAACGATTATGATATAAGCTTTTTGTTGTATCTTTTGATAATAATTTTCATCGCATATTTTAGAGTAATTTTCTCTTATTATTTTATAATAAAATAGATTTAATAACATTAATTTATTTTGTTTTACTTTGTTATAAAATTTTTTGTAAAAATTAAATTAATTTTATAATGGATTCATATAATCTTATGCCTTATTAAATAATATTTAGAATACTTGTTCAATTATTTTTTTATTACTTGTATTTTTCAACTTTATCATTTTACTTAAATATTTAAATACATTTAATTATTTTATGGTTTTTTATATTTAAAAAAAAACTTTTTAATATTTAGATTTAATCCATATTCATTTTTAGTTGAAAAAAGATCGTAATTTAAATGATACTAAACAAAAGTAAAGCTTTAATTTTTTTATTAATATCTAAATCAAATTATCAATATATTTTTAAATGATATTAAGTTGTGAAGTAATAAAAAGACTGTTATGAATAAATATTAACTTATTATTTAGAAATATAAAACCTTAAATTTCAACTATTAAGGTTCACTTACTTTTAATTATTTTTTTACTAAACGCTTTATTTTATTAATACTTCTAATTTTATTATATAAAATGTTTCAAATTAATCAATAAATTATTTTTTAGCTCATATTTAAAATTAATAGAAACAACTAAATTTAATAATTTGGCGTTAAATAAGATTTGTTCAATAAAATATTTTTAATTTATTGATTGTATTAAATAAAAAAAAATTTACCAAAACCACATATTAATTATTTAATGAGATGCCAAATTATAGTTTAGAAACTATTTTTGTAAAAAAAATAATCAAATTCATGATTTTAAAATATTTTTAAATTTAAATAAGAGAGCTTATTATTTCTATTACATTAATTTACTAAATCAAATATACTTTTTAAAATGAATATAATTTTTAAAAAAATAGAAATTAAGCAAAAAAATAATAATTTGAACAATAAATTGATTAATTAAAATAGGTAAACTGATTAATTAAAGTAGGTAAATTAATACCTTTAAAGCTGTTAATTTTATATTAGGGACAGCGGTTATTCTAAGTTATTTTAAAGTAACCATTTTTAGCTGTTCCTTCTGAAAAAAACTAAATTTGATAGAAATAATTCTAAATTTTAAGCAAAAATTTTTAATATTTTTAAAATTTGAACTAATTATTGCAAATGAGTCAGCTTTTTTTAACCTTTTAATAATGCCATAAAAATTAATATATTATTTCAAATTTAATAAAATAATTAGGATTTGATTTATCTTTTAAAGATTTTTTAAATATACCATTCTTCATTTAAAAAAAAATTTTATTTTCGAATAATTTATCTAGCTTTTTTTTATTATTCTATTGAAGTAACCAAGTGTCTAAAAAAAACTTAATGGTTAAGTATTTTTATTTTAATATATTAATCAGTTAAACATTTTACACACCTAAACAAATTTAGTATGACTATCATTTCGTTGTGAATAGATGAGCTATATTCTCTAATAATTTACCTCCAACATCGCTTTTAATTGAATTTTCAAAAGGAAGTCCATCAAAATTGATGAACATCAACTTTTCTAATTACTTTGTACTCTGTTAAACTGTTTTTGAGAGTATCAAAATAACATTAAGCATCTGAGATTTTTAATAGTTTTAATGAAACATTCAAATGATAGTCTAATGTATATGGAATTAGATTTTTATTTATGTATTGGCTTAAATATACCTCTTGATTTATTGATAAATTTTTACTAAGGAAATAAGGTAAAGAAATTCCTTTTTCTGAAATCAAAATAAAAGCAAGTATTTTTCTTAGAACTTTTATTTTGGATTAAATTTTAATTTTGCTGTAGTTTTAGATCTCTCACAAGAATAGAAGTTAGGTTTTCCATTAATTTTAATTTTAAGTGTCAAATAAGATTCGTCATCCATGAAACAGAACAAGTTTTGTTTTATTTTTTAAATAAGGGTTCTTATTTCTGCTTAGTTTAACTTTTTGATTATCTGTTCTGACAGGAATGATTTTCTTTTTTTGCATTTGATACTAGTGTGTTTTTTTAGAGATATAAAGATATAATATTGCCTGCATTTATACTTATAAGCTACTTTCCTATCTTGAAGAGTTCCGATCTTTGTGATCAAACATTTTTTTGAAGTTTTATATTTATTTTTAAGGGAATATTTTGGTAATTCTCTCATCTTAAAAATTCTTTATGGATATTCCTTAACATCTGCTCTTGATATTATTTTACACAATATAGATTTAAGGATGTTATTAGCTTCAAAGTATTTATTATACACACCTTACCCTTTTATTAATTACATAATTAAAAATTGTACACTCTCTCTTTATAATACTTATTTTGAGTTAGTTACTTTTCCCATCAACCACTTACTATTAATCTTGATTACTATAATTATTTTTATAAAATAATGTAATTTAATTTTTCATAATAAAAAAATAAAATAAATTTATAATTTTATCAAATTTATTTTGTTCGAATATTTTTGTAATAATTGTTTAAATTAATGAAAATAATGAATTACAAATAAATAAACAAACATGGAAGTATTTTTATATTAATTTATATATAAAGGTGCCTTTTTAACTAATTAATTAACAAATTATTTAATAAATATTTTAATAATGATATATTTATGATTGAAGAAATAGCCTTTCTCTTAGTTTTTTAAGAAGATTTCAATCTAAAATGATAGTATTTTAACTTTTCTTAATCTCTAAAAATTAAGATTCAATTGTATAAAATTTTTCAAGCAATTAGCCCATAAAATTATTTTGTTATAATTGATGTTCTTGTAATGCTTTAACTTATATTTGCAGCTATTCAACTTATCTTTTTAGCCTTTTATTTTCAGTTTCTTCTTAGCTTTCATGATATTCTTATTTCACTTGAGATACTTAAGGTTGTTAAATTTCCTCTTCCATTTTATTTTAATTTGACTAGTTTTCTTTAAGGCATGCACTAATTAGTTATATATTAGCCCTTTATATATCATGCTTATACTTATAGAAATGAACTAAATAATAATTGTAAAGTTCTTATTTTCCACATTAATATTCTTTTTAAAGCGATACTACTCTCACATATAAATCAGAATCGGGCTTTACACCAATAAGGAATTTTACTTTTGAATAATTTATGACTTTTCCTTTTACAGATTCACTATTCCATACTTAAAGATTTAATTTTTTAATAACACTTTCTAATCCGCCTTTTTATACACTTTTTGAATTTTAATTATTTTCTTTTTTTGCGTAGAGAAACCCTGTATTTGGTTGATAGTTTTTCAATAAATCGATGCTTTAGCCACTTAAAATTCCTAGCTATTTTTGTTCGGACAGCTTATAAGATTTGAAAAACGCATCTATATAAAAGTTTTCTAAGTTCTCAATTTATGGAAAGTCGTTTGGATTGAAGTCAATTTTGAATAAAAAATTATTCATAGTTTTCTAAATTTCTATTTACTTTTTTAGATTATTATTTTTTGTGTAATTAATTTAATTATAATTTATCGTCTAAGTATTTATTTTTTTTACAAACAAATTGCTTGGGTTGATTTATCTATTTCTAGATCTATCATTTTTTTGAGATAAAACACTTTTAAAATCTAAAGCTTTTAAATGTTAATTTTTATAAATATTTTAAGGAGAATGCAGAATCTAAAAGAGTATTTATTACTCTATTATTTACATAGAATTATTTTTTAATATTTAGCGCGCTTTCTCTAAACTAGCTCTATAAATTAAGTTTTGCATCTCATCAAATTATTGATGATTATTCAGTTAAAATGCGCAAATAAAAATTCTTGTTATCTAAAACAGTTTTTTTAAAAACCTAAAGCTTTATAAAGAACGTTCTAAGGCAACATTTAATAAAATATTTTTAAATCACCTTTGAATTTAAGATAGTTATGTAAAGAAAAAATCTATTCTAAACAACTCGCTTCAAATTAGAACAAACTATTATTTTTAATTAAAAGAATAGCAATTTTAGCTCAAAGTTAGTAAGAATATTTTCTGCTCTGAACTATTCAAAATTTGAAAAAAAAAGTGTTAGTAAAAATAATTGATTGAATGAAATCTATGAATCTTTTTCTTTTTAATTGAACATTAAAAGTAATATTTATACCAAAGAAAAAAAATCTGACAAATATATTTTTTTTCTAAATTACAATTTACCTAGCTCTATTTTAGTTTATTAATTTTTTTATATAGAAATACATTTTATTCATTTTTTTATTTGAAAATCAGTTTGATAAGATAATTATTGATAAAAACTTAAAATAATTTATTATCTAAAAAATTGTATTAATTTTAATCAATTTTGATAAAAAATCTTATTAAAAGTGTATCTAAGAGTAGAATAATAAGCATATATTTTGATATAAAAATGGATCCTACAAATAAGAAAATTGAATAACTATTTAAATCAATGTGCTTGGTTAATAGATTGATTATAAAATTTTAAGTTGAAAGAAAATTTGTTAAAAAATGAATAAAGGTATGTTTAAAGAATATATTACAATAAAAAATAAGAATATATAATGAAAATTGCATCCATTTATCAAAAATTTTGCTTATAATTCTTTCTCTAATTAAAAAGTATCTGTATGAACAGCTCAAATGTTTAACTTTTCTTATTAAAAAGCACATGAAAATATAATTTTTTATATTTAATGATAACATATAAAAGTGTATACATTATTTATAAATATTTTGTATTTGTTAACATTAAAGGAAATATTATTTTTTTAAATATTAGAATATATTAAGAAATTTCAGATACTATTTTATGCAAAATATCCAAAACAAAATAAAGAAAATTCTAAAAAATTTCCTATATTTTTTTATCATAACTGTAATTTTCATTTTATCTGTCTAATTTTATTAGCATAATCACATTAAATCTAAAAATAGATTTCAAAAAAAATAATCAATACTTAAAAAAAATTTTATACTAAAAAATGAAACTCAATTATAAATTAAATAACGTTAAATTTAATATAATATATCCTGTTTAATTACCAGTGGAAGAGTTTTTATTGCATTTAAGTTAAATAAACATATAAAATTACATATTTAAAATTAAAAAAATTAAAAAGTTTTTTTTTTAATTTTATCATTTAATGGCGAAAAATTATTTTTTTAGAATATAAAAATAAAAAAAAATAAAACTTCAAATTGAAGAAACAATAAAGTAAATCGTCCAAACAGAGTTTTAACAAAAATTGAAGTATTTGAAAAATAATACTAAAAATCATAATTAAAGATGTGAAATAGACAACTGCAAATTCTTGATAAGAAAAATCTGCATAATTAAATACAGAAAATTAAAAAATAATAAGAGCTAATATAAAAACAATATAATAAAATAGATATGGAGGTTGAAACAGAAAATAATAAGCAAAGTAATTAGGAAAAATAAATTACCCACTCAACTTAAAAATCAAATAATAATTAAAAAAGATAACAAATAAATTAAAATACAGCAAATAAAAAAAAATAATAAAAGATAATCGATTCCACCAAATTAACTTTTAATGATCAATCAATCAGAAATAAAAGATCACAACGAAGGAAGAATCGAAGAAGAAATTGAAGAACACAGCGCAAAACAACACAACTTAGACACAATAAATGTAAAAGCTAACTATGTTGTGGCTCAAACAACTGAGGGAGAATATCTCCAAGAGGCAGAAGGTGATCAATTACTAGACACTTTCACACTGGAAGAAACAGGTAAACAAGTACATGTTATTTAATTCTTTGACATAAACAAAATGAATGAATAGGCCAAGACAATGAAATAAAACAAAACATTATCATCAGACAACCAACATAGGTTCTTTAGAAGTACTATGAATATAAATGAAATGTCCAGTAATTTACTCCTCTAACTGGTAAAAAATAAACAACAACTCATTGACTAAATCTATAATGTCATTGGCACAAAAAATAATAAATTAAGAAAAAAATGTAATGTGCAATCTTTATTGGAGCACCCCAATTATATCTCATGAACCTAACAAGAAAAACAGCAGAAGCACAGAAAATTGACCTAGACCAAGCATATAAATATTTTGCGCTAATACTATGAACAAAAAGCATTTAAAACCTCACATGTATTGAACATAGAATAAGAAAAGAGTATATCATAGTGCTCAATATCTGAAAAAAAAAATCGATGATTATTAAACTAAAAAAACTAACCCAGAAGCTATGGTAAATGTTTAAGTTGAACAAAAAAGGAATTAATTTTGTTAATGAATAAACTTATTAATATCTGTATGAAACCTCTATATATTTCTAGATCAGAAGATCTATAAAATATAAATTGATTTATTTTGTAAAAGTATTTAATGAATCTAAGAAAAAAGTATTAAAAAGATTGATATAAATATTTTAAAAATTAAGCCTAATTTTTCCTCTTTCTTTCTTGTTAGAAGTAAATGAAAATAGATATATAATATGCTATTTGATATTTTCTAATATTTTAAAATCAAAACAAGTAAAAATGTAAATATAAAAATGTTATTGTTTACTTCTATCAAAATTGTATTTTCAAAGTATTATTTTGGTTTTAAAGTATCTTTTTTAAATAAATTGATTAACTTAGTTGGTTGTAAAAATAAATAGAATCTTAGATAAAAAGTATCTAAAAATTTTAATCTTTTTCTATTACTTTTTATCAATACAAGATTAAGCTCTCTTTAAAATTTTGATCAAGTGTTTATTCACTACTAACCTATATAAATGTATTTTCATTCAAATTATTTCTGTAATGAAGTCTAAATTATTATCTTAATTTTTTAGACTTATAAATAATTAATTAAATATTCTTACTTTTGAATTGTAGTTTATTCATAAAACAATAATGATAAAATAGAATTATTTTTTTTCAAATTTATAAAAAGTAATTAGTTTTTATCTTGATCTAAGCATAAATTTATTTTTATTTTAACAAAAGTTGATAAGCTCATGTAATTAATCTCTAAAGGATATTTATATTCAATTTTGGTAAAAATAACTAACTAACTAACTAACTATTAAAAACTCATATTTTTAATTTAATCTTTTTTCAAAATAAAATTAAGATAAAAAAACCAACTCATTATTTATTCTTTTATTTTATTTATCATTTTTATTTTTAAATTGATTAAATTTTAATTATTATTTATGTAATTTAAATTTATTACTTATAATAAGTAACTAATTTGACAATAAAAATGCTTAAATCTTAGGTTCTTATTTGGCAACTTGTACCAATCTCTAAAGTCTAAAAATCGATTTAAGGTAAGTATGTTTATTTATATATGAATTCTGAATTTTAATGATTAAAAAGAAAACAAAAAAAAGAATTCCTGTTGTTTTTATAAATAACTTTTAGATGATATAATTTTATTGACTATTATTTTTTATTTAACTTCGTTTTCATAATTGTTTTTTCTTTTTGTATTGTTTTAAAAAAATTGAATTAACTTTAATAATAAAATTTTAAAAGATGCAATAAAATTGGTGCTTAGGGCATTATAGAAATAAGTTAGTCTTTCACAAGCTTAGTGAATTTGAAAAAGTTAAACTTGAGTCTAAAGTTAATTCTATAATTTGTTTTTGATTGAGCAATTAATAAATATTGATGATAATAAAAGCTGTAATAATATTGGTTCATTAGGGTTAAAAAAATTAGGTTCTTCTATAGCATAATGTTCTAGCATTGTAAATTTATCCCTTAGTCTCTAGTACATTTTTTTATTTAATTCGATTAAAAGTTCATTTCTAAAATTATAAATTAACAAAAAACTAATTTATTTCTCGATTTTGTTTTGATTTCTACATTTTAAATTAAGATCAAATAAAATTGATGATGAGGGAGCATAAATACTAGGTTTTTCTTTAGCTAATCATGATAGTTTCTCAAACCCTTAACTTTCAATCTAGGTTTAACAGTAAATTATTTTTTATTATGCATTTACAATTAATACGAGAATAATGTCTTTTTTAAATTTATTTTTTGCTTTTTATTAAAATTTATTTATTTTAAAATTCAAAATAAATCTATTTTTATTTTATTGAAGTTTTTATAGTTCACAATCAATTTTGTAACTTTATTATGCAAAATTATCAAATCATAAATTTTATGTTTTTTATTTAAAATAAAAAATGAAACTTTAAATTTAAGATAAAATATAAAAATTTCTTAAAATTTATTTTCATTTCAGCTGATATTTTGGTCCTAACATTTAAAGAATTTATTAATAATTTAATAAAAATAGTTAATAAGAACAAGGCTAAGATTTAGCAATTAACTCTAATCTCTTAATATTGACTCTAGATCTGAAGTAAGAACTCTTTATTTAAACTGACTTTAATTAAAATTTTACTAAAATAATAAAGAAAAGATTTTCTCTTTTAATTTAGTTCTTATTTTTTTCTCATATTTAATTGTAACTTTTTTTAATTTAATTGTTGTTTTTGAGTTTAAGTTTACTTCAATTTAAATCATACTTTTCAATAAGTTTTATTTTAATTTTAAGTAATAATAAAATCTGTGCAAAGGGAATATCAGGATTATGCTATTATTATAAAAACTGCAAAAATCTCTCAAATTTAACACTCAAATTTTAGTAAAAATTTTTTACTTTTATTTTTTTATTTATTTTCAATTAATTTTAAGTAAAACGAACGAAATATTTCAAACTATTTTGTTAAATTTCTTATTTTTTTTCGTATTTTATAAATTTTTATTTTTTAAATTGCAATTTATTTCTTATTTATTTAATTTTGCTCAATTTCTAATTAATATCAAACTGTTTTGAAAGTGCAAATAGAATTTGTTCAGAAGGCGCGTAATTCTTAGGCTCTTCATTTGGAAACTGTAAAAATCTTTCTAGCTTAGAATTAGATTTAGGGTAAAAAATTTTGATTTCTAAAAATATTTATTTGTCGATTTTGCTATCTAATTATTAATTATATTTGGCAATTATTTATTTTATCAATTTAATCTATTACTTTTTATTAAAAATTACAAATAGTTGTTGTTAAATTGGTGATGAAGGAGCTTAATCTATATGCTCTAATTTAGCTAAATGCAATAATCTCTAAAATTTGTCACTCTATTTATAGTAAATCAATTATTTTTTTAAAATATAAAAATCAAATTAAATTAAATAAAAATTTTTTTATTTTCATTTTGTGAAGAATTTTCTTTCGTTTTATTTTCAAATTAATTCATTTTTTTAATTTTAATCTTCTGCTCAAACTATTTCCAAAACTTTTACTTTCTTATGTTCTTAATATCTAAATAATACTTTTTTATTTAAACAAATACAAAGTAATAACAAAATTAATGCTTTGGGAGTAAAAGGGTTAGATTCTTCTTTATCAAACTGCTTTAGTCTTAAAAAATTGTAAGTTGAACTTAAGTAAAAGTTTTAATTTGTTTTATTTATCTATCTTAACTTAACAAAAGCAAAATATTGATGAATAACAAACATCTTAATTAAATTTCTAAATTTTATACTTAAGTTTGTCTAAATTGAATTTCTTTTATATTTGTTCTAAATAACTTAAGACTTAATTTAATTCTATTTATTGTTTTTCTTTTTTATAAACACTTAAAAATAATTTTTTATATAATTTATTTAATAAAAGGCATAATTTATTTGGCTCTGAAGGAGCTTAGTATTTATTTTGTTCTCTATTCAATTGTTAAAATCTCTCAAATTTAATTCTTGAACTCAAGTAAAAATAGTTTTTGTATTTTTGTTTATTGTGTTGAGTTGTAATTTTTTTTACTGATTTTAATTTGATTTTTATCTTTTTTGCTTGTTTTTTATTTTATAAACTCATATACTTGTAAATTTATTGAATCCAAAATGATCCCATCATCCCAACTAATTCTTATTAAAATTATTATTTTTCAAAAAATACAATAGTTGTAATTAAATTGGCGATGAGGGTATAGCCTATTTAGGTTCTTATTTAGAAAAATGCTAAAACATTTCAAGTTTGGACATCACAATCTAGTAAATTTTATTTTAGTGTTATTCATTAATTTATTGTTTTTTTTGGTGACTTTAAAATAAATGGTTCATTATTTAGCAAACTACATTTTATTAATATTAAACTGTTTTTCTATAGCTTGAATAATATATCAATATATATTAATTTAAATTTACTATCCTTTTTTTTTGGTTATTGTTATTCTAATCAAATACATTTTTATAAAAATTTATAGTTGTAACTAAATCGGGGCTTTGGGTGCTTCAAGCTTGGGTTTTTAATTATCTAAAATATCCAGCCTCTCAAACTTGAAACTTAATTTAAGGTAAATTTTATTTTTATAGAGCATTAATGATAAGCAACAAATGTTAATCATAGAAAATTAGGTAAATATAATCAATACATATTATCAAATTTTTATTCTTGTTTACATTAATTATTTATTTAAATCGTATGGTTAAAATAATTTTATTTAATTAAGTAATATTAAAATTAAATTTTTTTGATCAATTGATTGTATCTTAAAAAATACTCTAAATAAATAAAAAGTTCCAACCCGATTGGTGATGAGGGTGCATAAGGTTTTGGCTTATCTTTATCAAAATGTGCTAATCTCTCTAATTTAGAAATTTAGTTTAAGTTAAATTTTTATTACTTTTGAATTAATTACTAAATCATCAAAAAATAAAAAAGTTTATTTTTTAAATTCAGATTAATTTAAATGATAATTAATAAAAAAGCATTTATTCTATTTTTTTATTCATTAATTTTTAATTTATAAAAAGTAATTGCTTAATCTAAGATAAAGGTGTTTCAATTTTATTTTAGTAATTAAAAAGCCATAAACACCTCTCATCTTTAAATCTTGCTTTTAGGTAAAATTTATTTTGTTTTTCTTTTTAAATAAAACTTAAATTAAGTTAAAAAATCTAATTTTTCTAAACTTTTCTTTATTATAATTTTGTTAAATTAACCTCATAGTTTGTCCTTTATTTTTTTTTGAAAACATTTAATTAATAAATTTAAATTGTATTTTTAGATCTATTTTTAATTATTACTTATATGATTTTAGTAATATTGATAGAAATAATAATTTTGGAGATGAAGGCATTTAAGGCTTGGATTTTTCTTTAGCAAATTTAACTAATCTACGCTAATTAAAACTTAATTTTTGGTAAATTTTCTATTTATTTATTTTGTAAAAGTAAAATAAAATAAATTTAATTTAAAACTTTGTAAAGCTCTTTAGTTTAGTTTAAAATCATTTAGATATTTATTGATTAGTTAATTTATTTGATTTAACACTTTTTAGCTTAAATTTTAAATAAATTAAAAGCAATAATTCAATTAGTGGCGAAGGTGCTTTATACTTGGCTTCTACTTTAGAAAAGTGTAAAGATATCTAAATATTGTATCTTGACTTAAGGTAAAAACTATTAATTTGTTATTATTTTGTTTTCCATTAATATAATTATAAAATTAATAAATTATGTAGAAAATGTTTTTGTAATAAGTTTTAAAATATAAATTGTTATTTCATGCCTATTTGATTTTAATTTATTAATTAATTGCTAATTTTTTATTTTAAAACATAAAGATCAAATAGAATAAAAAAATAAATTAAATACACTTTTAAAAACAAATGCTTTTAGCTAAAGAGATTAGTTATCAAAAATATATTTTTGTGATAATCATTATTAATTTTATATTACTATAACTAAATGAGACACACATATATATATATATATATTCATTCTTAAACAAAATTAAATACATTTTAATTGTATTATATATGTAAGATATCAAAAATAAAATTTTTAAATAATAAAATAATTTAACACAAAATATTTCTGTTTAATAAATTATATTTTTTGGTATTAAAATTCTAAAATTACTATATAAAATATTTTATAACTATGGATATATTAAATCTAATTGGTTTACTTTTTTAATAAACTATGAAAATAGATGTGTCATTTATAAACAAATTAGAATAAATTTTATTAAATTTAAATCAAAATTTTCATTACTAACATAAAATATATATATATTTTTAATCCATATATTTTCATTTAAAATGAATATATAATTTAACTAATTCAAATATATAAATAATCAGTATAAATAGTAATAAGTTAACCTCTTCATTTTAAGAACATACATTCTTAATTTTTTTAAAAAAGATTTGAACCTGAAACTTTTAATAATAAATAAATAAATCAACTTACTAAAAAGTAAAATTTTTTAAAGATAAGATATTAAATAAAAACTATGCCATAAGTATTAACTTTAATAATTTAAATATTTAAAAATATAATAATGAATTTATTAAGATTATATTTACAATATCACAAATTTTAATCTTATAAGATTAGTGAACTTCTTTAAAATTTAACCTAGGCTTTATGAACAATTATCGTCAATTTGATTGTTTCTTCATGAATAATTTTAAATTATAAATAAATTTATGTTTTATTCAAAAAATTAAAATTTAAAATAAATTTAATTAATAAGCAGAATAAATAAAGCTTATTGTTCAAAATTTAAAGCAATCATACAAATATTTAAAGACTATGTATGTGTATTTTATTTGTAATGTTTGTTTTTCTAATATAAAATTAATTAAATTTGATTTACGAAAGGTCAAGGGTAAGAACTGTGAGATTACTGCATTTTGCTAAAGCAGAAACTAATTCTGAAGCACCTGCATTGCCAATTTAATTTTATCTATTTTTATTTGGGAGATATTTAAAAACGCAGAAAAACAATTACAGAAAATAAAAATTAAAAAATAAAATTTTTAAATCAATAATTTAGTTGGTTAAGTATATTTAGCTGAAAATAATATAAATAATATAAATTAAAGAATAAATCATCTTTTTTACGTGAGCTCAAGAGCCAAACTTTAAAGTTAAGGATAATTTGTAAAAATAGAACCTAAAAACAATATCCCTTAACTACCAATAGAATTATTTCTTTAAACATTTTAAAATATAATTAATAATTAATTAAGCGAAATTATATTTGAATTATATGATTTAATGATTTTTTTATTTTATATATGTTGATACAGCTGTTCTATATATTATAATTTTTTTGGGTAATTGAGATTTAAAATCTGATGTTGATTATAATTAAAAAATATATTAATCACCAAATTTTAGCTTAAGTGAGTATCAAATAATTATAATATATAATTTTAAATATTTATTATCGAATAAAATTATACAATAAAATAGTAAAATCTCCTTCTTTACCCAAGATTAAGTGATAAACTTTAGTACTTTTTGCATTACTCTATACCAGAAGCTAAGCTGTGGGCTCCCTTTTCACAAATCATATTTAAACTTTTGAAAAATATTTATTAATCAATATAAATAAGAAATAATCACGATTCTTACTATAAGTCGATTCTTAAATTTAAGAGATTTCCACATTTTGCTAGATTAAAGCCTAAATTTTTTGCACCCTAAGCACTGATTTAATTCTAACTTTAAGAAAAAGTTTAGTCAATATGAAAATATTACAGAAAAATTCCAAAAAGTATTAATATCAATAAATAAAGTCATTTTCATCAAAAGTATTTAAGTTTATTTTGTTTAGCCACATACTTATTAAATATGAACAAAGAAAATATATTTTACGATAATTCGAGTTTCAAAGTTGAAAGATTTGCACATTTTGATAAGCCTGAACTAATGTCTGAAATGATTTTATCGTTAATCTAATTATCTCTTTCATTTTTATTAAATTAGTTTCCAATTTAAAAACATGAGTTTAAATCAAAGTTAATGTTAAAATTATTTCTTTTTAAGCTTAATAATAAGCGATAGATTTTAAGAATAAACAATATGATATTTTTAAAGTAAAAATGTAAATAAATCTCAATATTTCTAAAAAATAAAAAATATTATTACTAAAGATTTAATTATAGCATAGAAAGATTAGTGAACTGTGATAAAGCAATGCCTAAATCTTATAATTATTCTTTATTGCCAATATGATTTTTACTTTTTTGCATTTTAAAAATCATTTTAAAGTAGAAGTAAATATTAAAAGTTAAAATGTAATTTTAAAATAATAAAAAAAAGAAAAAGGATAATATTTTAATAAAATAAAAGCAAATAAAAATGTTTACTAAAATGAGACCGACAAATCTTATAAATTGGCTGCTTTAGATAGTTCATTTAAGAAATCAGAATAACCTTATGCATCAATTTAATTTTAGCTTAATTTATATATTAATTAAAGTTTACATTAGAAAGAGTTAATAAAAAAATATAGAAAAATTAAAAAACATAAATTAAACTAAGAAATTAGTAAAAATGTTTGCTTTCTTCATTTTTTTGAAAGAAAAATAAAATAAAAAGTTGTTAACAAAAGAAATATTTTTACCAAAGTAATATCTGCAATTTTTTGAGATTAGTGCACTACGCTAAACCAGAGCCTAAAGTAGATAAACCTTCATTAACAAATTAATTCTCTCTTTTGATATTGAGGAATAAATTATTAAATTATGGTGGATAAGATTAATGATTTTAATAATAGAATAATTAATAAGAAAATGTTAGCTAATCTCAGTAGTAACTATTTTTACCTAATATCAAGTGTCAAACTTAAGAGATTTATATAATTTTACAAAAGAGAGCCTAAAGCCTTTATCCCTAAAACACCGATTTAATTTTTGCTTTTATATTATAAAAGTAATTTTTAAAATAAAAAACTAGAAATTTTAAATATAAATAAATAGACTAAAATGTATTTATAATTTAAAAACTGTAGTTTAAATCGTTTTCCTAAAATAAAAAAATCTAAATATTATAATTTTTAGATTTTCTTAATATTTATTCAAAAAATTTTTTTTGTGCATGTTCAATTTAAGTATCGAACATATACAATATTAAAAAAACTAAAAAATATGAAATATTAAGTTTTTTTCTTTCTTTTTACTTACTAAAATAAATTTAAAAAAATGAAAACTCAGAGATATCTATTGTTACCTAAGAAAAAGTGTTAAAGTTTAGAGTTTTTAACACTTAGATATACCTGAAACTAAATCTGACACACCTTTCAAGCCAATTAAATTCTAACTTTTATGTATTTTAAAAAAAAACAATTTATTTGTTTTATCAATCAAAACAATTTTAGAAATAATTATTTAACAAAAAAGATATGCCAAACTATTTTAAAATGAAATTAAAACTTATTAATAAATAATTTATACAAGCAAATATAAAATAGTTTAGAATAACTAGCAAATAATACAGCTATGCTTAATTTAATAGTGTGTAAATAATAAATAAAGTATTTTTACGCAAGATAAAGTTATAAGTTAGAGAGATTAGCACATTTGGCTAAAGCAAAGCCTAAATCTGATACACCTTTGTCACCAAGGTTGTTATGTCTGTTTATTTTTTGATAAATAAATATAAATAAAAAATAAAGTAGAAAAATACAAAATTTATATTTGAAAACTATAAAAAAGTTTTTAAAATTATAGAGCATATTTTAAAACTGATTTATATTTTATTATACTATAATAAAAAGTAAAATAAAAAGAAGGAAGTATTTTACACAAGGAAAATTATCAAATTTGAGATTGTAGCACATTTTACTAAAGTAGAACTTAAATTTGATATTCCCTCTAAACCTATAGAGCTTTCACTTTTTTTAAATATAAAATATATAAATTATTCATTTGAATTTTATAAGAATTAAAATAAAATCAAATTTTAATTTAGGGAAAAAAATCATATTCAACAAAAAAATTATTTCTCAAAAAACAAAAACTCATAAAATATAGAATTTATTATATTTTTTTAATATTTAAAATTATTAACAAAACAAATTAAAAAAGGAAAAACAATTTTTGTTTACCCAAGATCTAGTCTCAAGTTTGAGAGATTGCTATATCTTGATAAAGCTGTGCTTAAATCTGATGCTTCTTATGCATTAATATTATTCCATCTATTTAGTAAAATATTTAATAGAAATAAATATAAATCAAAATAAAAGTAAATTGTTATTTGATGTTGAAAAAGCTCAAAAATCATTTACAAAGAAAGAATTAAGAAAGAAAAAACAAAAAAATCTAAAAATTTATTATTAAAACAGCTTTCTTATTCTCAAAAGCTTTCTGTTTGTCATAAATAAAATTTATATTACGATTTTTGTAAAAAATATTAATTTAAATTAGATTTACCTTAAGTTAATTTCCAGATTTGTAGTGATTTAATCAGGTTACACAGAAGAGTCTAAAAACTATTTTTTTTATAAAAAAGAATTTGACATCAAAAATAAAATATCATTATTACTAATTTTAATTTTTTAAACAATTTTCTATTTTATTAAATCATCTTTTTCTTTCTTTCTTTTTTCAAATTCTAAAATCAATTATAAATTTAATAAAAGTTATTACATTTTTTATACCCTAAAAAGAAAGATTAATACAAAAGAACAAATAATTTTTTATTAAAATGTTAAAATAATCATTCTTATTAAGCTATGATAATTTAACAGTCTAATAAATGTAATTTCAAATTATTTGAAGAAGAAAAATAAAATTATTTAAAACGCATATATAAAATTAAAATTAGATTTAATTAAAAAAATGTTTTTTTTGCAATAATTAGAGGCAATACCAGTAAAAATTTATAGATAAAGACAAATTTTTTTAATGAGGTAGTATATTGCTCTTTATATTAAAAATAAAAAAATAAATTTTTAATAGCCTTTTTATAAATCTACCATTTCAATAAATTTACATTAATAAAAATAATCATTAATTTATATTCTTAGCTTAATTTTTGGATTTACAAATATAAAAATATAATGATAAATAAATCAATTTATTTTATATTTAAAAAAATTTTTTTAATTTATCTATGAATGCTATTTATCTATGTTTATCACTTATGCATTATCATAAATGAATTTATTTGACAACTAATCTTTTAGCTTTAAGGTACTTTGTCGACATCTTTAATAATATCGAATCCTCAATATAATTTAAGCTATATAAAGATATTAGAAATAAATTTTAATTAATAACATAAAAGTAAAAAGAAAAATATTTTAATTTAAACTTTATTAAGTTAAATAGTTTTTGTTTATTTTTATGATCTTTATGTTCAAAATATAAAATCAAAATCATAATCTTAACCAAAAAATTAGGTAAATCAAGTAAAAAGTTTGTTTTATTTTTAATTCATTTTTATATTAATATAATCCAAATCAAGTAAGCTGTTTTTACCTTAAATCAAGTGTCAAATTTTAGAGATTAGTGCAGTTTGCTAATCCAGAGCCTAAGCCTGAGGTACCTTCATCACCAATTTAATTTTAGCTTTTTAAATATTGAAGAAAATATTAGTTAGTTAGAAGGAAAAATGAATAAAAATATGAATAAAGAATAAACTAGTAAATAATTTATATCAGC